>VZTH01016130.1:89153-257234 GCA_013397815.1 Aleadryas rufinucha
TATACTAAATACCTGTTTTACATTTGAATAGAATTATTTCTAAATTTTATAAAATTTATTGGTTATTTATAAACAATATAAATACCACCGAATCTAGCGCTTTTGTATGTAATAAAACTCTGTCATGATTAAATATATGATTAATATAATTCTGTGTAATAATAAATAAGTATCTATAAAATATAGATAAAATATTTATTGAGAAAAATAATTAAATAAATAGTATATAAATTGTTCTGTGTCTGGACAGTGTTTAATGTAATGGCTTCCTACTGTGATGGAAGCTTTAAGTTATCAATGTCAGCAGGAATAGCTGTCACCTGTGATTGCCTCCTCCTTGTACAATTCTATTTCAGTGTGCAAAATAGCGTATCCACGATCTGGTAGAGGCACTGAATCTTAAGGCGGAGTCACCTTCCCTACAAGTGTCCAAAAAAGGAGTAGAGGTGGCACTTCATGATATGGTTTAGAGACTTGCGATGTTATTCAGTCAGGGTTGGACTTGGAAGTCTTTTCCAGATTTTTGATTCTGTGATTATGTACTCAGAAGTAAAGTGGTTATGGAGTGTTAGCACATCCCTTGGTCTGATCAGTGCCCCTGAAGTTCACCAGACTGAAAGGAACAAGTAAATGAATGCAATAAAGACATGAGTACACTTTATGCCGTGTAACATCTGGGGAAGCTATACAGTGGGGTGGGTTCATGACCTTCCAAGGACCCTCCTCATCTCCTATGAGTAATTATGAGTATTACATAATTTTCTTCAAGAGTTATCTTAATGGATCCTGTCACAATTGTACCTAGCAGATGAATTGCAAGAATACTTCATATTTTCAGTAGTTGAGGCAAATACGTGGATGAAGAACCCACCCCTCTTTTCTCTTAGATTTTGTAATTAATTGATGGGCTGAGTGTCACACTAATTTACAATTTGTTCTAGAACAGAGTCTGTCTTTTCATGGCTTTTTTTATATGTACTGCACACTCCAGTGACTTAACGTTTCTGTGCATCCTCATAGTGCTCAGTAGTTCATAGAGGTTTTGGCATATTTGCAGTTTTATAAAGAAATAAGCCATCATCACCAGCTGTGACAAATCTCAGGTACAAACAGCTTCAGGGATTTATTAACCTGAGAAATGTATTGACATTTTGAAGTCACTAATGCTTTTAGGCAGACTTCTTGCATGGGCAGCAGAGTGTTGGAGAAGCCTGGTGCTGCAAAGCAGACCTTGCTATGTTTGAATGTGGTGCCTGTGAAAGTAAGATTTTCAAGTATAGTTTTTTTAATATGTTTAGTATCACAAGCCTTATCACCAGTCCTGATGGCTGTTTTGGGTGTTAAGGATAATACAGTCTGTGCTCTTACAAACTTAGGCAGCAAAAACCTCAGCTGATCATTCCCTTAGAGAAAGACCTTCTCCAAGAATGTGTTGACTGTGAGTGCAGTCAGAGATGCCTCTGTCACTGCTGGTTTCAGTGTGATGACTCTTTGCACTTTGGAGCTTTCATCACCTGACATGTGGGACATCTGACTATGAAAGGATGCTGAGGCAGGTGGATTGACATGACCAGTAAATGTTGGTATAGTGAAAACTGGACAGGCAGAGGGTTGGGATGTTTGATATCTCATGTCTCCTACATCAACAGTATATAAATTCTAGTTGGACTTCTGGAAGAACATTCTGGCTTCTCAGTGCCCTAAGAACTTTGTAAATTGCGTTTCTCTGAGTGTTGTAATCCAAAGTTCCCAATTTCTGACGTCTTGAAAGTTGCAACTAACTACTTTCAGGAAAAAGTGATGAATGGGTTCACCGCCTTGGGACGGACTTTCCTAGCTTCGTGGTGCTGAAAACGGGGCAGGGAAGTGATGAAAGCTCAGGAAGAACGATTCTTATGTTAAGCAGATTTTGAGTTGGTTCAGACTAAGGTGAAGTGGAATGTTGTATTCACTTTTCGATAGTTAAAGCTGTTAGACACTGTCAGACTGCTTGATTGGGCAAATACCGCATATGCATCAGTGTTGTTTCCACGGGTCTCCTGTCTGGTGGCCCAGCCTCAGTACAGGCTCGGCTTTCAATGGACTTTCATAGGCAATTTGTCATGTAACTGGATGATGTTACTGTAGCAGCAAAGGTGCTCCCACGTTTTCCAGTCTGCCAGCCTGGGCTGTGAACGTGGTCATGGCTGAGAAGGATGCCAGAAATATTAAATTGTTGGAGCTCTTTATGTTGTGAGCATCTTCCTATGGCAAAAGAGAATTCTTTTGGGTAGAACTGGATGTGTAGGAGTCAAATCCTGCAAAAAAATATTAAATTAAACCTGATTGCAGTATGTGATGATCCTGAGTTGAAAATACTTGAGTACCTGAAGGCATAGTCTTAGGCTGCTACTTCTGAAACTTAGGGGTTTTTTTCATAATGCAGAGAGAAGGTATTTTCTTGTTTGTGTAGAAAAATAACTGATTCAGCCACTTCAGAGGTTGATTTAGTAGCTGATGCATGTCCTCTCTGTCAGTTGTCATATAAAATATTCCTCTATTATTACTAAAATATTCTTTATTAATTCTTGACATTTTGGGGGTTTTTTTGAAGCAAATATTTTTTTTTACTGTCCCCTAAGCAGTTAATACATGTCTGTGTAGTTGGAAGTGGCTTTATATACTGATAAATTAGCCTTTCATTCTCAGCAGGAGGGAAGATTCAGGAAAAAAATCTTTAAGAGGGTGGAGCATATATAGTCTTCATTCTTCGTCTTTGTAGTGATCAGTCCTAAAGCAGAAACCTCTTAATTAAGAATAGTGCTAGCTTGAGTATTCCATTTGTGCACTGTTGAGCTTATGTGGAGCAGTCATATAATTTCAGTCGACAGAACCATGAAGTTTTAAGGTGAATAAGTGGATTAAATACTGTATTTCTCTTGGTTTGGCAGTACTGTTTCTTGTGCACCTTCTTGTTGTCTTCTGTTAGGTCTATGCCCCACTGCTTGTCCTGATGTTTAGAGTATAATTCAAAAATACCTACTGGCAATAAGCAGAATGGAGCTAAACTGTTGGCAGCTAATCCGAGATTCCCTGCTCACGTTATCCAGGTGTACACAGTGAAGCTGGAACACTTCAGTTTGTTGCTGAGATGGCAGAAATCCTTCAGACACTTAGAGAGGTCATAGTCCTTTTAGGGCAGAAAGGTGTCTCTGCTTTAAACTGTACAGAAGTTTTGCCATGTGTGAAGGGATTTTTGAGAGGCTTTGAGGTGAACCACCAGTCTGAAGAGAGTTAATGGTACTAGGATAGTATTACTACTTATATAGGAACCAAACTCATTGGTAAATGCTTCCTTAGTTCTTCTGAAACTTCTCCTTGTTGTTGTGAGCTCCTCATTAAAAAACTATAGATCTTTAATCTGTATAAAAAGTAAATATCTGTAATTTAAATAAATACTAAAAAAACAAGTATCACAATAAACCAAAATGTTTCGCTTTTAGTCTTTTGCCACATCTTTTGTTGGGCTTCCCATTGTATCATAACCTGTCTATTTACTATTTAAATAGATTATTTTGCCAGTCCACCCAAATAAATTCCAGTGTCTCAATGAACCAAGAGGCAGAAAAGGATATTCATTAAAATGGTGTGTGCAAAATAAGCATAAGTGTAGTAGAAAATCAAGACAAGAAATAAATGAATTTTTTGAGTATCTGCTTGCCAATGCCTAATAAATAAAATATAATCAAATTATTTACAATCAAAGCAAAAATACTGGCAACTTTGGCAAGTTGATATCACCAAAACATCATTCTGATAAATGCTCAATAGTGATATTTCCATTAATGATGAAATCAGTCCATCTTGTAATAATTATATTTTTGTATTTTAAGCCCTATGTTTGTTTACACAGCTTTAGCAATCTGTATAACCAGAAACTAAATATAGATATATTTTAAACATGCTGTGTGTACACAAAGCAAATTTTTCCTTGATTTTTAAAGACAGTGTTGGAAGTACTGTAAGATCTGTATAAGGTGCAGCAATACTGTAAGTTTTTTCTGAAAGTATCACACTGTATTTCAGACTTCACTGAAAATCTTGTGTATTGTGTCTTTGTTACTGATGTTTTGGTGGGAAGAAGGATGCAGTTTGCATACCTTTGTGCACTTAGGTACAGCCTTATGATGTGTCAATTGATTTGGAAAGCTGAGTGGCTTCTAGGTCCCTGGTCAAATTCGAGTGTTGGCAACACAGTCACATGCAGAATATCTGCAATCTTTAGGATAACCAGGTGCAGTTTTTAGATGTGACCAAGTATTTTTTTGTTTTTGTAGAGTGGTTTCTGAATTCTTGTTCCTTTAACAGGTGGTGCCATACAAAGTATTTTGATGGGAGAAGCTGGCACAAAATTAATGTTAAAATTTTGGCTCATAGCTGCACTGAGTATTTGTGATTGTGTTTTTAGACACAGTGGTTTGTGAAGGTCTTGTGGAAGTTACTGTCCAGACTCAGACAAAGTCTAGTAATGACAGCATGCTCTTTGTAGAAATTCTGGGGTCCCAAGCTTCTTTCTGCTTGCTAAAAGTTGCAAATCTTGAAAAGAGGTCTGAGTTAACACATTGTTCTGGACAAATACGCTTGTGACTTCTGTAGAGGTCTTGTGTCATACAGTTTGCCTCTCTTCTTTTTCTCTCTGTTTTTCCATCAAAATTGTGATAAAACTTTAAGAAACCTCAAAAATGTATTTTATTACATTTGGATCTTGTGATACAGAGCAATGTTCTAAGTGTTTCTGTTGAACTCTCAGTTTGCTTCTTAACATCTTTTATTGATTACTTTTTGTAAATATTTAGAAGTGTATCAACTGAACTTCTGGAAGTAGTGGAACTTTTAAGGAGGACGGGGGCAAGGACCTTCAAGTTCTGCAAATGTTATCCTCTGTAGTTTGTTCTTTAGATGGAGATGGTGCTGTCAATAAAGGATGGCTGGAAAATGTTTTAGAACATTAGTGTTCACTGCTAGTTTTTGTTTGTAAGTAAGTCCCTAAAAGCCTTTTGACCAGAAGATACAGGCTCCTGTGTATCCCTGTATTTCTGTAATATACAAATTTTTGCTTTGAACTCCAAGAAGTGCTTTTTTTTTTTTTTTAATTTCAGTTACTTTTATAGAGACTTCTGCAATCCTCTTTCTGTTGGTGTTCAAAGGTGTTATATAAGAATTTGTGGTCTGACATTAGGGAAGTTCATTGGGATTACGATTAGAGATGATTGTTATCATACTTACCCTGCCACTACAAGTACTTAGTCCCAGGTTCTCACTAACAGATCCTCAGCAAGTTGTCATCGTGTCAACAGTGGATTGGAAGAATTTGATTAGCATTCTTACGAGTCACATACAGTTGTTCTTATTTACTTCCAGCAAGGTTTCCACTTAATCTTTTTATGTCTTATTTTTTGTATCTGCTACTTTTATTAATAACCTTAATATTACATAGTTGTATGAATAATTGAGAGACATGATACAAAAGACAGTTCTTGGCTTGAAAATCTGTCATTTGAGAATAAAATTGTTTCTCTTAAATGTGTAGTATCATTTCATTCATTTGTTGATCTAAGAAATTTCTCTCAATTTGGATTGGTAATTCTTCATTAAGTGGGATAGCTAACTGATAAAGGTATGTCTTTCAGATGGTAATTTGGCAAATAGCATGGGATATTCAGTTAATCACATGCAAAACTACAGAAGGCTACAGGCTTCTCAGTGTTTGGATGTGGCTCTTACCTTCATTTTTTCAGATTCCTGAACAAGTTTCTGCAAAGGAGCTGCTGGATCAATTTGAAATACCAAAAAAATTGTATTGCTTTTTGCCATGTTGGGTAGCTAAGTAAATAAGTATGAAGGACAGCATTGAAAATGACATTGCCAGATCTCTTTACATTTAACTGATACAGTTTAAGTCCCCTTTAAGAGGTTTGCATTGGTAATACAGTTCTAGTAGTCAGAAAAATACTTCTGGGCTGTGGAAGGTGGGTGGCTCTGTGGTTGTTATGTCTCTGTTATCCTCTGGCTGCATCACCAAGCTCTGAGGCCATTTATTCTCATCATTCTCATGCACTGCCTGCTTGGATTGGTTATGGTAGGAGGAGACAGAATTTTAAGGGTACAGAAGTTGTGTATTGTAGGGAACAACTGTTTGTGTTGGAAAGGTTTGGATTCCAAAGGGTTAAATGTCTTTTTTAAAGATATTGTAGTTTTGGTTTCACTGTTCTACCTTTGTCATGTTGGCATTCCATTCCTTCAGTTTTAAAAGTTACCACCCGAAATTCTTTTTTTATGGTAATAGGCTGAAGGACCAGAGGAAGCAGGCCAATGACTCTGTGCTTACAGCATATTATTTCTCCTCCACTTACCACCTCAAGCCTATTCATGTGACTGCAAGCTGTGGTGATACACACACAAAGTTAAATATTTGCTTGTGGAACACCTTTTCTAAGGCAGATAGTAAATCTATGGCAGAGGCAAAATCTATGTTGACTTCATGCTGAGTGTTTTAGTTGGCTCAGTAGCTGGGTGAGCCTCCCATGTGCATGTGCAGATCAAGTAGCAGTAAAACTTTTGAGCTTTTGTGCTGGTATGTGAAAGAGAAAAGAAACAGGGACCTGTTTGAAGGAGTGTAAACTGCTGAGGAGTTACCTGTGATTTGTGGGGTTGTGTTTTGTTTTGAGGTTTGTGGGGTTTTTAATTTATAAAGAAAACCTGTGACTGAAGATAGTGCCTAAACTGAACCTTGCTTCTGGATTCAGATTTAAAGGTTAAAGATATCACAGTTCATTTCAGGCTTTCATGTATCATACCTGTAAAGTGCTCTGCTGAAAGATTCTTGGGCATGTGACATTGTCTCAAACTCCTTTAGCATTATATTAATCTCATGTCATAAACATCTACCAATAAATTGAGAGCTATTAACTTTATTTATCATGAAGCATAGGTGGTGCTCCAGACTGATCCTCCAGTTTATAAAGAGGGCATTTCTCTTGTTTGTACAGACAGCTTTTTTTGCTTCTGTATCATTCCATGAGTTTGAGGACTGATAATCCTGCAGTGTGCAAAACAGGCTCAACTCAGGGATTTTTTTTTTCTTAATTTTAACACAATTAACACAAACTTCTGATGATTGATTGGGGGGAAATTAATCATTTAGAGAAATGCCTTTCCTTCCCCTTTTCCAAACTCCTCTTCTGTCATACACCTTTCTTTCCCCATTCCTAGTGTAATCTATCCTTGTTCTCCCAATGCACATTGCATGGTCAATCACAATTGCTTTGGTTAGACAACAAGTGGTGTGAGATGTCAGGGCATGTACAGGGCTTTATTCTGCTGCTCTTACTGGTTTTTTTTCTGCTACGATGAATTGGCCATAGGTCACATCTCCATGGGGGTAGGAGGATGGAGAGGGGAAATTCTGTGCCCTGACATGGGTCGTCCATGGGCCTCAGCACCTTTGGGACCATCCCTGCTCTGGTGTGGAGAACGTCAGTGTCTCCTCTGATGCATCTCCTCTGTTGCTTCTCATTTGTCTCTTCTATTTCTTCCCTGATAAGTTTGAGCAGAAGCCCTTCTGGTTGAAATTTTGGTGAGGAGTGAGTTGTTTCCATGGGTTTGAGAGCCATCTGGAACTGGCTATGGCTGTCTCAGGACAACTGAGTGCCTCTTCTCACGCTGGTCACCCCTACACCTCTCTGGCATCAGAGCCCACTAGCCCAGAGTACACTACCAAGTGTGGTTTAGCGACTAATTCGATTTCCAGTCAGTAGCTATGGTTGTTTTCCCAGAATATTTGAAATTTGGTTTGATGACATAATCTATGCTTTTCAGGCTTTAGGTGTCGTTTTTCTCTTCTGTATACACATAACTGTTTCATCTTTGTACCATTTTAACTCTTGCATTTGCATGTAATGATAATAGGTAACCAATAGTTCAGGTATCCTTGCCTTTTCATACCTTTCTTAGCTTGTGGATTTATTTGAAGCTTGTCTCCGTTTTTTCCCCGACATCTCTCCTTTTGTATCCAAAAAGGTAAAAGGTTTCCACTTAGTTGTTTTAACACAATAACCTCCAAACATGCTTTCACTGTGAATGTGCAGAGGCATTTCTGAGCTTAGTGGTTGTACTGTACTCTTGAAGATTTTGATGACATGACAAGCTGGATCATGGTTGTGTGTCTGGATTATCATAGAATAACTCACACGTTTATCATATGAATGTGCTGCTGGGTTGTCTCATGAATCTTATCAAATTGAGCTGTGTGCATGTTCAGTACCTATTTGGAAAAGGGTACAATGCTGGGCTGCAAAAGACAAGGCAGTGAAACCTGATCTTCTTATCAATGGAAGATATCATGGTATCTCTTGCATGCACAGATCTTCCTGAGAAATGAAACATTTGACCGAACATTGTCTATCAGAACTGAGTGAAAATCTCCAACTGTACAAGTAAATTGCCCAGTAGGTTCACTTTAGTTCAGGAATGACCAGCAGCTTCTCTTCCCAGACAGCACATCCACATGCTGGGATAGCTGTGCAGTCCCGTCACTGCTACTTGGCATAGTGGGAAGAGACGAGGACTAGGATAACCAAGAATGGAGGGGAGGGGGAGTGAAGAAGTAAAACAAGTAGGTCTTATATAGAAATGAATCATTGAAACCGAGAAATCCCCAAAGCTGGCCAAAGTTTACAAAGACTATGGCCTCTTAAACTATGGCATGGACAAGAAAAAAGTTACCTGCAGTTCGGATTGCCTAACTTGGTCCGTGTACCTGCCTAGTAGCTTGTGAAGTGGAAAGGACCTGCTGCCAGTGGACACAGAAATGCTGGGTTCACCCAGGAAATTAAAGCAGAGCCTGCCAGGCTGTTGGGGTTGTTTTAGTTGAGGCTCACCCGTGGAATGGAGGAGAGGACCAGAAGGAGGAGGCTGCCCCTGCTCCAGTAGCAGGCTGCTGTCTTGGACATGCACTAGCTGATCCTAAATTCTTGCTGCCTTAAAGTAAATACTGCGCTCTTTCATAAGGTTTTGAGAGCAGCAGAGCCTTTGGGAGATTGAGAAAACTGGGAAGCTGTGATTATAGCTGGAGGGAAAGATGCTTATCTGTGCTTTCAAATGTAAAACTCTACAGTTACTCTGTATTAACCACTGACCTCGAATGGCACAGTAGAATGTTAGCTTTCTTACTTTTCTTGCTCTAAGCAATTTTGTATTTTTTCCAGCACAGATTTGCTATGTGGAAATTTGTGTAATGTGAGAGGTAAAATTGACATGATCTGAATGTAGAAGAGTTAAAAAATATTACCCCAGGTTAAGTCTGAATATCAGTCTCTGTGTTATCTCCTTTTGTTTCACTTGCACCAAGTGCTATGAGAAATTCAACAATTTTTCTAATTTTACTGATGGATAATAACTGTAAATTTAATGTAGTCACAGGGAGAAAGTAACTGAAATACGGAAAGTAGGCTTCGAATGAAACCATAAGTAGTGTTTTAAAAATATTTCCATGAGTCTGAGTAATAGTGATGGAAAGAGAGACATAGGAAATGATGAGGGCAAGCTGCTGCAGAGAATGCTAGAGCTTCCTTCAGGGAAGAATCTGGCTAAAAGTGCATAAAGCACCTGTTACCACTGCAAGACTGAGTGGGTTGGTGGAGTTTGAGTCCAGAGTTGACTTTTACTTGAGTTTCAAAGTCCTGGAAAGGCAGGAGAAAATACAGATATTTATTTTATTATTTTGGGAAATAGATTAGTGTTGGATGTCAGGGTGCAAAAATGAGGACAAAAGTAGAGGCATTTAAATGCATGTAGAAAGCAGGATAAAAAGTCTAAAGATACAGTAAACACATTCAAAAGAAGGCATCAAAGTGGCAAAGATTGTTTGGGTTCAGAAGAATAAACTTCAGTGTTTTTTAACACTAAATAATCTTTCTGAAAGAATTTTTTTTTTTAGATGTATGATATAATTGAAGAACAAAGACTTTAATATCCAATGTTAAGAAATATTAGGTTGGTTTAATGTCTCAAGAGTGCAGCTAAATATGGGACACCCTCTAGATCATAACTATTGCTGTTGTAGTTTCGCAGTCAGAAGTAGAGCTGTTCAGTCTCGTTCCTCTGTCCTCAAGGTGATTATCTGTAAGACAGCTCTTCCTCCTTAAAATTCGCTGGAGTATATTTTATGCAGGTGAAAAAAAAACCAAATGACCCTCATCCGGACAGATTTGGCTACATAGAGAAAACAAGTGATCTTAAGTTCAACTGTGTTCCAAGAGATAATGTCCGATTACTCATCAATAGCTTGTGACAAAGTAAATAGACCGTGCCTTTTTTTGTTTTAATGTAGGTGAATAGTTTTTGGAATATTTAGTTATCATAACTAAATAACCTTCAATTTTTGTAGGCATTTGGCATAGCTGCTGCTGAAACCTTTGTTATCACCACAACAAATAGGAAGGAAATTACAGAAGATAACTTCAGTAAGTATCTCAGATGGCAAAATAATTACAGCTGTTTCTTATATTGATCATAAAGGTCACATGATAATTGTTTGTGCTCTGTTACGTGCAATAATTAAATGAAAGTGCAAATCCTGTAATAGTTTGAGAAGAATTGTTAAAAAATTTTCACAAACATGTTTTTGACAAGTTAGTATGATAGCAATTATACTAAGTATCTTCCATCACAAATTCTGTATATGACAGGAAAAAATGATATGTACATAGCTGTGCATTATTAAGCTTGGAAATGTGAAAAGATATTAATTTAAATGTTGTTGTTGAATGCTGAGCAGGCAACGCCTAAGAAAATACAGAGATTACCTGGGGCTAAACCTGTACTTGTTTTGAGAGCAGAAGCTGCCTGCTGCAGTGCTCTTCAATGTGATTTGTATTTCATCTTCACTGCAGGCGAGCTTGTTCAAGATGGAGTTACTTTATATCTGCTACAGTCAGTTGATCAAATGTTGCCTTTGGCAACCAAGGAACGAATCGACTTTCTGCCCCACTACGATACACTTGTCAAAAGTGGCATGTACGAGTACTATGCCAGCGAGGGCCAAAATCCTTTGCGTAAGTACCTGCAAAAGTAATCTTGTGTAAATGATGTTTATAGTCATATAATGGGGTTATGAGCAATTCAACTTAAAATTATAGCTGCTTAAAAAATAGTCTTAACTGTAAAAGAAAAATTAACTATTCATTCAAATAGTTCTTCATACAAATTTTTCTTCTAAATATTCAAAGTAGCCACCTAAGAATCCAGATTTATTGAGGTACCTTCTCCAATACTTCTTCAAGAAGTTTGAATGTTTTAGAAGTAAAATAACTTTAGCCTGAATAATCTTGTGTGTGTCATTCAGACAGGTCAGGATTTGTGTTACCAGGTTTTTGTCTTCTGTACTAAACCAGTAGACTTTGTGTTTGAATTTAATGAACAGTTTTTGTATGAGCTACTATAGAATTTTATGTGCCGTCCCGTCTGGGGTTCTACAGGGTTTAACTTATCAACAAGGGCACGTATTTCTTTAAAAAGATGCTGCTTTAATTAGTTCTTATCTAAGTGATGTATTAATTATGTAACCAGCATTTTGTATTGTTTCATTGAATAAATTAATTTCTCTTTATGGCTTCTCTGAAAATTCTGTCTGTGGCTGTGATTACTTTCTAAGTATGTACTTCTTAGGTACAGCAGGTTCAAAATTGTACAGAAAAAGAATGAAAAAAAATCAAGACTCAAGCATGATACCATTCCCATTGTTTTAAAACAATATCAAAAATATCTATAAATAGCAGCTGTATTTTTAAGGACCAGTCTTTCCCCTTTCCTCTTTGTGCACATCATTTGTTCCCTGCCCCAGCAAAGGCACTGTTTTGGTTCTGGTTTGAGGATACTGTGCTCAAAGTGCACTAATAGTTGAGTCAATGGTATGTCTATCCCTGCGCACAGGAATTGCTGTGTAAGGCCACACAAAGCATTCCGTGGCAATCTGTGCTTTGTTCCTGCCAGCAGCCATTAGTGGACCTGTTGCTCTCCAACACAGAGGAACTTATTAGAAAGGTCAGGGTGGGCCTGGTCTGTAGCGACCATGCCCTGTTGGAATTCGATTAAATAGGCAAGGTGTAAAGTATTGTGAGAACTCTAAACTTTAGGAAAGGACCTTTCAGTTGTTTAAGGGCGTGGTGGGTGGGACGCCATGGGATAAAGGAGTAGAAGAGTACTTGCAAGTTATTTAAAGACTGAGTGTGGAAGGCAGGAGAATTACATGTCTGAGTAAAGACCTTCTGGTCAAACTAAAACACGAGAGGGAGTTGCACAGGTGGTGAAAGCAGGGGCATGAATACTGAGAATAATATAGGGATAATGCCTGGGAATATAGGGACGAGATCAGAAAAGCTGAGGCACAGGTAGAGCTGAATTTGGCAAGGGATGTGAAGATGAATAAGAAGGGTTTCTACAGATACATTAGAAAAGGATGACAAAAGAAGTTGCACCCTAAATAAATGAAATGCAGGGTGAGGGGGTCCAGTGGCAACCAACATGGAGAAGACTGAAGTACTAAACAGTTTTTTGCCTAAGTTTTCATTGGCAGCAAATTGCAGTTTTGAGCCTGTGTTAGTGTAATGGAGCTGATGCTTCTTATGTACAAGATCTCTAAGGGCAATGTTTAGACAGACCATAGTTCTTTGATACGGAATAGTAAGTATGGATCACATAACTGATGCTCAACTACTCTTGTTTGCAATGAAGAAAGTTGTAAAAAAGTGCAGAACTGTTTTATACTTTGATAACAGCTTGAGGGAAAACGCCAGGTGCTTCAGTGTTGCTGCGTTACACTGGTACTCAAGGGTTCCCGTTTACATGTCTGAAGTGCATGGCCAGCGTAATTTGCACTGTAGCATTCTGAAGAGCTCTGCAAATTGTAGGAAATAAGGTTTCCTTTTTAGAGAGACTGAATGGAAGTATCTGTTCTCTAAGGCTGATCAGGCAGATTGAATTAATCTGAACTTGATGTATTTTTTTTCAGATTGATTCTGTTGTCTAAATTAAATGCAATTTTCCAGTAACCTTAGCTAGTTTTACTTTAATTAGGTAAGGGCTCCAGGCATTAATGGTTAGAAACAACAAATTTGTGCAAACAATTTGTCTGGCTATTTCTGCTGTGTATTGCCATGAATCTTACAGAACTTTGATTGTATTTACCATTGGCTGAAATCCTTCAACCATTTCTACAATTTTCTTTGTGTTTTTTGTAAACAACTAACATTCTAGTTTTAGATATTTCATAAAATTTCAATTCAGGTTTCTTCAGTTAATTCATTCTTCCCTCAATACTTTAACAAGTTACAGTCCCTTTTTTACATACTTTGGACTCTCATATGAATCATAAAAATTAATTCCTAATCGTGAAAAGGACATATCTATCTTGGTAAGGAAACTGTTAGTTCATCATTGTTCTTTCCAATAATTGTGTTCTTACCATTAAGAGAGATGTGAGATTCAGTGATGAAACAAATCATGAAGTACACGTACAAAAGCTTTTTTTATTTTTAAACAAGAGGTTATGTGATTTTGATTGTTCTGACAGGTCTTAGGTCTTGTTTGTGTTCAAGTAATGTATTATTCTAATTGCTCAGAAGAAACTACTGTAAGTGGGTGTCTGTTTTCTGAGTGCTAATAGGGTTATTTTTCTTCAATTTCTTTAGCATTTGCTCTTGCTGAGTTGATTGACAATTCTCTGTCAGCTACATCCCGAAATGCTGGTATTCGGAGTATACAGATAAAATTGGTAAGATGGAGAAACTTTAATTTTTTCAGATATACTTTGCATTATCCTTTTTTTTGTGTTGCTCCTTGTTGATTTGTTTGTTTGTTTGTTTTTCCCCAGTTATTTGATGATTCCCAAGGAAAACCAGCTGTTGCTGTGATCGATAATGGAAGTGGAATGACTTCTAAACAGCTTAACAACTGGGCTGTATATAGATTGTCAAAGTTTACAAGACAAGGTGACTTTGAAAGGTTAGCAAGTTTTAATTATTTCTACAACAATTAGCAAGCTCTGCGAAGGTCCACAAAATATGTTTTAAAAACATAGCTGTGTACCAACACTTGGCTAAATCCTGTCATTTTATGAATACAGAAATATGTAAAGACCCATACTTTTTCTAGGTAGGAAATAGAGAAGCTCCATAACACAAAACTGCTCTTCTATTACTCTGACACACTGAATACTTTTTTAATTCTCGGGAGCTTTTCTAAACTGTCTTTCGCTTGCCTAGATACAGTTAGGGGCATGCTATGTCCTGCAGAAGATTTTTGTACTGTGTTCATCTGTACCTGAAAACCTTTCAGTAGTGCATTAAATGATGCATTCAGTGTCTCTTATGCTACTGGAATAACAGATGAACAGATACATGGTTTTAGTTCAAGTTTTCTTTTTTTTAATTTAAGTCTTAATTCTGTATAATATACTATACATTATACCTGAAAATGTTTATTTTTTGACGCAGGCTAGGCAAAATCTTTAGCATTTAAAGAAGAAAGTGGAGGGTTTATGGTGGGTTTTGCTACTTGTATGATTTTGTTTTACAGTTTTGAACCTGTTCTTAAGAGATCTTCCACCTGCACAACCAGGTTTAATCCTAGTGTATAAAATTTCACAGAATTAGTTATGTACCGTTTTTGAGCTTCAGTCACATTTTAAATACCTTAAGCCTAGGACTGTAAGTGTAAGTGAAGACGAGAATTACAGCCTCAGTCATAACTAATTTGTCATATGAGCAGGTAGTGTAGAAAGTAATGGGGCAGTGGGAAGGGATAATATAGCTGGGGGAAGCTTTTTGCATTGAAAGCATCTCCAAATAGAAATTCAATGTCTTTTAAACGTCTGGAGAGAAGTGCATAAAAAGTGATTCTGGGTCATTTGTAAAGAAATTCGCTGCTTTTTGAAATTGCTATAGGCAAGTTTAGTAACGGAAATGTGTAGTATTCTTAAGATGCAGGTTTAAATTGTGGATTACTACCACTTAATAGGAGCATAGGTGTAAATTATAGCAGGATACCATCTACACCTTTCATTTTCATTTGAGACTGCTATGATTAAAATAAATGTTTGTCCTACACTAGGTAAGACTGTTCAAACTGACTTAAAAGACATGGAATTTCACTACTGATAGCATATGTCATCTCTTCAAGCCTGCATGTAATAGTTGGTTGGCATTATTTCTCACTTTGACTTAAAAGTATTTTATGAAAGGATGCTGTCAGAAAGATCAGGCTTGCTTTATAAGCCATTTTCATTTGAATAAGGTTTGGTTTGCGAGAAGGGACAGAAATGTTTTTTAAGATGACTTAGGAAAACACTTACTCTGTCATCATCCTTTTAGAAAGAGTACATCAAGAATTTCAGGCACAGATAATTTAATGTTGCAGTTTTAAAAGGTATAAAGTGAAAGATTTTTTAACAAAATGCCAGGAGGAAGTATTCAATAGAAGCTTTATATCAAAAGTATCTTTGGGTTTTTTAATTACTTTTGTCTTGAAAAAAATTATTAAAGACACTTCTATTCTCAGTGATCATTCAGGATATGTACGCCCTTTGCCAGTGCCTCGTAGTTTAAATAGTGATATCTCATATTTTGGAGTTGGAGGCAAACAAGCAGTGTTCTTCGTTGGACAGTGTGCCAGAGTAAGTCAATGTCAGACTTTAATTTTATTTTAGAACATTTGCACACAATCGGATTGTTACTTCCTAACTTTTAATCACACCATTAAAGTATTTTATGATTTTAAGTCTTACTTTGATTTTAAATGCTGTTTCTTTAATAAAATCAGATGATAAGCAAACCTGCAGCATCTCAGGATGTTCATGAACTTGTCCTTTCTAAAGAGGATTTTGAAAAGAAGGAGAAAAACAAAGAAGCAATATATACTGGATTCATTCAAAACAGAAAGGTAAATAGTCTTAAGATTCTCGCATTTTTAATTGAAAGCCTTTCCCAGGTTAGCGTGATTTAATTGTGTAATATTCCTGTAATACTCATATGGGGCTATCTTCATCTTATTGAATCACTTGCACCCTGGAGTGGGAAAGGACATAACCGAAAACTTAAAGACATGGTATCATAATGCTGTATTTGTATGTGACGCTTTTTTGTCTTTTCAGTTAAGGTTAAGTGACAGAAATGCTTTGCAGTTTTGCATGTCAGGTTAAGAAAAATATTTTAAAATACTTTTCTAAGCACAGTAAATTTTTTTCCTTGTGTATGAAACAAAGAAAAATTAATTTTCTCTAAAACAGTAAGGAATAAATTAGGGAGCCAAATAGTACTTATTTAGAAATGTGTAAAACTAACCTGCATATGTTGATCCAGCCAGATCAACAAAACCCTGTGGTTTTACAAATATTCATCAATTTTGTAAAATAAATGAACTATTTAGCTGAAAACTAAACTCAGCAGTCCTGATGCTTTTCATGAAGTAAAAAAGTTTAAGTGAAAAGGCTGTAAGATAAGGAGCAAAACTGAAAAGAACTGTTCTTTGGACGTTTTTGAGCAAGGAGAGAAAGGCAAAGATGTAGCTAAGGGTGCAGATGGGAGGAAAAATGGGTGCTGTGTATGACAAGGTAGTCAGACCTGGAGCCCATATTTAGTGGGTTATATCAGTGTTCTTCTTGTTTTGTATGGGTGAGAAAGGAATAGGAGGTAAATAAGGTTTTTATCATGCCAGTCTTGGGTCAGTGGCTTGTAGCAAAAAGTGAATTGTCAGAGTTTTGTTTTTATTCTCTGTATAATATTGTTAAGAAGATAGACTCACAAAAATAGAAACCGAAAATAAAAGCTGACAAAATCTGCTTTGTTGTAAAGGGTACAAATGCCTTCCCTCCCTGTTTGATATTAAAGAGAGAGGGTGGGTGGTATAAAGTAGAAGATAAGCTAGCAGGCCTAAGTTGGAGGAAAGTAGCTGAATGAGGTGTGTAGATACTACTGAAGGATTCAAGAAGGTGGTGAAATCAACTGTTTGAAAAGTTGTGGTAATATAAAATTAAAGTTAAGCTGACACTGTTCTATTAGAGTTAAAAAATAACTTGTAACTGTCTAAGAGGGAAGAGATGATGTGAAAAACTCAAGTAATAGAAGTGAAGTGTGAAAATGGATGAATAACTCAAGTTTAGGAATTTTTTTACAAATCGTTAAAATACCTAGGCCAGTTTATTATATTGATGTGAAATAAAATGTGTGAATTTGCCTCTTTAATGACTTGAAAAATGGTCTGCACTGCACATACGTGAGCAAGAGAATAGTAATCCATTACAACTTCTACTTCTGCCATAGTAGTGTGAGAAGAATAATTGAGTCTTTGAGCCATTTAGTTGATGAAGGAAGTTACTTTTGCAAAGAAATCAAGATGTAATTAATATGAAACAAAAGGGACTTCAGAGCAAGGCCATAACACTAAAGAGAAGTGTCATTGATGGCATCCCTGCTGATAATCTTTGCTTGATGGATAACAGGCACCTGTCCACTGCGGTCACTTCTCTGGACCATTTAGTATTGCAAACAAATAGATAATTTTCTAGTTAAGATGGAAGCTAGGAATGTAGGAGAAGGTGCCATGGTAGTTTGTCATCTGTCCTGGGAAGGCAACCACAGAATTTGGGAATGACATTTTGGAGATGGTTTCACTCTGTAAACTGTAGAGTGGTGCTCGTTCAGCATCAGTGTGCAGTTTCTAGGTTTGTCAAATCACATGGAGATGAGGACCAAGCAGCTCTGGCTTTTCTTTATTATCGCTGATCCCATCACTAGCATAGAATAGTCCCTTGTTTGCATAAAATCAGCAAGCCTGTTAGGTTTATAAGAGACTATGCTGTGGGCAGAAAAAAGAGATGTAATCTTCTTTGATTAAAGGTCTCAAAACTGCTTAAATTACCTTCTTGGTTAAGGAGAGCTCTTTGATTCCCTGGGGAAAGTAAATTTTAATAGAACACCCTTGATTAACTATTTCACCTAAGTATGGTTAGGTAGGACATGTCTCCTTTCATGCCTTAGTGATGTGGGGTTTGTCTGCTTTCCTGCAAAATAAGGCATGTAGCTGCATTTACTACAACATATCTTCTCAGCTGTAGCAATTGTTTGCATTCACTATAAAGATCTTAATCTTTGTTTTAAAAATATCTTTTTTTCTGGATGTACCGAATGTAAGGGATTACTCACTGGTCCAACGTGAAGCATGACATAAACCACTGTGTCTCTCTGCAGTTTAGAAACAAGAGCAAAGTGCATCCATCCAGGAAAAGATAATCACTAGCTTCTGGTATCAGGAATCTCTCTTTCTGTTAGACTACTTGACATGTCATCTGGAATTGAGGATTCACTTTTTTTTTTTTTTAATAGCGCAAGTGTGTTTCTTCCACTTGAGTTTCTGATATAGAAAGCAGCCTATCCATTTAAAAGCAATTTTTTTTTTGGCTTAGTTTTCTTAAAGAGGACTTAATGTCTTGCACACTTAATGCTTCCACTTGAGGGATGAGAACATGGATATTGCACAGTGCTGCATTAAACATGATTAAATGCATTTCTAGACTTCACATTTCAAATGCTGTGATGCAAGTGAGTTGAAAATGAACTTGGATCAGTGATGTCACATTCTCAGCTTGTTGACTTTCATTTGTGAACTTTTATTTTAAGCTTTAATCCTTTGTGGTACTTAGCATCATGTGTTCTGTATTACTTTTCTGTTATGTTTTTTATCCCTTTCAAGGTGATGGGAGTTCAGAAATTCAGTTTACATCCCTGCTCTTATTATTTTACTCTTTTTGTAGCCATCTGACTCTACTCACATCACAAGTGATGATGAAAGATTTCTTCATAATCTAATATTAGAAGAAAGGGATAAAGAGAGTTTCACAGCAGTTGTCATTACAGGTGTACAACCAGATCACATGCAGTACTTGAAAAACTACTTTCATCTTTGGACAAGGCAGCTGGCGTAAGTTGGTGATTTAAAAGATTTAAAAGTGGGATACTAACAAAGTCAGATAATTATAAACTGCTTCCTTGTTCTCCTTTGACGTTGGCCTTAATCCTGTTAAAGCTGTTGATACTACAATTAATCTTCTTACCTAACCAATTTTACATAAACTAATGCAACTGAATGGGCCCCCCCACAACCAAAGATGTGACTTGATGATTGATATGTAATTATCCACTATAATTTTTAGTAGCTTATTCCACTTAATGTTGTATTAGTAATGTAATAATTTGTTAATCTAATTACTAATAACTGCATCAGTTACTTTGCTCACAGCTGTGCTCCTAACCTTGGTACCTAGCTTTGTATTTACAGTTTTAGGGGAACTTTTGGTTGGTTGGCTTTTTTAAACAACAGCAACAAAAAAGTACTGCTGCTTCATCCCAATTTAAGAGGGAGAAGGATATATGATACTGTCCACTGTACTATAGTAATGTCATCAGTGAGCCTGCAGATACCTGTGATACCTGTGAATAGTTTGGGCTTACCTGTTAAGATGATGGATCCATCTGTGAATGTAAACTGAAATACAAAGTCATAGACCAATTTTGAAATCTGGCAAACTACAGAACTTTGTTTTCAAACTATGATTTTATTTTTGTGATACCTATAATCTGATAATAATAGATATAATTAAAAAGAGGATTAATATAAGAATTAAATAATATCTTATCTGAAGTATCATTCAGTGTTGCACATAAAAACTTGTTGCTGAAACCATTTTTAACCTCATGAAAATGTAGGGTACATCTACATGCAGAGAATAACTTAGGTCCCTCATTAGTTTCCAGGTGCTCGTCAAGTGAACACTCACACTTAAGTGTGTGTTAGTTCTTTCCAACCATCTCTTGAAGTGAAAGAGCTGCCTCTGTTTGAGATGGAACCCAGGTGCAATTATTCAAATATATGCTCTGTAGCTGTTACAGTAAAACCAATCAGATTTAGCCTTCCAGTGCTACACAGTCCTGCATCACTATTTCAGCTGTAATGGCCTTTTTCCCCTCAAACACCTCCCCATTCCCTTCTGCCATGCATTTTGCCACACGTGCATGATACCAGTTTCATTCTGCATTGATGGGCTGCAGGACGGCCCTCATTATTTTGGGTGCTTTGAAGTGGAGTTGAACCCCTAAAATAACTATGTCTTAAGGCCATGAGATTACCTTTTGAAGTCTAGAAGACATGCAGACAAAATACTAAGCAATTTGGACATACCATAAAGTCCTGAGCAATGAGACCCTGTTTTCTGGGAACCAGGATTTCTCTTTGGGGAACATTTAGTGCAGTGGATGTCAGAAGCAAAGCAATTATAAACTTGCAGGTGCATTTAACTTTTGTCATGCATTCAGTCCCGTTGACTCGTATAATCTCATTTTTCTCCAAACCATCCCCCAGAGATTTAAGGTTTCAGTCTTTGAAGTTGGAAGAACTAGCTAGCTTGCTGAAAAGTTGAAATAAGTGGAGCTAAGTTCCTCAGTTTTCTGAAACTGCATATCTCTGTGAAATTAATTGATCTATCTGACCACGTGGATTTTTTGAAGTTTCTTAAATGAGAAAAAATGCCCATTAGGAAACATGTTTACAACAGAAAAAATATTTCTGATATGCTGATCACATCCATGACTCCTACCTATATTCAAATTTTTATGAATAACTTAAAGATAATGATTGATTGTAACGTGTTTCTAGTACTATTAGATGATTGATACAAAACTGGTATCAGAAACAAAGTGTGGAAAGATTTGTGGCTCTAGTTCTTTCTGATCTCCAGAGTGCAGAACAACTTACAGTAGTTTTATTAGTTTATCCTTTGATGTAAAGGATCTGTAGCCATGTAACAATTGTATTTTTTTTCACTTTTGCATTTTTTTCAAATGTGTTCCAATTATTTTACCCAAAAATTGGTCCTAATGTGATTGTGCATGACAGATGAGAGGAATGAAAAGCAGTCACTCCCTTTAGTAAATCTTCTGTGCCAGATATATGTTGTCAAGGAGCTGATTTATAACAGTGCAACAAACCAGTTATATTTTAATAAAAATACAAGCTTATTTAGATTTTTAAAAAAATTACAATGTGCAATTTTTTAATTTCACTTGCTGGTTTGTGTTTTTTTCTGTAATGTATTTCAGACATATCTATCACTATTATATCCATGGACCAAAAGGAAATGAAGCTAATGCTGTAACAAAAGACATAAGCCCTTTCAACAACATCGACATTCAGGTAGAAGATTTTATACGTTAGTCAAAAGTCCTCTTTGATGGCAATTTATTTCACATTGTGCCCTGTTTCTCTGTAATCATACATTTTAAAATACAACGTTCAAGATGTGTATGTTGTTTAATTTTTTGAAGTAATTCTATTTAGCATTGCAGCGTAGGACCTAATCCATTTGCTAGCAGTTAATTGTCGAAATGCATATTACTGTAAGTCATTTGCTCTAACTTGTTTTCCTTTTTTTCCAGATTTCAATGTTTGAAAAAGGAAAAGTACCAAAGATTGTTAATCTGAGGGAGATCAAAGATGATATGCAGACATTGTATATAAATACTGCAGCAGATAGTTTTGAGTTTAAGGCACATGTTGAAGAAGAAGGTATAGTCGAAGGTATCATCCGATACCATCCCTTCCTGTATGATAAAGAAACGTACCCTGATGATCCATGTTTTCCATCAAGTAAGTGAAATGTTTTGCTGCTTGTCAGTCCTATCATATAGAGTCCTACTACTCTAAATGTTTTAATGAAATAAAAACTAGAACAATTTAAGTTGAAGTGCAAATTATTACCTGATTTAGGTTGTATCAGAACAGAAAAGTTCGCATTCTTTTGGATGAACAGATCCTGTGAATAAATTGGCTGTTGTGGTATCTCATTCCTGTAAACCTGGTCTTTGACATAACACCATCTGATTTCAAACTATAAACTCTTATGGAATGTAGTCTAGTTGAAACTTCGCACTTTCCTGATTGCATCTTTGCTCCAACAGAGTAATAATATACGAGCGGTTAGATTAAAGAGATCCTAGTGTCGGAATACTGCAAAGGACAACGTGTAGTCTGAAGTCTTTCATTTAAAGTTTGTTTTATTCAGTTGTGATGAGTTTTCAAATGCTAGGGGTTTTGAAATATTTTGTGCTGGTGTTTTTCTTATTTTTTTCTTTTTTTTTTTTTTTTTGACAAAACAAATCTTGAGTTAATTGGGACAAGGTTTTATGATACTAGAAGAACATCAGTTGAAACTAAGGAAAAAGTAACAGTCTGGTAGATTTGGTAATATTTAACTTCTGTTTAAAATTTTTGTTTAGCTTTCTTAGTTTTTCTGCTTGATGTTTCTAAACAGGAAAAAACCCCTAATATTGTATATAATGAGCTTGATGTCGTGCATTGTTACTGTGCTCAAGTTAATAACAATAATACTTCTTAATTTAGATTGCTCTGGTTTTTGATATATTAGTTTTTTAAGGAAATATATTCAAGGAGACTTTTTTTTTTATCAAGGATTAAGTGATGATGATGATGATGACTGCTTTATAGTAGAAAAAGGTGCCAGAGGAAAAAGGCCTATATTTGAATGTTTTTGGAATGGAAGATTGATACCATATACAACTGTGGAAGAGTAAGTGGTAGTCTGTTTCTGCAGTCTATTTCTATAATGTAAACATCTCTTTATAAAAAAGGATTTTAATGTCTTTCTCCTTCTAAGTTTTGACTGGTGCGCTCCTCCAAAGAAGAGAGGATTGGCACCAATTGAATGCTACAACAGAATTTCTGGTGCATTGTTTACCAATGATAAGTTCCAGGTCAGCACAAACAAACTCACTTTCATGGATCTGGAGCTGAAGCTAAAGGATAAGAACACTCTGTTCACGAGAATCTTCAATGGACAGGTAATTATTGCATTCTGTTAAGTGTTTCTTCTTGTTGAAGTTCAGTGCATGTGATACAGAAACATTTGCTCACTCGTTATTTGTTCATGTCTCTCTGGTTTAGTGAGCAGTAGATCTGAATCTTTAAACCTGAAAAATTAAGACTTAGTATTTTTCCTCTTATTTTCTTAAACAACTACTGTATTTAGTTGTTATATGACAGTTTTTGTGGAAAGACCCTCTTCCTAGAGGAATATGGCTGCCAGGGGAGGCACTTTTTTTTGTCTCAAAGTGTAGTTTTCCTAGAATTTTTTTAATGTTTTCAAACTGAAGAATCCTTTTTTCTCTGTCTTTCTTTCTTTTTTTTTTTTTTTTGTTCTTTTGTACGTTCATTCTTTTTTTGTGTGTGTCTTTTTGGTTTTTGGCTTTTTTTTGTTTGAGTACAGTATCTCTGTACCGTTAACAATTGTTCAGGCTTCTGATGTGGTCACATTCAAATTTCATAGTACATTGTTCATACGTACTTATTTTGTAATCTCTTTATAGGAGCAGCGAATGAAAATTGACAGAGAATTTGCTCTGTGGCTCAAAGACTGTCATGAAAAATATGACAAACAGATAAAATTCACAGTCTTTAAAGGAATAACTGTACGTACTGATATACCATCCAAAAGAATGCAGAGCCCTTGGACAATGTATGCTGCAATAGAGTGGGATGGAAAAACATACAAAACTGGACAGCTGGTAAGTTAGTTAAACCTCTAAAAGGCAAATAGTGTGCATTTGATGCCGGAGTAATGTATTAATTGGTGTCTTCTGCTTACAGGTGAAAACCATAAAGACTCATCCAATATTATATGGAAGTATTGAGAAATTTTTTTTGTATGGGGACCATGATGGTGATATATTTGCCACTGGCGGAGAGGTTCAAATTGCTTTGGTAAGAACAAATATAGAAAGGATTCACACAGCTAGTATGCCTATTAAATCTTTAAATATAATCCGTTGTCAGACTTAATTAAGTTACCTTTAAATAACAGTTGAAAACTATGTAATTTTTGACAGTCAACAGTCTAGAAAGACTCAACATTAGCTTTAATGTGAATATGATAAAATTATTATTCATTATCAACCATCTGACTTAATAAAATTTGCATATGAAATAAAGTATCACAGTTGGCATCAATAGTATGTCGTGCATCTATTTGTAACCCTTGTGATTTCAGCAAATTTTAAAACAGTGTTGTGGTGTCACTGGGTAGTATTTATTAGAATATTGCATTATGTCTCTGTTGACTTGTCTAGTCCCTTCATTGGGAGGTCTTTCTTCTCTGACATACTATAAAGTCTGACCATTTATATGTGCACTGAATTTTTATTTCAGGAACCGCAGGCATTATATGCTGAAATGAAGGTTATTCCAATCTCAAAACTTGACAGAACAGTGTCTGACAAAGTTGTTAAAAAATACATAGAGGATGAAATGGCAAGGTAAGCACTAAGTAATAATTACATAATTGTGGAGTTCCTAATTTTACAGTTTTTGTATTTAATCAGGAATTAAACAAAGTTCCGTTTTGTTCCCAAATGGGAAAGCGGTCAGCTGTTTCAATAGAAACAAAAAAAAAAATTATAAACCAAGAAGAAATACCTTGGGATTTGCTTTTTTTTTTTCTCTCCCACAAAAATAGCTTAATGTCTATGTAACTAAAGATAAATTGCCCTTTATTTTAACTTACTGAAAAATGTTCACCCTTTCTTTTTTTTTAGACTTCCTGACAAATTATCAGTAACATGGCCTGAAGGAGATGAGTTGTTACCAAATGAAACAAGATTTGCTGGTACACCAATAGGTATATTTTTTTCTTCCAAATAGTAAATGCTAATTTAAAAATATATCATGCAGTCTTGTTAAAAAGACAAGCATACAGAAATCTCTGATCACTTTTAATCCACAGCATACTTTAAAAAAGTCCCATCATTTTTCATTTTAAATACAGGAGCATTACGAATAGAAATTTTGAATAAAAAAGGAGAAGCAATGCAAAAACTTCCTGGTACAAGCCACGGAGGTTCAAAGAAACTTCTTGTTGAACTCAAGGTTATTTTGCATTGTGAGTATTTAATTTTATTTAATTGTATCTTTATTATTTTTAAAGTACATAATGGATAAGGTGTTTCATTGTATAATATGTATATGTATGTATCTAAAATACATATTAGAATTGGATAAATGGATGTAGTAGTTAGACAATACTCCACCAGTTCATGTAGCACTTCCAAGCCACTTTTCATGAAATGACAACTGCCTCAATGCCATATATTTAATGTCTTAATGCTGTATTTTGATTACATCTTCTTTCACAAGTAAGGAGGGCCTATCAATTCCAGCCTTTCTACTTAACATGCATAAGAACATAGATAAAATGGATAATGTTTCTGTAATTAGCGTAGCAATTTATGTGAGCTGCATAAAAGTAGGGATCAGACTTGTTTAGTATCTAATTTGAAGTCACTTCAGAATTTTAAAAAAATCAAGTTTCTTTTGATTTACTGTTTTGTGGTTTCCATTTTGTGGGTGCTTCACTTGATGTTCTCACATTGCATTGTTAAGAATTTCATTCTGTCCGAGGCAGCTGAAATCACTCAGTTTTGTTTTGAACACAGAACACTAAATTCTCTGAAAACTCAAATTCTGCACGTGTCAAATGTATTTGAAACTTGTAGAAACTTAATCTTGTTTATCTTGTTTCTTTCCATACACCATAGGAAAATCCAATTCCTTTATCTATTAAGAGTTGTAAAAATACGTTTCTGAAGCACTGAGGTTATTGAAGTGATACATGTCAGAAGAAAATAAATGGAAGTTTCTTAGCTACAGTTCAGTATACATGTCATGAGACTACACATGGTATTTTAATGGCACTCGTTTATGGGAGCTGGCTGCTGTGCATGACCATTGTCCAGCGTAGTGTGCTGAGGCATAAAGATGTTAGAATTGAAAAAATGGTGTTGGTTTAGTACAGATTATCAAATTGTCTCCTATCAGCATGGGTGACAAACCAGTGTTTTGCAAGCTTAATAAGGTATGGCATCCTGACTTCAGGAGGTATGAACTTGAGAGACACCTGGTGTTTCTGTTGTTCTGTTTTGTCAGGGTTGTTCCTAAGATTACTGAAAAGTCTGCCTTCAGACCTTTCATGTCTCCTGACCCATTCATTGATGGAAATTTGTACTTCTGACTGTTTCTATTGCTTCCCATGTTAGCTTTTTCCTCTACTCAGTTGAAGAATCAGTGGTGTAGTCCTCATGTTCTTTACCAGAACAATGAATAAGTCCTTTAAGTGATGATTTGGGCATGGCATACCTGTCAAACTCAAACCCCTAATTGTATAAATGAGAGAAATGTTGTTACACCCGTACAAAGGCCAAGAGCAAGTATCGTTTACAAAAAGTTTCTCTCCTCTTTTGAAGAGTGGAATACTTGGCAGACTGTACTATGGACTACCAAGAGAGCTGAGCTATGAGAAACCTGCTCTGTTACTGGGGAGCCTTATACAGGCATTGATTCAAAATTAGGGTTTGAATTAGGGTTAAGAGAATGATAAAAGTCTAGTTGACAGCTCTTACTTTATTTATGTATGCCATTTGGTGCAAGAACAGAGCCTTGAAACAGTTTTGCTTAGCTATGAAACTATTTGTTTTTCTACTGCATTTCTTTTTATTCTGTGTAGTCTTATTACAGTCACATTCTATATTCTAAAGTGTATTTTGGGAATAAAAAAGTATTAATGCCTCTTGACACTTCCAACAATAAATCTTATTTCTGTATTTATCTTAGGTTATAGAACCAGTCACTAAAACTGCCCCAGAGTTTCGGTGTGTTCTCTTGTGTTTGTCTTTGTTGTGCAGAGGTTTATAAAGACAGATAAAACAATTTGGAGCAAAACAGGAATGTTCTTTTTTTCTCAGTTATGTGTTCTGTCAACTGCACATTTTTATCATTGCTCCCATTTAAGCAGTTCTGCTGCGGTCATTTGTCAAGTTGATCCATTGCCAGCATGGAGTGTAGAGTACTCATACTTAACAGGGAACATACAACAAAAGAGCTAATAAAATTCAGCTTTACAAACCTGCAACTTTCAGTGCAACGTGCCTGAGGCTAGCAATTTTTCATTGAGATTCGATGGGGAACACATTTTTTTTAGCTGTGATCAGTGTGTTTAGTTGTGAAGCTAAATTGATGTTTATTAGATCCAGAAGTGATAGTGATACTTCATAATAGTAATACCAATGCTTGAAAAAGTTAAGAATTACAGTGTAAAATTTAAATACATGTAGCTAAGTGTTTGTTTTGCAGCACCTACTGAGAATAAAGAAATAATTTCCCATATCAGTCAGCATGGAGGCAAGTGGCCATACTGGTTTAAAAAAATGGGTAAGTTTGCATACTCAATATCTTCAGTTTATTTATAATTTTTTTTTCTTTCTAATTGTACTTTTATTTCTGTTTAGAAAATCTTCAGAAACTTGGTAACTACTCCTTGAAACTGCAAGTAGTATTGAATGAAAGTAATGCAGACACTTATGCAGGAAGGCCTCTACCATCTAAAGTATTTAAATTTACTATTGTAGGTAAGAATTCCAACTTCTACTTTCTCCTACTTCTCCTACTTTTAGTGTTTCTGTTTGATTCATAGTATATCAAAATTCATCGTGTTCTAGTTGAGAGGTGATTTTCAGCACTGAAAAGTAGCATTTGCATGTCAAATTTGCAGCATTTCCAGGGAAAATGTTTTTTGTAGTAGGTTTTGCTCTCACATGTAATGTGTTGGCTCTGCAGCAGGCAGTTTTACAGAAAAAATAAAGTTTTGATGGAATCTAAAGCTCCCTGATGTGAACTTTCCCAAATGTACTTTAAAAAATAAACTTATACTTTGTTAGAATCACCCTTTTTCCTCATGCCATTGACATAAATATTCTTCCATAAAACTAGTATTCATTAGGCCAACTTTCATGCATAAACCACAGACACTTATTAAAAACCAGGTTATACATTTAAAATAAACATGTTGAGATGGAAGTATTTTTTTTTTAATTAATAATTAAGGAAGAACCGTATGCAAAACTAAATTCTCATTTGGTTGTGATGGATATGTTTCTTTGGATTAACGATCATAAAATACTTACTACAATGCTTACTAGAATACTCACTTCAGAAAGGATCGGCATGAAAGGAGAGGTGGTGTGGTAGCCGAGGAGTGTTT
This sequence comes from Aleadryas rufinucha, assembly GCA_013397815.1. NCBI lineage: Eukaryota > Metazoa > Chordata > Aves > Passeriformes > Aleadryas > Aleadryas rufinucha. Next base: position 117,343 of record VZTH01016130.1, read on the forward strand.
AGACTTTGTGGAGCTTGATGATGGTGACAATTAATGTTGTGTTTGTGGCTAAGAGAGCTGGGAAGGCCAACAAGGCAGATACTGTGGTGGGAGTGTGTTACAGACCACCCAACCAGGATGCAGAGGCCAATTAAATACATAAACAGCTGGGGAAGCGTCACAATCACTAGTCCTTGTTCTTGTGGGGGACTTTACCTTACCAGATGTCTGCTGGAAATATGACACAGCAGAGAGGAAATGGTCTAGGAGGTTCCTGGAGTGAATGGAACAGAACTTGCTGACACAACTGGTGAGGGACCCAGCTAGGGAAGGAGCCCCATCAGACTTTCTCTTTGTGAGCAGAGAAGGACTGGTGGGTGGTTGGATGCCATCTTGAGCATGTCGATCACAAAATGATAGTTTACTGTGTTTACTGTTCTTGAAGAAATAAGGAGAAGGGTTAGCAGAACTGCCACCTTGGACTTCCAGAAGGCAGAATTTGGCCTGTTTAGGTGAGTGGTTGACAGGACAGAGTCCCTTGGGATATAGTCCTGAAGGGCAGAGGAGTCCAGAAAGGCTGGAAGGAGAAGAGCAAAAAGGAAGCTCACAATCTGGGCTTCAGGAGAAGACTTTGGCCTCTTCAAAGATCTGCCTGGTACACTTCTATGGAAAGAGGCCCTGTACAGACAGAGGGCTCAAACAAGCCTTGTTAGTATTCACAGGTCACCTCCAAGCTCAAGCCTGGTTCATCCCAGTGAATAGGAAGTCTTACAGAAATACCTGGAGGCCTGCATGGATGCATAAGGAAATACTGGCAAAACTCCACACAAAGAAGTGTACAGGAGGTGGAAATGGGAACAGGTAACCAGGGAGGAATACAGAGACACTATCCAAGCATACAGGGATGGGGTTGGGAAAGCCAAAGTCCAGTTGGAATTGAAGATGGAATCACTGGCAAGTGATACATCAAAGCCAACAAGGTGTGTTTCTTTAAATATATAGGTGACAAAAGGATGACTGAAATAAACATGGGCCCACTGCTGAATGGAGCAGGGAATACAGGATGTGGAAAAGGCTGAGGTACTGCAGTAGTCTTTGCCTTAGTATTTACTCATGAGACAGACTTCAGGAATCCCAGGCCCCAAATACTGGTGGAAGGTCTGGGGCAAGGAAAATGATCAGGCCAGGGAATACGTAAGAAAACTGGTGATACATAAATCCATGGTCCCTGATGGGATTGCAGTCATGAGGCAGAGAGCGCTGGCTGATATCCTTATGAGGCCACTCACATTGATTGAATAATCATGGCAGTTGAGAGAACTGCCTGATGTTTTCATGAAAGCATCACTCCCATCTACAAAAAGCGCAAGGAGGACACAGAGAGCTACAGGCCAGTCAGCTTCATCTCAATCCATGGGGAGGTGATAGAGCAACTAATCCTGAAAACCATTTCCAGGTACATGAAGGACAAGACGATCATCAGGAGTAGTTAGCATGAATTTGCCTTCTGTGATGAAAGGACTAGCTTAGTGGATGTTGTCTACGTAGTGTTCAGCAAGATTCTCATCAGTAAGATCCCATAAGATCCTCACAGAGAAGCCGATGAAGTTTGGGCTGGATGAACAGACTGAGGTGAATTAACAAACAGCAGAACAGCTGAGCCCAGAGAGTTGTTGATGTGTGGCTCTAACTCTGGTTGGAGGACAGCAAGTAGTGGTTACACCAGGTATCAGTACAAAGTTTGGTCCTTCTTGATGTCTTCATTAATGATCTGGATGATGAGACAGGATGTACCTTCAGCAAGTTTGCTGATAACACAAAACTGGGAAGAGTGGCTGATACGCCTGAGAGTTTGGTACCATCCAGAGGTACCTCAACAGGCTGCAGAAACTGGCTGTTGAGAACCTTATGAAATTCAACATGAAGGGCAAAGTCCTGCACTTGCAGAAGGACAGCACCCAAGGTGCCACCCAAGTGTCTGGAAAGCAGCTTTGCAGGAAAGGACCTGGGAGTCCTGGTCGGCAGCAGGTGAACACGAACCAACAATGTGCCCTCACTGCAACAAGCAGCAACAACCTCTTGGGCTTTGTTAGAAGCAGGTTGAGGGAGGTGATCCTTTCTCTTCACTCAGAGTTGGTGAGGCCACACCTGGAGTGTACTGTGCCCAGATCTGGACACATTACATTAAAACACAGAGACATGGACATACTGGAGAGAGTCCAGCACAGGGCCATGAAGATGATGAAGGGACTGGAGGGTGCTGAGGCACTGGAACAATTTACCCAGAGGAACTGTGGTTGCCCCATCTTTGGAAGTGTTCAAGATGAGGCTGGATGTGGCTGTGAGCAGCCTTGTCTAGTGGAAGGTGTCCCTGTCCATGGCAGGGGTGGGGGGCGGTGGTTGGAACTGGATGATCTTTAAGGTCCCTTCCAACTCAAACCATTCTATGATTCCGTAATCTCTTACCTGAGGAAAGCCTGGGGGAGCAGTGGCTGTTCTGCCTGGAGAAGAGAGGACTCACAGGGATCTTACCAATGTCTATAAACAACTGAAAGGAGTATAAAGAAGGTGGAGCCAGGCTCGTTCCAGTGGTGCTCAGTGGCAGGAGCAGAGGCAATGGGCACACACTGAAACACAGGAGGTTCTCTCCAAACATCAGGAACCAGGTCTTTTTCACTATAAAGGTGACCCAGTGCTGGCACAAGTTGCCTGAGAAGGTGTGGAGTTTCCTTTCTTGGAGATAGTCAAAAGTTGTCTAAACATCTTCCTGGGCAACTGACTCTAGGTGGCCCCATGTGGGCCAGGGACATTGGATAAAATGACCTACAGAAAACCCTTCTGGCTTTAGCCATTCTGTGAACTTTATCTACAAGGGGGATGGGAAGAAGGAAAGTAAAAAAACGCTAATTTCTTTGCATTTAATATTAAAATGCATATTTTTGTCACAATTTTGGGAGGTACAGCTAACATCTGGTTTCAGGAGATCAAGAAAGAAATGTTTTCTGTAGGCTATTTTTTTCACAAAAGGAGAGGCTTTGAATGCAAATTCTTGAGGCAGAAAAGAGTTCTTTGTATGTAGCATATTCTTCTAATAGCTGCTTATTGGCAGAGTAGAAAGAGGTATTCTTGTATGATAATACAGGAAGAAGGTTTGGCATTACTTGAAAAGAGTACTTATTTAAACGTGTCTGAAAACATGCCATTGAAGGCTCAAGATATTTCTGTGAACTTGCAAGAAAAGAAAAGAAAAAAATAATCTCGTTTTCGGAATAAAAATGAACCTTGTCTGCTCTTTTATCTCTTTATCAAAGGGAAAAGAGAATCATTACTTTTCAGTACTAGTGTGGCTTCCCCCAGTATGACAGCATTCAGTTAAAGATTCCTTCAGCTATAACATTTGAAATTAGCAAATCTCCTTGGAAATGAATAAAAACTTGAAAAAATCTGTTTAGCTAAAGTTTAGTACTTTTAATTAAAGAATGCCAAAATCAACTTTAGCTATCTCTTGCTGCTTTTTTATTTAATCAGAAGATAATTCAACATTTTTAACATTGTAAATTTTTAAAAGTAAGTATTTCAAGTTTTTATTCTTGCAGTTGTGTTCTGTGTTGTCTCAGAGGCAGTCATAAAGCGTCACGGTCATTATTCTAAAATACTAACATTTGTGTTACCTTTTATGTATGTAGATTCTAAAAATCCAGACAAGAACAATCTACACTGAAAAAGCATTTTTGGCCACGAAACAAGTTATTCTATTTTTCTAACAGCGGGTTGTTGCTGAGTGTTTATACTTCTTGATAAGCTAAAAAATCGTCATAAATGCTGGTTAAAACTGAGCTTCCTAAGTCAATCTACAAGGTTTGTTGTTTTAGTTCAGACATGTTCTTTTAGAGGTTGTTTACTTTAATATTGCAGAAGTTATTTTACTGTTACTTTCTCAAATTACTTTACAGTTTTATCATTCACTTATAATGATAAATAAAGTTGTAGATGCTGTACAGTTGAGGTCTTTTTCTTGTTATAACCAGTAACTAATTTTGGTCAATATAAGGTATCTCTCATCTCTTGTGCAAAGCTCCCTGATAATGACACCCCTAGGTGTTGAAAGTAGTTAATTTGAGTTCGAAATTGTTTGGTGGGATATTTATTTACCATTTAGCTCAGCAGGTTATTTCTTCTTTTTTCAAAGGCTACTTGGTCAAGACAGTCTGATTCCACAAAATATGATTCTTCATTTCCACGCTCCCACTTGTTACAGCTGTTTGGTCTTGTTTGTTAGTGCCTAATTGGAGGCAGTCTAATGGGGCCAGGTTTCACAGGAAAGATATGGTCACATTTCTTTTTATAATACTCATTATTCCATATCTTTATCTCTCAAATTTGGGGTAGTTGTAGAATAAAAATGTTTTGTTGCATGAATGATTTATTTTACCAGAATTAAAGCAATTAAATGTTTAAGAAAAGCTGTCCACACAGAACTTGTTCACTTTCAGGTGCTGTATTGGTGTTCTGAGTACTTTGAGAATTCTGGCTGTTATGTTCTGAACATAACATCCTGTTATGTTTCTTATACTGTAGTCTACCGCTGTTATATTTTAACTATTGTTTTTATTTTAGTGTAAGTTAAAAAAAAGAACATCAATCCAATAAACCATAACTTGGGTTATAACAGTATTCTGAACAGCCTGTTTACTTTGCATCTGAAAACTACTTGACTTAATTGCAGCCTTAATCAAGAAGAAGCCAATGAGCACACATAATTCTTTCTAAAGATGTATTATTCTTTTCTCTTAGAGGGCAAACCAGAGAAATTTTTGGTGGGTCTTTTGGAGCTTCCTTTTCGAATTGGAGTACCTTTTAATATTCCTTTGGAACTGCAGGATGAATTTGGTCATCCAACACACTTGACAGCTCGCCTTAGACCAATTCTGGAAGCTAGGTAATACAGCCATCTCTTTTTTTTTTTTGCCCTTTCTTCATGTGACAGTATTATAATAATACTTCAGGGTTTATCTGAATGATATACAGGGAATTTCTCACATAAATGAATTGACATTTTTGCTTGTATTTTCATAAGAGTATCTGCAAGTATCTTGTATATTGAAATACTGTGTTTGTTTCCAAATTGATTCTCTTGTGTTTCTATATATTTTTCTAGTGGATTAACATTGAAGCATGAAGACATACCTGTGGCAGCAAAGTGTGTCATTAAGGGTGTTACTGCTAAAGGCTGTATAAATAGTTGCCAGGGCAAGGTAGGCTAATAAATTTAAACTTGAAGTAACATATTAAAAAAAAAACATACAGAGAAAAGAATTTTTGTGTAAAATGAATTATCACATAATGTTAGCTAAGTTTGGTCTACACTAATGACTACAGGTATTTCTTGGGATATTTTCAAATTATCTCTTAGAGCTCTACGTGGAGCAATTTATATTTCCCATACCTGCACTCTTTTCAGCTGATGGGACTGGAGGTGGAAGGGCTGAGCAACACATGGGTGTGTGATAGAGTGTGCCCAGCACGCGAAATGAGCTGTCTTAGTTTGAACTGGTGCCGAGATTGATTTAAGCCAAATCATCCTGGTGACTTCTGCACTGAAAGATGATAGGGAGCACTGAAATCTTCCATTCTTAGTTGAGATGATGAGTGGTAATAGCTAATATGCAGGGTATCTGCCTGAACTTCTTTAAATGTTTCCACTATTGTGGTTGCACTTCAGTAGCGAATGTTATCCAAATCCAGCCTGTTACTGATGGATTCTCAGCACCTTGTTAAGATGCTGCTTTGCTGTAAAAACCAAAACATACATTACATGCTAAAAAGATTTCTTTCATAAAACAGGTCTTAATGCTTCTGATAAATATAGACTTAAAGATTTTTTAAAAATAATTTAAACATTATTTATATGGCATATTTACACAATATTTTAGCCAGGTCTGTATCCTTTCAGTTAGTCTTGTAGTCTAGCATAGTAAAGACAAAGCTAGGAGCTGAGTTACGCCATTACACTGTTGATATTGTTGCTTAGAAAATAGTAAATAATGTTGCTGGTGGAAAGATGTGTAAAGAGGAGAAAGAGCATATACCTGCTCATTGAAAATTAAACGGTTTTCAGTGTAGTAAATTTTGTAGGCAAAGTTCAGAATTTAAGGTGCAGGGCAAGACTAATGATGTAAGATGGAGTGGATTATGAGAAATAAAGTGTAGAGGAGCAAAAGTGCGAGACTTTAGTAAGAGAGAAATTTGGTGAGGGGCAAGACCAAGAATCATTAAGGAACTTGCAGTACAGAAATAATATCATACCATAATAATTAAAAAAGAAGGGGTGTTACTTTATTACCATTCTTCATTCTCTGATTTTAATGTGAAAATTGGGTTTAGTGGTGCAGTTTACAATAACTATTTTTCTTACATCCTTAATCAAAGATGAGATAGACAGTGGTAGTGGTGCCTTACTAAGGAATAACAAACACGGAACTTGCAGACCCTTTCTTTAAAACTACTTTTTGTTTTAACTGCTACGTTTTTCCCTATTAAAACAGTCTCTAAGCAGGAAACCACAAGTTGTGATAGCTGCTTTTCATGGTTTCAGAACTGTGTAGTTTAACATACAAATCCTGAATTCAATGTCTCTGGTTATAATAACATAGAAAAGACAGATTTCAGTAAAGTGGGGAAAAAAAATCCTTTTTTTTTTTGTAGCAGTGCAAGAAAATTTCTAGGGACTTCTGAAATTAACATATATATAAATTGACATGTTTATGTGAGACTGTTACATGGTTTTGTTTAAGGTTAATATTTAAAATATTCTTTTCATTAGAACTTTAATCTGAAGATTACTCTTCCTGGTTTGAAAGAAGATACACAAGTCATTAAAATAAGATTGCAGCCAGGTAAGTATCCTTAAATATTTAGTGAAATTCTGTTAAATATTATTCTGACACCCTTAATGAAAGCTTCTCCCAAGAAGGTAAAATATTTAGTAAGGCTTAAAAAAGGATCCAGGTGATGACTAGAAAGGAATTAAAGCCAAGAGCATGTCATTCTTGGCAGGAATATCATTTTACTTACAGCCCAATTTTATCTACTATTCTAGGAGCTGGAATTTTTCTCTGCTTATTTGAGATGCATTTTCCTCTTTTAATTACTTTAAATATTTTTCTAATATAATACCACTGAATGAATGAATTTCTTTATCTTCTCATTTTTCTTTCACATTAAGACTTCTAACCTGTACTAATCTTCATTGGCCTGTTCTCCCTGCAGAAAACATGTTGTGAATGAATAGGTGCTCATTCAGTTTCTTACCCCAGCAAAGGGGGATGCTTTGGCAATTGAATTGTGTCTGAAATTTTTATGTTACATGTTGAATGTATCGTAATGCAGGAGAGGATCATAAAGGTCTGTAAGGAGATTGCCCTTACCAGAATTTCATGTTTTGTGGATGTCTTGATTCAGAAGATTCCCTTAACATGAGATCTGTTATCCCTTGTTGCCTGGGTTTTTCTGGTTTTGGGGTATAAGGTAGTATGAAGGCTAAGTTTTAGCCTCCCAGATTACCGAGCTTCAGTCTTGCCCATCTCATTTTGCAGAGAAATTGTGTACTACTTTGTAAGACCAACAATGCACAGTGTAGTCCATTATTCTTTCTCTTTTGAGGAGTTACAGTCTTATGTAGAAAACAGTGAAATGATTTGACTTGAGACAGACACAGACTGTACTGTGTGTTACTGTTATTTACATTGGACTGAAGGCAGCTTCATCCTTCATATTGCTTTTGACAATGTAAAGATGCTTCGCTACCTCTTTCTTCTCACTTGAGTTATATCCTTGGCTTTGAAAGCTGTTTCTTGAGGAAGGAATAATAAAAGCTATTTCAGTCTCATTCTTCAACCAGTGGGTTTGAAATAGAAGTTTTAATAAATAATGCATAAAGGATGCTTCTGAAAAATTGCTATCTTTGTTCCTTCAGAGCCCGTCTTTTAATAGTAATCTATTACTACTTCTCTTTTTAAAAACTGATAAAATAATTGTGTTCCAGGTGATAGACTTACTTGAATATCTTCACTTTATTATCCAAGTAATGACAAAAAATTTTTTTTTGCATTTCTTTGCATGCAGATTGTAGCTGTGATAGCTTTGGCAGTTAATTGGATATCTCAACATTAATATTTTGGGGTTTAACATGTCAGAAGAAAGCTCCAAGTTTCTTTTTGATGAATGTGAAATCTGTAGTTTGTAAACAGAACTATATCATGTTACACCTTGTACATTCTGAATTTCATCATGTTTGTCTAACTGTTCTCTACTAAATTAATTCAAAACATTGGCAGATGGTGTGTATTGAAGGACAGAAACTTTTCAGTATAAACCAATATACCTGAATTGTTTGAAATGGTTTGTTACCACAAGCATCTTGGTAGCTTGGCTTTAAAAACTCCTTGAGATAGCAAAAACTGAAATTCAGTGTCTCACAACTTATCTAAAGTATAACTATTGTTCTGCAATTGTGCATTTTTTACAGGTCCTCCTCGTCAGTTGAAAGTAAAACCAGATTCAGAAATTCTGAAGATTGAAAATGGTACAGCTTTTCCCTTTCAGGTTGAAGTACTGGATGAATCAGGAAATATAACAGCACAGCCAGAATTGATTGTTCATTGTAAGGTAAACTGCATTTCATTGTGTGCCATAAGGATTTTGATTCTTGCATTTTAAAGGGCTGGAAAGAATCTCTTTTGGAATCTGTATAGAATTTAATATCTTTAGCAATGCTTTTGAAGTTTCTACAGCTTTCTAGCCATAACTGTGACTCTCTTACGTCTCATCTCTTATGAGCCATTCAGTAAGTTTTAGAATCTGTGGAACCTGGCCTTAGAAATGGAAGAGAAAATTATGTGAGGATATTTTGGTTCAACTTTAAGGTATTTTAGGCCATATATATCATATACGATGCTAAAATTTATTCAGAAAAATAACTTCATACTGCTAACTTTTGATATTTTTTAAGTTGAAAATTCAAGTCTAGTGCCTAAAAATAATATTAGTTAAGACTTTTATTGTAAGCACTAATACAAGCTCAGAAGGGAATGCATATCTTGCTCTGACTTTAGGAAGTAAAAAAATTTCCACTTTTGGCCCTTTTTTTTGACTCAAGAGAGTGACTCTTCCAATTCTAGTGAAATCCAGCAAGGATGCGTAAAAATGTTTTCCCACTGCAAAATAGTCTGCATTCCATTTGCACTTTGTGTACACTCTCTTCCTGTAGACTGGGTCTGCAGTGATACGACGATGTGTTGAACTTGATGTTTAAATTTGTTTAATGTGTGATATTTAGTAAATTAATGAAAAGAAAGTTTGCTTCATAAGTTAATGGAATTTATTACATAATGGCAGACGAGTCTAATTACTGTGTGTTAATAAAGCAAGCAAATAGACAGTATATTTTATTTCTAGAACTTACTCCTTTCTCCCACACATCTCTTATCACCTGCAGAAAAATACAGGTGTTAGTCTTACAGTTGGTGGAAAACTGAAATAAATTAATTTTTTCTGTATATTATTATATATATATATTTGGACTTGGGCAAATAATCATTTCTGAAATAATCATGGTAGTTCTGTAAAAGAAACTTGTTGTTTAATCTTACATTTTAAATAGTTTATAGGTGCTTCAGACCTTCCTGTGTATTCTGTGGACTGCAGTAATGGAGGAACAAACATTTTAACTGGTCCAGTTATACATGTACAGAATATCAAGAAAGACCAGATACTGAAAGCAAGGATTGAAGTACTTGTAAGTATTGGTTGGAATGTTTGGGTGAACAAAAGATTGAAAGCAATTTATTGTACTGTCTTGCTAGCATCTTTTATGAGTAAGCTTAGCTCCCAAAAGTTACTGGTTTAGGAATCATAAACCTCAAAATCAGGTGGCTCTGTTTTTTCATCTCTAGGAAATCATAAAAAGGCAAAGAGTTTTTTCCATTTTTTTCTTCACCTCTTACTCTATTTCTTAATTCCCTGAGGTGTTTCAGAAATACGCATGTTTCCTGGGATTTTTCTCCCCCTTTTTAATTCCTATTTCGGCAAATTGCCCTTATTGCGTAAACATTTAGTGTAAGAATTGGTATGGCAATCAATAGTTTTTTGTAGCATTTCAAGTTTCAAAGCTCACCAAGTATGACTTTTTTTAAATACTATTGAACATTCCAGTTCTCTGGTAGTCAGGAGAGTCACACTACTGGAGAAAATAAGATTTGTGTGTGTATTACCTTGGAAAAATGTGTGAATAAATACTAATATGACAATGTGAATTATATGAAAGGATACTTAGGATTACTCTTAAAAAGTATTTTGTAAATTTTATAACCTACTACTTCTGGAATAGAAAAAATCTAAATAGGTAGCATCAGTACTAGTATCTGTTAGAAGTTGTAAGTATATTGGCATATCTTCTTGATTTACTTTTGACAAGTCAAGCTGATTTCATGTTTGGACACCTGGTCATACCTGGTTATCCTGAGTAGAGCCGTAGGCTATTATGGAGTTGTGTATGCATATCTAAATTTAACATCTTAATTATATGTCTTTTTTTTTTCACCCATGTATAGAATTGCAAAGATGTGCCACCAGTGGAAAAGATCATAAAGCTTCTTCCTAGCAGTCATGTTGCAAGACTACAGGTCTTAAGTATGAACGGACAAAAAGCTCTTCAGATTAAACATCAGGATGAAATCAGTTGTGTTGCTGGCCATGTCATGAACAAACTTATATTTCAGATGTATGATGAAGCAGAAAGGGAAATACCCATAACTGCAGCTGCTGCAGAAAAAATCAAGGCAAGTACTTTGGAGTAAACAGCAGCATAATATGGGGAAGAGACACAAACCTGATACCCTTAAAATCCATAAATGTCAGACTATGAAATAATATTCCTCAAAACTGTATTAATAAACATGGAAACTTAACTCTCCTCTTAATTATTTCTTAAAAATATTTTTATTAATTAAATATTAAGTAATGCTTCAGGGTACTATTGTGAAAAGTAGGTTAGTATTTCCAGTGCTTCTGCTAAACGCATAAAATAATTACAACATTGTTATGATTCCTCAAATCTGTGGCCTTCCCAACATTCAGGAACTCTGAATGGGCATGTTCCTCATGAAGGCTTGCTTGCCTATCTTATCCCCCTCTGTGTACTTATGTGGAGCGTAAGACAAGCATAGAGATTCACCAGATATATCACACTTGTATCTTTCCTAACTCAAGTTCAGTGAGGGAAACCTAATGTATGTTTTGATGTGCTTGGGATTTTTTTTCAAATAATTGACTGTATTTCAGCAGATAGCATTGGTTACTGCTGGGAAATGTACAGGCTTTCCACTGAAGGCTGCTGTTGGCTGTGTGTTGTATCAGCATATTTTAAATGACTACTAGATGTATTATGTAGCTAGTAGTTTATAATTTAGCTTTTGATTAATTTTTAAAATTTTAATTTTAGGTTAACTGGACACCCAAAATCGACAGAGAGCTGTTGATGCAGGGATTATTACCTGATGTAAAAGTACCGACCTCAGTAAAAGATGTACGTTACTGTCTAATTACTTACCTTGATGAGCATGTGTCTTTGGAGAGTGCATTCACAGTCAGGTTTGTTCATTTGAAATACTTCTTTATTAATTATGTTATTGGCATAGAATTGTGGATCTCATTACTTTGGGGTAAAACAGAAGTCATTCTATAGAACCTGAAATAACAAAAGCAATTGGTAAATTAACAGGAGAATGTAAGCTTGGGAGGTGAGAAGGGTTTGTGTAAATTTTCTACATGTGAGAACATTACCTATGTGGAAGACTTCATTGTGATATGTTTGCATCCAGCCCTGTAATCACTTTTGTAAGTGTGCATACACTGAAGAAGATTATTGCTGGTTTTGTAAACTTGCAGTAAACATTAGCTTACAGAATAACTAGTTTTACTGAAGATTAGGCAACTGGTGGCTGAGGAGAAAAAAATACCACTGCAAAGTTAATTCTCATCTGGTTTCTCAGTCAAAACTGACAGGCTGTAAATTGAACTTTAAAATTACTTGTTTATCACTCTTAGTGAGTTTAAGACTTGTATTTTTATAAAATTTATTAAGATTAATCGGATTCTGAATTACTTTAGTGTATTTCTTGTGATTTTAATAGGTTGAAATTAACTAATTAATTCACAGCACTCTGATGCCAGGGGTAAATTTGCAGCAATTAGTCATTTCACAGCTCTTCAGTAGGAAAATAAAATATATTACATGACCAAGCGTTAAGATTCTTTAAGATATTTACCATGCCTGCTATTATGTTATGTTTACCTTGATGAGAGAAATAAGTCAGTTTTCATGTGCTAACTCAGACCAGTTCCTGATGAACCCAAACACATTAAATGTAAACTAAAAGGATCAAATACACTGCAGATGGGTGAAGAACTGCAGGGTGAAATCGGTGAGTGCATATTCTTCATTTTTTCTAAGATACATTTCTTTTTCTTGGCAGTTTAAGACTGTTATATATACAGATGTCATCAAGAGTAAATTACCTTCAACTACTTTAATATAAAAAATAGGTTTACATTTTCATTCACAGAAAGATGATCAGACTTCTGAATTGCCATTTTACAATTCTGGAGTTACTCTCTGATAAAATTTGTCTCTTACTTTGTACATTGGGACCTTCATCACGCTGAGTTCAAATGAATTCAAATAAATTTTTGTTTAGTTCATGTTTTCTGAAATCTGAAAGGCCAAAACAGTATTCAGACTATTGCTAAGGCATGGACTTCAAAGTGACACATTTTAAGGGTAACTTTAACCTAAGAGGATGGCATGTTAGGCATCAGTCTTCTCATTCTCCTTTGGTTTTTGTATGCAGTTGCCACGTGACATAGTTAGAAATTAAAAATTCTTATACTATTTTGGGACATTAAAAGCTTGTGTGTGAATGAAGAGAGCACGTAGAACAAACTTAAGATGTTGAAAAACAGCTTTCAATTTTAATATTTTTTTTTTCTTTTAACTTTTGGGTAAGAAAAAATCTTTTTATTCAAAAAAATGGGAAGCTCAAATATGGGCTATAACTACATAGATACATTTGGTTTATACCCACAGGACTGGGGGCTTTCATGAATGTATATAAAAACCTGAAGAGAGTGTAAAGAAATTGGAGGCAGGCTTTTCCTAGGTTTGTTCAGAGACAGTAAATAGAGGCAGTGAGCACCAACTGAAACACAGGATGTTCCCCCTGAACATCAGGAAATACTTTTTCACTGTGAGGGTGACCGAGCACTGGCACGGATTGCCCAGAGTTTGTGGAGTCTCCTTGGAGATACTCTGAAGCTGCCTGTCTGCAACTGGCTCAAGGTTGCCCTGCTTGAGCAGGGGGTTTGAATGAGGTGACATCCAGAGATACCTTCCAACTTCAGCCTCTCTGTGATTTAGTGATAGTTATGTAAATTTTCTCTCTATTATGTCTATGTTGTGTATGTTTATATTCCATATGTTGTATAATGTTTCATTAAAGCAGCTGCTGAGGTAATCATCCTAATAATCATTTTAATCATCATCATCTTTTTTAACAGATGTAATGATTACAGATCAGTTTGGAAATCAGGTTCAGACAGTGACATCTGCATGTGTAAATTCCCTAGGAGTTTCTGGGCCTGGACTTGATAAATCAAATTTGAAAGTAACTTGGCAGGTATTTATAAGATGTCATATAGTTTATTTCCTTGTGGCATTTGTGTGGTAATTGTCTTAATTCTGTTACACAGAATTGAACCAAAATTGTGGAAAGGTAGTCAAATTACACACTAGTTGGTCGCTTAAGGCGTTAAAATTGCATGATCCTGTTCTAAGAAACACAGCAGCATCTGTTAAAAACCTTTATCACTGCTGCAGTTATACAATGTGAAGGCCAGTTCACTTCGTGCTTGAGTCAGGTTTGCGTTGTTTCTAGTTTGTTGTTCTATATATTTTCTTCTATCTTGCTTTTAAAGTCTTTTCTTCTGTGTTTATTTATGTTGGTACAGTTGATTTTAAGATCCTTTGAAGAACCTGGTAGAACGGACTAGTGTCTATACCTTTTAAAATATGCTGGATATAAACAGAAAAACAGGTTTCTGAGAAATTCTTGAGTTTGAAATGGGTCACTTCTTACTCATGAAGTTCGTTTAAATTTAACAGAAGGAATAGAACTTGTAGTTTAATTTTTAGTCCACTAACTCACAGTAGTAACACCAAATAGTGTCCGGAGAGCATAAATACTAAATGCTATATTGAAAAAATATTAATAAATTTTGCTTTGCTTTATTTGTTCTTGGTAAAATCATCTCTTTATTTCTCAATAGGAAAGTACTCAAACAATGAAAGTAAAAGGTATTCGATATAAACCCTGTTTACTCGGAAGCAAAGAATTGTGCTTCGCTTGGCGTGAATTTTCTGACTTTATCAGAGTGAATTTAGTAGCAGGATCCCCAGCTAAATTGCAGTTTGTGGATTGGCCAGAGTTAGAAAAGGTAAGTTGAACAGTTTTGGTTTGAAAAAAAGCAACATGGTCTCTAGTCAGGTATTTTAATTCCATTTTTCATGCAATAGCTAACTACATTAGGTTTTAAAAAATAAACTTATTTTTGAGTAATCTAACTCATATGTGTATGTTTACAACCTTAAATATTGTAAACTATTTATTCTGCCCCATTTGCCTTTCTACAGATAGTGTAACTTTTCTTTAGTGTAGTAATTTTACTGTGGGCTGGATCCTGACACCCATCTTTCACTGCTGTTTTCCAAAGATACAATCCTTAGTGGTAGTAGTGGCTGGCAGCTCATCTCTCCATCTCTTACGGGGGTTTTTTGATGATCAGGATGTCGGATGGCAGTCCCAAATTTACTTCAGTTTACAAGTGTTTACTGTCAGAAGGTAAACACTTAAAGAGAATGGAGTACAGGACTTAAAGGAAATGACTGCAGATTTTTGGTGCTGTAGCTATATTTGCCTTGGGGTTTTTAAATTACTTTTCAGTGTTTACTTTGGCTATTCAAATAATAAGTGCTTAACTTGCTGCAGAAATCAGAATAGAAAATTGAAAGCAGACAAAAGAAAATTGTATCTCTGAATAGAGGACAGGAATCAAGATTGGTGTACCGGTTTGAAAGCAAACCAGTGAGACTCCAAGTCAGAAATACAATTTAATAGGAAAAATGAAATAAATGCANGTTTTGGGAAAGTTACTGAAGAAAACAAAAGGTTCAGAGAGTCGCATAACAACGCAAAACATTGTTCTTTAGATAGCTGTTTAAGTATATCAGAAAATAAAAGTTTTGGGCCGTAGCTATTCCTACAACAAGGACATTGATAAGCCCCTTCAGAATCATGTCCTTCCTTTTAATCACATCAACATGAGTAACCCATGTTATTCAGTTCAAGTAGTGCATTTTTTCCAACAAGAGAATATGAATAAACTCTAAAAATACATTGCATACCATTTGGTCATGGTCTAGCTGTTATGGGAGACAAATAGTATGGAAAAGGTGGACAGTGTTGCTCTGGGGATTTCTGAATTGCTGTGAATGTCCAAGATACCTAGAATTGAATAGTATCATGCATTTGTATCTCTTCCAGCCTGTTGCAGTGATTAATGGTAGAGAATTGCAGAGGCCCCTTATTGTTCAGTTGTGTGATCAGTGGGGAAATCCATCTCCTGAACCTAATGTCAAAATCAGCCTTACAAAGGGTAACAACTTAAAGGTAAGCATAAGCCTTATTAGGTGAACTTTGTTTGACACAAGTTTTGTTGTCATGCCTACATTATCTTCATTTTCAGGACATTTTTGGAAAAGTTAATAAAACATTGTAAGAGCACAAAAGAATAATTAATCTAGTATAAGAATAGTGGCAACAAATAACGTAAACAGGTCCCAGGACAGCAACCACAAATATATCTAAATTCCTATAGGACAGTGTTCAAGTATAATTCAAATACATTCCAGATCTTCTACAGAACCCTTTTCCAGATTTTGCATGCACATCACACCACCCCATCCCCCATGCTATAAGAGGTAATTTACTGAATGATAGTAATGATGATTATACAGTCTCAACTAGCAACCAAATAATTTTTATCTGGTGGTTCTTTTATTTTGATTCCTGAATATATGACTTACTGGTCTGTATGTAAAGCTGGTCAGCAGGTTTAGCCCTGCTTGATTATCCTGTGAAAAGCATTGGCAGAATAAATGAAATTAAAACACCAAGGATGCAAATCTCACTCAAATTTAAGTGGTTACTGTCCTTTCCATAAGTGAGATATGAGTGTCAGATGGTTTTCACATTGGTCTGTACAAAAGAAGGACTTTGACAGAATACGCCATTCATTAAAATTGTTGTTCTTGTTTTTGAACAAAAAAAGGAAAGTCAAGCAGTCAAACATTTCCTACCTGTCAGTACAGAGACTATTATATTGATTATATATATATTATCAACACAGGATATATTCATCTACTTCTGGACATAACATTTTTTCATTCAGGGCTGGTCCTGTTCCCTTTTTGTTCCTGCTTGCTGTGCATTTGTGTTCCTCAGTTTTCTCAGAATACGCAACAGCCAATAACCTTCTTCTGCTCACTCCTCCAGAGCTGTGCCACAACCTTAGCTTTTTACCCAATTTAACTACACTATTATTACTTTTTAAAATTGGATATTTTTAAGTAGATTTCTTGATATCTTGAACATTTTTCTGCTGGCTTTTTTGACTCTCTTGCCATAGAAGCCTGCCTCACAGTTTGGGGATTTTTTTGTTTGCCCCAGCTAATGCCTTTATGGTGTCAGCTGAAGCTCATTGTGGGTTCTCATTACGTTGTTCTTGAGGGAAGACACAACCTTGTCAGTAACATTGCGTGGTTCTGCTGCCTGGTCAAAGAGATGTTGTGGTGGCATGCTGTGTCTTTTCAGATTTTATGCTGTCTTCCAGGGAGGACCAGCAGCATGTCTTAGAGTCCACGTTCTTTATCTAAATGGACAGTTGCAGCATGCATTTCTTGTACTTCTTTATCTTACAGGTCCAAAACTAAATGAGAACTGGAGGAACACTGTAACAGGCACTAAATAGTTTGTAGAAGGTTTTTGGATCTGAAAATACACTCAAATTAACTATGGATGATATGATAGCTATGGAAGCTATGGATGATATGATAGCATCAGTAGCAATTTAATAAATAACATTTATAAAATATTTGAACATATTAGTGAAGAAGAGTATCCTACTTCATATGAAGTGATTGTTTTCAAAAACTGGCGAAGAATTTGAAACCTCTTCATTAACATTGTGTTCATAACAGTATATCTCTCCCTAATTTACAGTGCAAAAATTTAGTACAGCTCAAATCAACAGACAATATGCAGGCATATGAGATAAACATTTTCTTCTAAGACTTGATATTATTTCTGTATCACTGAAAGAATAACTTTTTTTTTTGACAGATTGTTCCTTCAAACCAGCAACATAAGACAGATGACACTGGTAGGGCTAACCTGGGAGTTTTTAGTATTCATGCGCCTAGGTAAGTAGTAAAAACCAGATGGATTTCATAAAGTACTACCAAGTATTAATGTGGAGCTAAGATCAAACATTTACTATTTATATGCAGGTGGATGACCAGATAGTAAGTTCTAAAAAATTAAGTGCTTAACTAAGTAAAATGCAGTAGCTGCTTCTTTTGATCTACTGAGAAGCTGCTGCTGTAGTTTTCTGAATCCTGTTTTTTTCTGGTGATGGTAAATCTCAGCTTATAATTATCAACCTGAACCAACCGCAAGTGGTGTTATAAACCACTTAAAAGATTTGAAATGTACAGTCTTTAGGTGGCCAGTTCCTGACACTATGCTTTTAAAGTAGGAACACATTCTAAGAGTGTTTAAACCCCACTTTCTTTGCATGATAGACATTGTTTTAAAGGATTAGGTAGAATGTCCAAAGGAATTTTAAACAGATACAGTTCGTTTTTCTTATTTGCAATTGAACTGCTGAAGTCTCATTTCCAGCAGATGCGTGTCCTGTGGGTCCTGCTTCTTCATGTTGTGCTTCTTCATGCTCACTTCGTGTATAGCTTCCTTTACACACTTATGTCCCCTACAGCTTTTCAAATTCATCATTTCTGCATCCTCCTCATATTCGCAGTTCTGCAACCCACTCCCTGTATCCCTTGAGTTGCCCAAGCAAGACTGGGTTGGCTTTAGGTTATTTTGAAACTAGCAATAGATGCTTGTTCTTTGCATTCGAGTCTGCAGGATTTGACCTATAATACTTTTCTGCATTTGGAAGAAAATTGTTTTAAATGCTGTTGATGGTGCTCAGTGTGTTTATAATGCCTTTGACTTGGTAGAAGCATGATGAATATTAGTTATCAGTTTACTGCTGGAGGTTAGGAACAGGTGTGACTTCATACTATTTACAGCATAATCAAAACTGCCTGGGAAGTACAGCCTCTGTGCAGTTAAATACTATATTCCCAGTTATAATTGAAAACTTAAATTTCAAGGTTTTAATACTGTAAAGAAAATGAATTATTTGATAGCATCAAAGACATTATATATTTTCAGTGCACTTTGCTAGATGTGAATGGTACTCGGATTCGCTCTTTGGAAACTTGTCAAAGCGGAATACTCCTCAGCATTTTAATTTCTTTCTGCTTTACTGTCTTCTGCAACTTGAAGCTGTAGTTGCTAGTGTCCTACAGGCAATGAAACATGATCAAACTAAAGAAATATTAACACAAATTTAAATTTAATAAGCTAATATCTTAAGAATAACTTAACATGATTTTACTTGTCTAATATTGCATTAACACTTCAATTTTTTTCCTCTTTACTACTACATTACTAGATACTGTTTAGCATGCTTTCATGTACATTATTCAGACTTGAAGCCTGTTGAAAATTGTCTTTTCAGAAGAGATTTTATATCTGTTTTTATGATTTCTGTATCATTGCAGGGGAGAGCACATTTTACAGCTTAAAGCCTCATACAACAAGAGCATATTAGATTGTCTTGTAATCAAAATAAATGTCCTGCCTGATCCTGAGAAACCTGTCTGCTTGAATGTTAAATATGACAAAAGTCCTTCTTTCCCAGCAGGAGGTACCTTCCCTGGTAAGTATATGGATCTTTGATGGAAACCAGTCACTGTGAAAATCTGTTTTGGGGTGGGGTTTTTTTTGTATTTTCTGGTCTACTGTATTTTTTTTGCTTTTTCTGGTCTGTTTTCTCAGTTCTTTGTAACAGTTGTATCTGAGATGTAACACTTGGACAGGAGAGATATGTAGGTCATCTTTGGAAAGTATTTCAAAAGACCTCTTATTTATTTGTTCCAAATTACTGCTTTTATCCATCTATAAATGGTAAAGCTACAGAATCTCTTTTCTGTCTTACTAAAATATGATCTGAACTAGTTCATGTATGTTTTCCCTCATCTCTTTCTGTGGAATAGTAACAAAGGAAGTAGCTATGAAATTCTAGGCCAACTGTGAGCCAAGACAAACCAAAAAGTAATCAGCAGGAGGATGGGACAAAATACTCTTTTCTCCTGCTGTCTTCTCTCACAAAAGGGTTTGTTTCCTGGCCATCATAATTTGATCAGCCAACATTTTTATGGCAAGAGGTTTTTGTTTTTTAAAATACTCCATACAGTGTTATGACCTTGATTAAATTCTCGAGGTATTTTAGTTTTGCCTAGAGGAATCATAGAATGACAGACTGGTTTGGGTTGAATGGGACCTGTAAAGATCGTCTACCTCCAAACCCCCTGCCAAATAGACCTTTTTCAAATGTAGTGTAATTCAGCCAGGTTTTGAGATAGGAAGAGAATTAAACAGCTTCTTCAGGACAATATAATATATATACTATATATGATATTAAATTTTTTAATAAAATTAGATAATAAATTCTGTTTTAACAGCTTCATATTTATTAAATAAATAAAATGCTTTAACATCCTAATTATTTAATTTACTAGTGATCTTAGGTATACCCGAGGGCAGGCATTGTTGTCTTGGAGAGTGTCATGCCTGAATTTTTCATGCACATCAAAACATAGTCCTTCCTTAAAGTGCAAAATTCCTGCATGAGCAGTACAAGTTCATTTGCATGCATGAAATCCACCTGTAACCATAGTGTCAAAGTGCTTTGTTCACATTTTGAACTAGAAGAAGGGTAGCTTTGTTCTAGTTTGGTTTCCATTTCCTTCAGACCACTGCACTTTCTATGGGACATACAGGAAAAGTGAAATTTTTCAGATTGGGATATAAAATGGCAAGTATTCTGACTGTAGAACCAGTCAACAGAGTGAAATGTCTCTATTGCCTATTTCTAAAAGATACTTCTGTGTGATCCTAGTGTGTAAGAAGTAGCCAAACTCAGCTTCAGATTCATAGTCTGATCCCTTGGGAAAATGGCAGTGGTGTTGGTACTGTCTTTTCACAGATTCTCTGCCTTTCTGTCCAGTAGGTCAATGGCTAAAGCACTTGTGAAGGAAGAGGGAGATTTGGATTTCCTGTCCTTGAAGGAAGGAATCAGCTGCTTAACTAGCTAATGGTACTCATTCCTGAGAGCAAGAAGCAGCCTTGCGTGCTGTTTTGATAAGAATGATAATTTGAGAAAGGCAGACTTCAAATTTAGGATTTTTTTAAAGCTGTCATTGGATAAAGTAGGTGTTTTGTTTTTGCCTAAGGATTGTTACCTGGTCTAATTACAGGGATAAGGAGAGAAAGTTTTTCATATCTGGTTTGAAATTCTTAGTGATTTTGGCTCTATTTGGAATGCTTGTTTTGTAAATTTTTTTTCTCTTAAGGATGAGGGAGACATAAATTCATGAAGTTTGAGCTTCTTAATTCTGAATAAAAATAATGTTCAAAACATGTTGTCTTTCATCCTACAGATTTTATGGTTAGTGTTCTTTCTGAAGATGATACCATTATTAAAAATATTAATCCAGCACGGATTTCTATGAAAATGTGGGAAGCACTGAACAGCCGCGTTAGGACACCCATTGATGTAAGTTTTTAGAATGGATATCAAAATGCCAGCACAGGACAAAAATATTTGTAGTAGAAACTTTCCTTCATTTGACTTAGATCCATATCCTGTTCTAGATTTTAAATAACAAATATTGAAGATCAACCCTATATGTATATCAGTGTCTGTCCTTTTACAAGTTGTCAGACTGGTCAAGCGTCAGTACTACAGTAATGACAAAAGTGTTGCTGTTCTGCAGAAGCTAACTCATAGCAGGGAGAGTATTAGAAGTAGCCACGCTGAATTTTGCAAAGAAAAGACTGAGAATTAAGAACATGAAACTAGTGTCTAAAATATAGGCAGTCTCATTGACTTACTGTGGGCTATCAGTACTGCAAATCATTAAGTCTTGGTAGAATATTAGAAGTACTTTCAGTATATTGCATTACATTTTTTGCATCTTTCTTTACAGGTTACAACCTTTAGCTGTAGTAAAGTGAAGGATGACAAGGAAGATGGCTTCTTCTACTTCAGGTATAGTAGCATTTATTTTATAATTACTGATGGAACTTACTATACAAAATACATAGTGTGAAATAGAAAAAAGAGTTTTATGTTTTGCTAGTAACAGTCCATCATAGAATTACTATGATGTAGAAAAGGTCAAAGATACTAGCAAGATGCAATGAGATGAAGATTGAATTCTTTCCTAGATACTTTTGACATCTGTATAATCTGAGAGAAGAGTCTAAGATAATATATTAGAATACATTTTGAGAAATGCTAGCAATGAGGGAACTACATCATCAGTTTGTCACTTACATAGTAACATTCCTTAATTATTTTCAATATTGTTTCAACTACTGTAGAATTGCAGGCTGGACAAAGCAGACTTAGCTCTTTGTTTAATACATTCTGTAGCTGTGCATCAACCCTGAGCCATGACCTTGGTCCTGTCAGTTTAGTAATCATTCCTTGGGCTACGTATTCAGAAATAGTGTCTTAGATGACCGGCGGCAGAAGTAGAGCTCATTATAAGCTGGTGCCTGACTGCCACATTCTTTCTACCTCTGTTTCTAGTAGACAATCTATGTGATTAGCTAAATAGTTATGGTACTGGCTGTTGATTCAAGCTTTTTGCCTCCTGGGAGTGGGCTTTTCTTGACATGGGTATCTGTAGTTTACTAGTTGTCCACAAATGTCCAGAATTAAAACTGCCAATTGTATTGAAAAATTTGAAAGGGGAGTGGACACTCTCCATTAGCAGCCCTTGTAGAAAAGTATGTTTTACTTGTTGCTGCCAGTGTCTGTGGCATTGCTGTCAGCAACCTGGTTTCTCTCAAGTTTTCCTGTTCTTGGCACGCTCTCAGATGGTTTTCATCAATTTATCACCAGTCAGTGACATGGATGCTGTTATGCAGTTTTAAACAACTTTCATAGCAGTTGTGTCATTTTTTTTTCTAAAGCCTATGTCTGCCCAGCTGTGAGATCCTTAGCTGATTATTTACTAATTAGTGTTTTAATGTATCCTGACAAGGCAGATGCTGCTGTCAATCTTTAGCTAGATAAAATGCAGGAGAAAAAGATAAAATTGTTACTTCTGTATGTGAAATATAAAAAAGGAAAAGTCATGGCCTGTTCTAGAAATACTAAAGCTTTGGGATTTTCTTTATTCCAAGTTAAGCATTCCAGGGAATCTTGCATATTACTCCTTCCCAAACAAAATCAGAAGAAACAAATTACTTAACGTCATTGACAAAACAGTTAAAATGCTGTATGTTAAAAACAAGAATTTAATTAATCAATTCAAGAGTGCCACATGTTGTCCTTGGAGAAATACCTGAATCTTGGCTGTTTGCATCTCCTCATTCTAAGGATTTGTAAGACACTGCTATCCCTTGCTAAACACTGCAAAGGTCCTCTGGATGCCATGTGGCCTTCCTTGCTGGGTGAAGTTCTAGCAGCAGAACCTCAGGTGTCTGGGCTTTTCTTTGTGTTTTGATGGTAGGGGTTCTTTGCCAGTACTCTACACTCTGAAATGCTGTAAGGTAGAAAGAAAACTTTTTTTCTCTCACTATACTCAACCTTGACCAGTGGTCCAAGTTACCCAACTTTGCACAACCTGACTAAGGAAGGAATTAGCTACTCTGATTTTATGCAAATTTTATTAAATTTGGAGAGAAATTGTTGTTGTTGCAGATCTAAACATGTCTGTGTTTTGTTCCAGTAGCTTTACAAAAATTATGAATAGGAAGTGAAATGATGTAGACTTGCAGATTTCTGAACAATAGGGCCATGACAAATTTCCTATCATCTAGAAGAGAATCTGTTGGAGGAGACTTTCCTCCTTCAAGCTTCCACAAGCCTTATTCTAATTCTTGAGGAACTTTGATGGCCTTCTTGCTGAAGGAGGAGTATTATGCCTTAGTAGGGCTTTCTAGCTAGTTTGCAGGACTACTCAGAGTTTGAATTGCTTGCATACTTAATGTACTTGTGACTTCGATACTGACTCATGTATGCTTGGGTTTTATTTTTGGGTTTTTTAGGGATAAAGTGGTTCCGGAGAGAGTGGGCACTTATATTATCCAGTTTACCTTTGCAATGGATAAGACAAATATGCTCAACAGTGAACAGGTTTGAATCTATAATTAATTGCATGTAGCCAAGAACACATAATACAGAATCATCTGGGAGAAGTGTCACGATAACTTGTAGATTGAGAATGCAAATACTTTCACTCACGAGTTTTGCAAAAAATTATATTTTTATTTTTGATGGTTACTGATTTCAAACTGTTATCAAAATATGTTTTCATTAACTTTTATAATCAACAATTTGATGGCACAACAGAGCTGCATAATTTGCAACCTACAGAACTACTTTATGGTTGTGCTAATTTATTTCAGCACTGTCCGTAAATTTCACGTATATTTGTTTCAGTGTATTTTGAGCAACCCAAGTGTGCAGATGATTTGCAGTTAATTATATCAGTCTTTATTTTATTTTGTTTTATTTTATTCTTCCTCCTTTTTCTGCTAGATTATAGTTGAAGTTGTACCTAATGAACCTGTACGCTTGTTACCTGATTCTTTACCAGCTACTCCAGCAGTTTCCAATGTTCGAGCTCTTACCAGCCGTACACTGGTCAAGGATTTATACCTCCATTTAATGGTAAGTATACTTCCATACAAAATTATAATTAGGGAAATACGTAAGACTGCTAAAACAATGTTGAATTTTGCTGTAAGGCATTGCTGCTATTTGTTTGCAGATCCACTACATAAAAAAAGATGTAAATCAGTGATTTTTCAGCATATGACAGGTCCATCTTGTTTCATTTACATACAGATGACCAAAACTGAAATGTTTGGTCCTTGCTGTCAGGTATCTCAGTTGAAATCCATGTCTTGTTGCCACACGAAAAAATTGTTTCAAGAATAGATTCCAGTGGGAAAACACATACATATACAGCAGATGTTTCTCTCCATGATTTTTCTTCCCAGAGGCAGTTTCCTCTTAGAAATCTTATATTACAAAAAATAAGGTTTCTTGAACTTTGAGTGTTGACAGGGATAAAATGAAATCACTTAGCAGCTACCACAATAACAAAGCAGACTCAGCTTGTGGAGAAGTAATTTAATTTAATAACCAGTTTAAAAAGATTTGTAAAATAAGAAACAAAGACCAGAAAACTAAAGCAACACCTTCTGCCCCACCCTTTCCTAGGCTCAGCTTTGTTCCAGACCCCTGTACCCTTCCCCAACCAGTGCAGGGGGATGGGGAATGGGAGTCACAGTCAACCCATAACAACTCCTCAGCTCTTTCCTGCCAGTGCTTTTTCCTCACACTTTCCCTGTTCTAGCGTGGGTCCCTTCATGGGCCGCAGTCCTTCATGAACTGCTCCAGTGTGAGTCCTTGCCCCAGGCTGCAGTCCAGGAATTATTCACCTGGTTTAGCATGGGGTCCTCCATGGGCTTCCATGTGGGTCTCTGCTCCACCATGGTCCTTCTTGGGCTACAGAGAAAGTACCTGCTCTACTGTAGTTTCCTCGTGAGCTGCAGGGCAATTTCTGCTCTGGTGCTTGAAGCACCTCTTCCCCCTCTTCCTTCTCTCACCCTCTGCTGTTTTCTCTTTTTTTTTTTTTTTTTTTTTCCCTTCTCACCTGCCTGTGCATTTTTGCCCATTCTTAAATATAAAGAAATGCCATTTTGGCTGAGGGGCTCAGCTGTCCCTGCGGTTGATCAGTTGGAGCACTGGCCTTGTCCAGCCTCTCCTCACAGAGGCTGCCTCTGCAGATTCCCTCTGCGGAGACTGCTAGCACTTTACCATATAAATCCAGGGAAGTGCAGAAATGGATTACTTAGTTCAGTTCATGTCCCAAACTATCTTTAATTTCTTTTTTACTTACAGGATGAATACAACAACCACACTGGACTTGATCTAGTTGGCAGAATAATAGCAAAAATCAAAAGCCCCAATGAAGAAGATATAGAGATCCCACAGTTTCAGGGGAAAGTCAATACAGTAGAGTTTCCATTGGAGAGTGGATCAGCTGAAATTGTAAGTGTGACTGAAATACACAGCTCCATTAACAGTGGTTTTAATGAGACTTATTTTCCTTCAGTTTTAAAGTTATCTTACACCTCGTTGTGTTCTGTGGAGATTCCGTTTATATTGTAGCTTTCCCTTAGAGATAAGTAGATAAATTATTTTTCTCTGTTTGGTTGCTGATTTTTAGAAAACGTGAAGGAAAGACATTCTTTAAACTGTTTATCTTTGCCAAGTGAGGGTAAGTGTATAGGTACTTTCAGTTAGGGACCAGGACATTCAGGAAGATCCAGGAACAGTATTTTCGTCACTTGAATTTCACATGTGAATAACACTTAACCAATTTGTAGTTAAACCATTAATATTACCAGTAATTTACATTTTTATTTATAATACTCTTAGGCTATAATATTTTAAGATCATTTAGACTTACTTCTTCATATATTTGTAATTAAATTTTGCCAGGCTCTCTTTACTTTTTGTTAAGCTAAGTGGGCCTTATGTATACTTTGCAGGAGTATGAAGGCATCCTACCCTCATTTGAAGAAGATAAAATTACCATTTCTCTTTGTGCTTTGTTTCGCTCATTAATGCACGCAGCTGTTAAAAATGCTTTTTTTGGTTTGAATCTCTGGCATCATGCATGCTCTGAAAGTACTGCATATTGTAGTCACATCACTGCAGTCACTTTTTCTTCAACAAATACAGATTGAACTTTTAAAACCTGTAAGTTCCATCTGTCACAGTTGTTACAAAATATAATACAAAAGACACAACGTAAAATGTGCACATGCACAAAACCAGGAACTGTTCAAAACACACCAAAAAAAATCCAGCTGAATGCGGCGTTTCTTCTGAGTGGTCACAATCTGTCTTAAAAGCCTACACAGAATTTCAGTCAATAGTACTCCTGTGGTGAAACAGTTGTATAGTGATTTTTGTTTTCAACTTGAAGTATCATATAAGAATGGCAGAGCAAAATTATACCCCTACTTCATTTGGTTGTCACATATTTTACTAGTCTGACAGAAATCTTCAATTAGAAGATGTACTAAAGGAGGATCCAACATCTTAAAGACATTTTCTCAGCCACCTTTTCTAACTCACTTATCAGAAGCAGCTTTATGACAGACCAGCATTAGTGTGTGACAAGTGGAGGCAGACACTGCATAGCAATAAATACACATTCTCCAAATACATCTTGGAAATCACCACCATAAGACCCCAGAAGAATCCTAAAATCCACAGATCCTAAATGCAAACTTCTTCATAATATATTTTATTCAGTACATTGACTGCTTTTGTGGAGCTACATATGTGAAACTGAATGACACAACATAAATAATTCTCTGTCAGTATCAGTCAAGGACAGAAACATTTACTTAACATGGACAAATGTTACTAATCTGCCAAACTCTGATCTACTCTAATCTATACAGAAAAGTGATGAAATACATATTAAAAACAAGCTAGAAAAATAAAATTCAGAGACTGAATAGAGGTATCAGATAAAATTAATATACTAATTGATTTATTATACACTCTTGCACTTCTCTGGTTTCCACCATGTTTCAGGAGTAATAAATTAACTGGTTTGTGAACACATTTTTCTCAGGCAGGTGGGGTTAAGAGAAGGTTCGAAAGTATAGCTAAAGGATCAGCTATAACCACTGGTCTAACAAAAAACTGCAGATCTTGCATTTACATCTGTGGTAACACGGTGTAAATTGAACACCTTTATATGGGTAATAATAAGCCTATATACTGGCCTCTTGACAGTTCAGATAAAATTACTGGGTAATTTCTAAGACTCCTTGCTAATGCAGAAATAAAAATGTTTTGGTTTATCTCCGTGTAGTAGTAACCTGCTGTTGCATAATTGTGACCTAAATTCCCTAGTCTTCCTTCAGTGACAGAGCTAAAACGCTGTGTAATGGAGGGGGAGTGTACTGGGGTTTTGTTTGTTTGGCTTGTTTTGCCTTTTTTCTTTTTTTTTTTTTTTTTTTTTTGGTAAGCAAATGAGAGGGTTTTTCTACTTATGTATTCCTGGTTTGGTGGGAGGTGGGGAGTCTTGCATGCTTCTTCATCTCAGTACTGTGATCTAAAGAGATCCTGCTGCTTTCAACAGTAACTTGTGTTCCCCAGTCATCCGTGGGGACTAACCTCATTTCAGTGAACCCAGTACCTGTTCGCCTCTTCAGGCAGTTTTCAGGCATCTGATTTATACTCAGTTCACTGACTTCAGACTACTCACAAAACCCATGTGGAAATGATTTGTTGGTTGTGATGTACTGTACTTTTCATGGGGAGGGGAAGGGACATACTAGTGTTCTCCAAATATTTTGAGATTGTTCCGTCTTGTTTATAAAGACAGTTGTGTCCAATTAGCATGAATATAATGAAAGTGATAATCTGACATGTTTACCCTTAGTCACAAGTTCAGGAATACTGAGCTTGTTTAATGAAGAAAAATGTTTAGATTTTTGTTAGCATATATTTTCTAAGAAAAAGATATTTCCACTACAGACTTCTCCTGATAAAATATGTAGCTGCAATACTTTTGAAAGCCATGAAGACTATCTTTGAAGGTTATATATCTATCTCTTCTTTTAGGCTGCAACCACCTCTCTCTTGATTTGGCCAGTTGAGTAGCAATTTCTACATGTTAAAGGTGGAAACAGTATGAGTTTTATTATAAGCATTATTCATTTTATGCATGATACCTTTCCCAAAGTAACAGCACATATAGATTTTACCTTTACTAATTTTATTTCTGTTTACCTTTATGGTTTTATAATATTTCTCATGTTTATAAAGAAAGGCAAAGGATTTAGTTTGCCTTTTCAATAAGGAGTTGATAAGAAGTTAAATGTTTATGATAGTGTTTGGACATATGTTGTTCATTCATTTGGGATCTGCTGTCTACTTCCATGGTAACAGCAGTAACTTTAACTAAGCACTGGGAATAGTTTGTTTTTCCCTCTCTGCATTTATGCATTGGATCTTTCTTTTTAATGATCTGTTTGCATTTCACATACTGAACGAAGTACACCTGAGGAAATCTTGCTTATGAGACAATGCAGAGGATATTTTTTCTGAGCATGTGCCTCTGAAATAAAATATATAGCCAAAAGTAGTAAGACTTTTAAACAGGTAAAATGATCATCTTAATTCTTAAATAATAAAATTGCTATTGATATATCTTTGTATTTTACTTTTGTTTAATAGTTATAAAAGGCATTTCCAAGCCAATACTTAAAACTGTAGTAATACTGTATAGACATCATGTTAGGTAACTTACAAGATTTAGTATCTGAAGAGTGTTTGTTTTGTGTGTAACCTCAGGCATGGGTATCAACTTACGTTTGTTTGTTTGTTTTAATAGAATTTAGTGCTGGCTGAAGACAGTCCTGGAAGAGATAGCACTGAATATATTCTTGTCTTCGAGCCACATCTGCCAGCTTTGAAAAAACCTTTGGAACCATATTGTCTCTCATTTATGTTTTACAATGGTATGTTTCAATTACTCTAAAATACTTGCTTTTCCTTAGAATCAGCTACTTTTAGATCCATAATACATTTTCAGAACTATGTAATACCTTAACAGATTTTTGCTAATGCTTAAACCAGTTAAGTATGTTACTTTATTTTCTTCTAAAAGTGTATATATATATATATATATGCTTATTTCTGTAGATTCCAAGAAGCAGCAGCTGATGGCAACACTGACTAAGGAGAAAGACCAATTATCTAAGTCCATAGATCTTTACAGAAAGATGTTTGATACTACCAACCAGCTCGTAGCTGAAATGAAGTGTAAGTTCAATCAAATATGTAAATTTTTCTTGGAATTAAACTTCTTTCCTGTCATAATTTTGAGAATATAGAGAAGGGGAGAAAAAAGCAGTGTTGAAATCATGACAGACAGTAATTGGAGGGGAGCAGAAAGGCTGTATATCTTGCAGGGAAGCATCTTTGATGTACCTACCTATAAAGGGTGTTGATTTGAGGTAGTCTTATGTCAGAATTATCAAAAGGAGAAAAGAAATGTTGATCTGATTCTTTTTATCCATTACTGCCTTTTACTCCCATCTCTGCATGCTCATACATCTGGAAATTCAAGAGTTGCCTAAAAACAATATGAGGAGAATGAACTATAGATAATCATCTTTAAAAAATTAGTCTTATGTTTTCAAAATGTTACTTTTCCCCTTCACATTTGACCCTGTGTACATTATTGAGAAGTGTTGTGTAGCTGTTCATTGTTTATGTTCTTCAGCGAATGTAATCCTGTATGAAGTTCTATTAAACTGCAGAGTAGTGTGAGGGCACTGGTTTATGGGAATGGGAGAAATGAATGAAATGTTTTCTTTGCTTTTTTTTTTTTTGTTTGATTCATCCTGCCTGTTGCTCATAAGGGTTTTTTTAATAATTGCATTTTGAATTTTTATTTTAAGTAATCACTAAGTGTAAATAAAGCAGACTGGCATTAGAAAATGTTGCTGTTTCTTGTAATTTTAATACTGCATATTTCCACTATGAATGGAAAGTCCTGAATTCCAGTGTGAAAGGCATAAAAGTTGTGTTTCATACTTGCACATCTGTGGAGAGTACGTTAGAGTACAGCATTATACTTTATGCTTAAGTAACATTTTCAAATGTAAACATGTTTTGAATAGAGATTAGAAAGCAACTCACCTGTTTACTCATTTGTTTTCAAAATCAGTTCAGATATGAGAGCTGAGGAAATAGTGTCCAGAAAATGATGTGCCATATAACAGACAAAAGAAGGTAGTGCCAGCCACCACTCTTCTCTTCTGTCTTGTCATTTCACCTGTTGGAGAACCATTTAGAATGATAATTGAGGATGAAAACTAAAACCAGCTGACATTCTCAGACTGATACGAGGTCTAGGCCCCTTTGCTTCTTGAAGCTGAAGGAGTGGCATCTGCTGAAATTGCTTAGAAACTAGACAAATCACAAGATCTTTCTGGAAAAATTCTGATAGTATGTGCTGAAATTACATAGTAGATAGGATCAGTTGCAGCTGGCGTCATTCTGAAAAGTTGTAAGAAATTCTGTAAGTGTTCCATTGCTTTCTATTATTTCCTCACTCTCTTTTGATTTTTATTTGTTTCAGGTCAGGTTAAAGAAGCGGAAACAAGAGAAGCTCTTCTGAAGAACGAACTGAAAAAGCACCAAATTGATTTACCACAGACGAACATAGTATGGCTTATTTCTTACTAAACTCCATTAACATCTCTAAAATTTATATCAATAGTATATCAATAATGCTGAATTACACCTGTTACCAAAACAGTGAAAATTTAAACTGTAGGAAAATTTGTGGATCGATGTCAAACTTAAGGGTTGGTTTTTTTTTTTTTTTCCTGTTAGTGTGAGGATGTCTTAAAAAACTGCTAGAGAAATAACAAAACCCTTCTCTTTTATATCCTGGTCGTTTTTGTGTTTCTGCTAAGGTTACCAGTGTTACTGGTACTGCTAGATTTTATAACGGGCTTTTGCAGACTGATCAATATGCATTGGATGTATTCTGGCATAAGTAGAACAAAGGAAAACATTTCAGGGAATCAGAGAATTTGCATATGTTACCACCAAAGTTCATGTAAAAATAAGTTTTGAAATATTCAGGGCAATGTACCCCACTGCTAATTTCCCATAAAGATCCAATTATATTTTAAAGAAACTTTTTAAAGGTTTTCAAACTAGTAACATTTGGCAAAAAAAAACCCGCTATACAAACAGTTATCTTTAGATCATATAAAACCAAGTTACAATCACTAATCACAAATCAGTAAAATTAAATTGCAGTCATAGTACTGAAGTTCCCCCTGCTGGCTAAGTTTTTCAAGCCTGGACATAGTCCCCTTCTGAAATGGTTTCTTTTTGTACATTTGTGATTGTCTCTTCCTGCTATTTTAAACTTTTGTCTCTTATCAAGCACTGATAGTTCTTTGTGAAATGTTCCTTGAAGTCTTTAAAATTTAAAAAAAAAAAAAAAGGAGTAATTAAAAAGCTCAGTCACAATTGCAGTGAGCTTTCCCTTTGCTCCTCTCTGGGACTGTGCACAGTGGTCCCTTATACATTGAAAGTCTGTTTCAGATCATTGGATGTTTATTGTTAGAAATTGAATTCATGACAGATAAGATAACTACTTCTGCTGTTCAGTCCAATGGTACATGCTTGCTGATTTTAAGTTTTCATTCTCAGCTTCAGTATGTGGATTCTCTTCTTAAAAAAAAGATGTCGGAACAAGAAGGAGTAATGAAGCAGCCCAGGAGAACTTGTACCCTCCCAAACTATCCAAAAGGCAACCAAGATATTCTAGGCAAGGTGAGTTTTCTCGCAGGGAGCCTTCTAATGAATTTTGTTGGTTCCAGAAAGTGGTAGTGATAAACAGTTAGCCAACTGAATAGGCATGTAATTTTTGAGTAGTATTAAAACAGAGATAGCATTTTCAAATCAGATGACCAGCTCCTTTAACAGAGCTATGAACAGAAGAATTAAATGTCTGTCTGAAGTCGCAGGATTATTGTGATTACTGTGAAAAGGGGAGGTGGTCTTGGTTTCTGTTTTGACTGTTGTAACTTCTGTGGTACAGATTGCACATTTAGCTCAAATCGAGGATAACGAAGCAGCAAAAGTTATCTCTTGGCACCTGGCAAGTGACATGGACTGTGTAGTCACACTGACCACGGAAGCCGCTCGTTCCATCTTTGATGAAACTCAAGGTCGACAACAAGTGTTACCCCTTGATTCTATTTATAAGAAGACACTCCCAGATTGGAGCAGGTAGAGAAAAAACAATGAAAGTTCTGCATTCGAATTAAATACTTCTTCAACTTCTTTTTTTGTCTAATTTGATTTTTAAACTTTATTCCATTTAAAGAGTTGAGGTATAAAATTTCTGGGTTCGTTATTATAGCAACAATAATGTCACTTGAAATGTTAGCTGAAAGCTTAGCTTTGTCTTTAACTGCTGTATGATGTTTTTTATTTGATAAGGCGTTTCTAGTAAAGAAAGAAGACAATCTACTTTTTTATTTTCTTCATGTCTACATGTTTTCTAGAGAAGGAATTCTTAAGAAATAATTCTAGTGCTTCTAATCAGATTATAACTTCTAAAAATCCTGTTTCAGAGTACATTCCTAAAATCATCTGTAACAGTAGAAATTCATTTTGCTCTTTCAGTTGCCTGAAAGATAAATACAGTATTTCTGTTCCTGAAAATAATTTGCCTATGAAGATGACTGCTAATATAATAAGAATGACCTTTAGAAAAGATCTGATGTATAGATGTACTTACAAGGTTCAAAATCTCAGTTGTTATAATACAGTGCATTAAAACTTGTCCATAAAATTAGTTGTATGGATTTGTTGGAAAAAATGTCTCATAACAAATCAGCGTTTCACTAAAGCATCTTTAATATAATGGCATTTCAGATAATGGTGGGATCATTTACCTAATGTGGAAGTGTTAATAAGATACATTGAATTCAGTTGGAGATTTCTGACTAGAATAAGGACAAATTGCTTTCTTCTTTTCTTCTCCCTCACTCTCCTCTTTCTTTAACCAGACCTTTACCTCACTTAAGAAATGGAAGAACCTTCTTCAGACCTATTGGAAATCCTGTGTTTGCTAGAGATCTGTTAACGTTTCCAGATAACATAGAGCATTGTCAAACAGGTAAATGATATGAAAGAAATCATTAATAACGTCTTTCTTTTAAAAAATGAAATACAGAAACATCACAAATTATAATCCATTTAATAATCTTCATTGGTATGTTTGCAAATACGAGCATACATTCCTCCTGAGTTCTGTTGGTAAAAATAGGAGGGCATTAGCATTAATTATTTTTAAACAAAAGTTGTGAAAATTTCAATGACCACTTGTTTCTGATTGTTGTCTTACTTTCATTTTCTCTACTTCGATGTACTACAGGTTTTCTCTTTTTTAAATTCCTGCAGCATTATCTTATTCCCAAGCTCTTTAAAGTAGAAACTGACCATCATGAGATTAATTTTATACATGTACTTGCAGAAGTTACTCCTTTTGTTAGGCTGTGTTTCCAGTTCTGTTCCTCTCAGAAATGTGTAATGTGTAGATTTAAGTACATGCAGGCTGAACTGTAAGTGACTATGTATGTTATGCTTAAATAGTTTAATAGTCGTAAGAAATATTTCAATTTTTGACGATTTCAGTTTAGGGAACTATCATCCTCTCGCTCTTTCTAGCAACGTAGCAATCCCTACCTTTTCTTACACTTTTTTTTAAAGTAGATCTGCTCCTTTATATGGAGAGCTGGAATCTGTAATTACTTCAGTAACTTTTGCATTTCAGAACTTCCCACTGTTGAAGGGTCCCATACTGTTAATAAAGACCAATTTTTAGTCCTGTGTGTTTTCAGAAAGTTAGATATTGACAGACTTTCAACTATAAATTCTTCTTTGAGTCCCTTGGGGCAACTGAAAAACCACGTTGCTTGGCATGTCTCATGCATGACTACATTGTTAGATTTTGAGTGGAACAGACCTTTATTAGCAGGAGAGTCTTAAGCTCAGTTGGATCATTGGCCTGTGATGAATGTTTTTTTTCTTTGATAATCCATTGAATATGAAGAAACATATTAAGAAACTGAGAACAAGACTCAACATTCCAAGAAGATTTTTAAGAAGTTATCATTTAGATAATTTCATGAAACTTGGGATTTTATTATGTGTGTCTTGATAAATGTAAAGTATCAAGAGAGTATTTTATTGGAAAATACAGTCAATTATGCCAAAAGGCAATTAAACATACTAATTTTTTTTCATGAATTCTCTGATGGAAGCAGAAGATGGCATATCTGTCTCAACCTCAGAATAGAATTTTGTTGAAACAAAAATTTTATACATGCTAATTCCCTTGCAGTTAAAAGATTTAATAATGATGCCTCAGAACTGACTTTTCAAACTTCAAGTTATTTTGCTCTGGAGAAATTTCATAGTTCAAAAATTTATATTTTTCAGTGTTTGGTATGCTCTTGGGTGACACTATCATTATAGATAACTTGGATGCTGCCAACCACTATAGAAAAGAGGTATGTTTCAATTATTCTGTAAATTTTATGATACAGATGTATTGTGTAGCTACATATTTAATACATTACAAACTTGGAGTAATTGCCAAGTTTCATGCTGCGTTAGCTGTAAGTGTGCTTACTGCCTGTGGGTCTCAAAGCACTTAACAATGAATGAAATCTCTATTGTTGGCACTGACAAAATTACCTCCATTCAACAAATTCCATTATGTGAATGTTGCCATGGCACATGGGACCATGTTTCCAAAGATAAGCATTTTCAGTTTTGCTGTTAGTATTAAATGCAAGTTCTTCTGTACTTTCCTAGTCACTCTGTGTGTAATAAAACACAGGAGTCTAATGCACATTTCAGGTCCACTTGACTAAAAACTTGGTGTGAAACTTACTAGATCTCTTTGGGACCCATTTTATTTAGGTGTAGCAGGCAAGAGTCTCTGAGGAAGTCCTGACACTGGGCATTTTTCCTTTCAGCTTATGACTTTGCTAGAATCAAAATAATGACTGAGCATAAGAATGTAGAACTGTACTGATTGCCATTGCTTCTTAATATGTGTTGATAATCAACTTTTTCTGATCTAAATTCTGCCTTCAGAGTTCTGGTAAAATGTGACAACACAAACCCAAAAAACCTGGTCTTCATGATTATTGACAATACTGCTTAATTTTAATATATGCATTCTATTGCTTGAAAGCAAGGTCATGATGTAATTTCATAAAATACGTTTTCATTAGGGAACAAGCATTGCAGTTGAAAAATGCAAAGTTTCACAACAGCATTGCTGAAAACAGATTTGCTGTGGAGTTACTAATTTATTATCACTTTTTATACCTGTGTAGGTTGTAAAAATTACGCACTGCCCTACCTTGCTGACTAGGGAAGGAGACAGGATTCGCAGCAATGGAAAATTTGGAGGCCTGCAGAATAAAGCTCCTCCAATGGACAAACTCAGAGGAATGGTGTTTGGAGCACCAATGCCAAAACTTTACTCTACTTTCTCTGGACAGATAGGTGGGTTAATGATGTCATAAAAATACAAAACTTAAAAAATTATATTGCTTGTCTATGTTTTTTATTCTGTTATGTAATATTGAAAGGAAAACTTCAGTTTAGCATAAACTTATTTTAAGAAGTAGGAGCTGTACAGTGTTCTGTTTATAAATTTGCCTTTTCTTAAAAGCCTATAGCTATTGCATTTCCTGAAATAAAAAAATAATAATAATGAGATAATCCCCTTTTTTCTTAGTCTTATTAAAGAAGGATTATAAGCAGTAATAATCATGCTCTTTTTCAATGCTTGTAGCATAGAAGTTGCCTAATCTGTTATTACACTGGCAAGATACCTGTAAAATAAGCTGTACTAAGAATTTGCAGTGCCTTTTGTAAGTCTGCAGCAGCTCTCTGTGTGAGAGCTTTCACCCCGTGGCAAACTTAAGGTCATTTAGTGTTCAATTAAGCTTTGTGCAAGATACCTCATACTTACCTCAAAGTAAAATGAATGAGCCCAGGCTAATGTGCTTGAAACCTTCTCTTATTACTTGACATATTTATTCAACACCTGGACGTGGAAAAGTTTTTTGTCTCATACATTTAAAGAGGAAAAAAGGATTGTCAACAAAATACACCCTTATTTATCTGAGTCTGCTTGATTAGATTTCCATAGTGGGACAGAGTGAAACTTGGTAAATGTTCACTTGGTCCACAAGGTGGAATACAATTCAAGTCAGTAATACAACCTTCTGCTTTGTAGCACTGAAAGCACAACATTCTACAAGCACTTAATGTCATCAGAGGTAGAGAATTTCACTTGGAGCACACAGGCAACAAGATGCGTAAAGTGATACCAGTTTCCCACGTAATTTTCAGAATTTGCGGGTACTTTACTGTCATCTAAGATAAGAACTCAAAAAGAAAAGAGGAATCAAAATATTGGATATTATTTTTTTCGAGGCGCTTTTTACAGTCATTTTATGAACAGCTACCAATCCACTATAAGTTTTTTTTAAGTAGTGCTTTCAAAATATATGTTTTCTTGTGGAGTTAAATATTGCCTATGTTGTATTTGGTAGCATTCTAAATCAAAATGGTCATTTACTTATTGTTTCTTGGCTTATCGTTTTATTCCTGAATTAGATCTTCTTCAGCAATACCGTGCAGCAGTGGTTAAACTTGATAATGTGAATAAGGACCTTGATTTACATTTGCAGTCACTGAACACTCCAGAAATGCAAAAGAAAAAACAGGAACTTGCTGAACAAGAGAAAAGCCTCAAGCTAGTAAAACAAAAATTGGGTAGGTTATTGTATTACAATTTTGGTGTCCTAAAGGAGGAGAAGAGTTAACTGCAACCAGATGTATTCTGCTCTTGCAAACTAAGAAGTTCAAACTATGAATGAAGATTGTTAACATTAATTAATAGCTTAGAGATGTCACATTTTAAGGAAAGAATAGAAAAACTGTATGTAGTAGTATGATGCTGTGGATATTGCCTAGAGCAGCACTGCCCTGTATTGTGTTCAGATAATAAGAATGTGGTCAGTCAGTGTCTTGTGAACATGAAACTATGATCTCACTAATAAGAGATTATATAACTATTAGTGTGGCTGGCCCCATGCTACAGAACATTGGCATGCTCGTTGAAATGACTGTGTAGTAAAGAGCTGAATTGCTTTTGCTAAGGAAACACAATCAAAACATTGTTCTATAAAAAGAAGCACCCCTAAGTCTGCAAGGATTGTCTATCTAAGTTACAAATTTTTTTTATGTCAATGTCAAAGAATTTATGATATTTCAAAATATGTTTTAAAGAATCAACATTTACTCTGTGACAGTTACAAATAAAGCAAATAGTTTTAACTGTCATCTTTGAACTCTGTTTCAGATATCAGGTAACCATAAAATTTATGACATTTCTGAAGTCTTACTTCAAAGGTTTAACTGTATTGTTATAGGGCCTGTTTATAATCAGCAGGTTTAATTTTTCTTTTATTGGTTCTTATTTGCAACTTTTTCATAGGTATGACTCCTGCTTTATCAGATAAAGGTGCTGAATCATTACTTCAGCCTATAATGTTAGATATATCTGACACCCCCATTCCTCCCAAAAGAATGCGAAGAGACACCGTGAAAAAATTGTATAGGTAAGTATTTTCTAAATCAGGTCATTATTTTCCCATAATCTGAATTCAGAATAAAAACTAATTCATTCTGCATATTTTTTTTATTTCATATTTTTATCCAATAAGCAACAATGAATAGAGTTCGTATAAAGCTGATTTTCAAGATAATTTTTAATTTCTTTAAAGTTTCTGCTGTTACTTAAGCCTCATATAAAGATTTGCTAATTCTAATTCTGTTCTCTTTATGAACTGATTGATTGGCCTCTTTGTGCATCACATTGCCCTTATTTTCTGGTGTATTCCACACTGTTACACCCCAGAACTATTTCAGATGGCTTGGTCTATAAACTTTTAAGGTCTGCTGTCAAATACTGGATAGATGAACACAGAGGTTTTTTTCTCACAGAATAGACTCATTCTTACACTATTTTTTCTATGTAACTGTCTGAACTGAACTGGTGGTAAAGTGTTTAATGCAGTTGTCTCTTTACCCATGTATTTGTTCTCATTCCCTCTGTGCTAGTGAGCATTTGAACATACACACACGCACACAAATTTGGGAAGTCTGTATCTTTAAAGTGACACGGAACTGACTTTGCCATTTCTCATGTCTCCCCTCATGACTATATTACTGTCTTTGCTGAACTGTGGTCATCTTTCTGAGATTATTTAAACCTTATCCCATAGTGTTCTGTGAATCTCAGAACAAGTGTTCACTATATTACTGTCTCTTTATTTTTTATATTTGTTAGTATTTTATTTTTTATCTACATATAGAATGGGAGTTGTTATGTACTTAAACTATCTAATATTAGCCTGATGCTATTCTTCATTTTAACAAAAATACAATAATAAGAAGCTGTGGACAAATACGGGATTTATATTGCTTAAACTTGTGGGAGCTCTGTGGTATATATATATGTGTCTCTCTCTCTCTCTCTCTCTCTCTCTCTATATATATATATTAAAAAAAAAAAGCTTTGCTTATAAGCCACTGTGCTATGTTTTGTTTAGCTCAGAAGAATGGATCTCTTCTCCTGCAAAGCAGCAGCAGCAGCAAGTGATACAAATGGCCCCTTCAGAACTTAATGGAACTCCACGAAAAAGAAAGGCATAGATTGATCAGACTTGCTGGGAAAAGCTGTGTATTGAAAATGTGAATACATTCAGTTAAAGGAAATACTCATGTTGTATTACCATTACTCTGAAGATTTTTATACTGATAGAAGATATAAATGTATTTCAGTTAGTAGTAACAAAAGTTTAAGTATTTAACATTGATAGCCCAATTTTTGTATAGTTAATTTTCATTTCTAAAAGCTTTCAGAGTTTTTATGTTCATGTGTGAAAAAAAGTTTAAAATATATTCTTTTTTATTTATGAAAAAAATGATCTTTTCAATAAAACTGCTTCAGTACAAAGCACTGACAGTACAATCACTTGTATTGAATAGATTGTGCAATGAAATGAGATTTTAATTTAAAAAGCATTCCCAAGCTGTTTTGAAGAAGATAGTCAAAGGTCACCTCTGGTGATCTTCATCACAAAGATTTTAGTGATGAGTAGGGTAGAAAAGGACCAGGCACGATTAAAGATAAAATTTCAGCCAGGGTCAGAGCAAGCAGCTGGAAACAGACTTGATTGAAAGAAAAAGGGCAGCAGTAGGAAACTAAACTTGAGAAAGTATAAAACTGTTAGTTGAAGCCGTGTAAATAAAGAACATAGGAGACAGTGTTCAGGGGTGTGGATGTGTTCGTTCACATCTGCCTCAAAGAATTTCTGCCTCAGAGTGAATGTTGACACCAAATCTACTGATCTGTACTCTCAGCAACATGCATTTTATATACATATTCCTTTTCTGAAAAAGGACTTTAAACTTAAAAAGACATGGTGGCATCCTGCTAGAAGTTTCAGAATGCTGATCACTGTGCACATCTCTGTGACAGTTCTAATAAAATGAAATTTCTCCAAATTAAGGGGAAATAAAGCAGTGTGATTTGTGGTGGAAGATTCTCCAAAGCTTCATGTCTCAAAGATAGGCTAAGCATCAAATTGGCATACTCTTGATATATCTTGATATCTTGAATAAATATATTCAAGTATAACATCTAACACCAACAAGAAACTAAACTAGCCCTACCTCAGCTGTTTTTCCTGGTTTTTCTCTCTAAATTTAGAAATCAAGACTTGAACCAGGCAGTCATAATGAAGGGTTTGGCACGTAATAATTTGTCCCACCACACCAAGTTACTTGGTAGTATGTCTTTTAAATACATTTATTTTAATTCTGACATCTGCCTAGCCTTAGCCTCCAACCTTGAATCTTGTTGGATTAAATACATATTCTAGCAGCAATGTTTCCTTTTGGAATTCATCTCTTTCTTTTGGTAGTCAGTGTAGGCTCTACCAGCACCATGTGATGGATGTCCCTGCTGTAAGAGGCAAACAGAAAATTCAGGATGGTTTCCAGGGTTGTGCAATAGCTATCAGAGATTTCAGGAAATTTCACCAGGGAACTTTCAGGATTTTCCAGCAGAGTGATGGCAAGTTATTACAGTGCAAGTTACTGCTTTGCAGCTGATTTGGTCATGACAACAGATTGGAGCTCTGAAGGTAAGTGTCAATATTTTTCCTTTACCCAGTCTTTACTCTGTAATAGAGCAGAGCAGGAACCTCAGCCTTGCTGGGCACTGTATGTTGTCCTCACTGATTTCATGAGGAGCTGGTGGAAATCCATGGAGGAGAACTGGGAGAAAGTGGTTGCAGTTCTGGTCTGGGTCTGCTTTTTGACTAGCACCCAGGGATGCAGATACTGCCTGTTAGGTGAGCGGGGATGGATACCCCATGTAACCCAGTGATTTAGGTGGGATGACAAGTCCTTTCTGCCAAACCACACTTGTGGTGTTACAGCCCCACGATCAGTATCATGGCCCTGATTCTACTTCTCTACAATCCCAGTATCACCAGTACTTCTCTGCCCATGTTTATCTCATTTGGGATTTCCTCTGCCTCCTCCAGGGCTGAATTCCCCTTGTCAGCCAGAGCTCCAGTTCAGGGGAAAAGCAGTGAGAGGGGAGGAGGAAAGGATGATGCCCAGGGGAGCAAAAGGAAGGCAGAGCAGCAAGCAAGGCAGGGAACGGCTGCAGGATGTTGCTATGTTACCTGCTGCATCAGCAGCCTGGATGAAAAACACACATTCCAAATGTCCACTGAGACACCCTGTGAGGCTATAGCAGTGTAATTACTGGAAGTTTTCTGCTGAAGCCTCCAGAGTAGGTGCATATTTGATTAAGTTAGCTTCGTATTGCAGTTCTGAGCTCCATTTCAGCTAAGCCTTTAAAGAGATTTGCAGTCACCATTGGTAGATGGTTCATACTTCAGTTGGTCACAATGGGAAGAGAGAGAGGGAAGTTGCTTGCTTTTTAACAGCAAAGGTATCAATTGTTCTTAAAGATTTTGATGATTATAGTACATTGCTGGGGTTGTGGTAGCATAATTTTGTGGATATTTAATTTAACATTTTCTCCCAATAAATTCTGTTCCCAAGTTGTTTGGTTTAGGGTTTTTTAATATTTAGGAAACAAAGCCCATTAAAGTTACATTTCATGATGACACAGCAAGGATAGACAACCATCAGAGACCAGATCTGCAGTAAATTCCTTTTCACCTGCCAGAATGCAGTTAGAGCATAGGAGAAGCCCAAATTAGTTTTAATTTTTTTTTTTCAAGTCTGGTTGCTTATTATCTAGGAACTAGAACATGTTTTACTGATGGTAGCAGTATCAGTAAAAAGCAGCTGTTCGCCTCCCTTTCTGCCTGTTGCTGGACAGGGTGTAGGGATTTTGACATTCCTGCCACACCAGATCATCTCCCCACAGGAACAGGCATCATTTCAGGTTCATAAAAAGTATAGACATGTATGTGCATACACACACCAAGTTATATATGTACATGTGTACATACAGTTCCTCTATTATCCTGTATTTCCATAAGCTCTTCCACACCCAATGTGACTGTTGAAAAATTCCAAGAGAGCTACTGTGTTGACTGGATGTGCTTTAGCTGCTCCCATCCCCTCTGTGTCTGTGTGGCATGTCTTCGCTGCTGTGAAATGGTTCTAAGAGCAGAGCAGCCCTAACTTTAGCAAATAAAACTGACTTTAAAAAGGTGTGCATGTAAACTAATTGAACGCAATTTTATTTTAAACCATCCTATATATAAAATGAAGGAAAATTTCCAGTTATTAAAGGCAAAAAAAAATAGCACCTTCAGTTTGTAAATACATAAATTTTACAGTATATGTTAATGGTTTCTTACAACTTGCACTAGTTTTTATAGGACTTAGTGTTCATGAGGGCTCTAAAGAAATCCCCACTCATTACTTTGTAGGTAATTATTTTACAGTAGCCAAACTCTTTGACTACACTACTTAGGTCCTGTTTGTATGCACACCATCAAGCACACGTGGACTTTGCAAGCAAAATGGGCCACAAAGTCCTTCCTTCAATTTGCAAAAATTGAAAATACTTTACACGACAGCAGAGCTATGTGTTTCACAGTCTTACCTAGGAATAAATTAGGAGAGAATTTTTTTCATCTAATAACACAGTCCAAGAATCTTTGCCTAAACTATATAACATTCACCCTTTTTAGCAAATGAATGTTACTTAAAGGACATTTAGTGGACCCTCATTTCTTATTATCTACTCCCTCTTTATCCCTCAATCTATAACTTTGGTAAATTAATTAAACCATATCATGCAACAAATATTTCATTCAAGTCTTATTTCAAGAATAGAAAAATTACTTTATTTTCCCCCAGGGTACTTAGAAGTTTGGAAGAATGGTGACCCAACTAACTCACTGCAGCAACCACTGATTCATCATTTTTCACAAAAAAAAAAAAAGGTAGATTAAAAAGTTACTGAATTAAATACTGAGCTATTGAATTAAAAGTTGCTGCTACTTTGTTTCATGGAAAATGGGAATGTTCCCAAAAAAACGAGAAGTTAACTTTCGCCAGTAAACAGCTAGTGAAAACAAATGGTTCATATTAAATACAGCTTCTGCTTTTAGCGTGTTCTTAAAATATAGTAGAGATATGAAATGGCAGTGTTATAAAATTAGTAGCTAAAGACTGCCTTATGAGAAAAGGGAAAGGTGGACTGTCATGCTGTCATGCCTGTCTGTAACTCTAAGGCTCTCTTAGCACGTGCATGCTCCTGTGTGCTGGTGTAGTATCAGCCTAAACTAACTGATTCAGAAGATACAGATCGAAGGTCCAGTTCTGCTCAAACTGGAAGAGCTGGTTGAGCAAGAGGAAGATTCATGACAGCCTGAGGAATGTGGTGAAAAGAATTCTTCTGAAACAATGGAGGAGGCCATTCTACAAGTTGCTCAAGAGTTTCTTTTCTTCAGCAGAGTCCCCAGGGCAATTCTAGGACAGAAAATGTCCTGGGAAAAGTGAGAAGGGATGGTTAGAAGTCCTCTTAATACTAAGGACTTCTGGCAGAAGCAGTCATGAGAGCAGATTTGGTAATGCATACTAGAGCTAACTAAGCAGTGATGGGAAGTCAAAGCAGAGCTGCTGAAGTGGAAGCGCACTGAGGGCTGGGTCACATGTGACAGGCCTCACATGCAGAAATTGAGCCTGCATCTGTTGCCAGTGGTAATTTTGGCAGATAAATAAGTTACAGAGAGCTGCCTTCAGTATTGCAACTTCATCTTGCATCATCCACACCTGGACTGACCTAAGGCATGCAACATGGCTGGTTGAGTCAAACTGCTGCAGCAGCACAGTAAAAATGGGGAGTGGTGAGCTCAGTTAGTGAGTTATGGTGTGTTGCTGTTGCAGTGTGGTGTTG
This sequence comes from Aleadryas rufinucha, assembly GCA_013397815.1. NCBI lineage: Eukaryota > Metazoa > Chordata > Aves > Passeriformes > Aleadryas > Aleadryas rufinucha. The sequence continues at coordinate 160,997 of VZTH01016130.1, forward strand.
CACAGACATGTGCAAGCTTGCAACTAATGTCCTTTACTGGCATTTTAACCACCGTTTTGAAGTTTGTAAGTACAGTCCAAGTGGAGAGCCTTTGGGTGCCCAAGGCAGTTTGTTGTCATGCAGAGCTTCAAAGGAAAAAGTCCCTCTGAAAGTGGGTGGTCAGACTGAGACAGACTTACCAGCTGCACTCTGGATGGAGATTATATCTACCTGCAGAACTCAGCCCATCCAGGAATCCATGCCAGAGCATCTGACCTGTACAAGATCTAACCATTCTTGTCCTCTTCCTTACTCTGGAAACAGTAGCAGGCCAGCAGGGATGCTGGTGGAGTGCTGTACTTGGCTCACACTGCACAAAGCCAAAAGGGCCTTTACTTTTTCCTCTTAACTGTTACTGGAATAAGCTTGTGATGCTGGTAGAGTCTCCCTACCCTACTACTCTTTGCCACCCTGTGCCGGTTTGGGCCAATCTCAAGGAAAGATGTCCAAAAGGACGTCTCCTCAAAGCAAAGCAGGGCACTGCCGCCCCTCCCCCACCAGGTTCGGGAAAAAGAAAACTATTCCCCGGAGGAATGTGAAAGACAGAAAAAGAACTATTTANCCTCATGTGCCAAGATATTTCAAAGATGAACAAAAGTCCTCAGAGAAGTCTGAACGGAGGAGTGTGTGGTAGGGAGGTGGAAGTGTGGAAGCGATAAAAGCATAAGGAATCAGACATCATTTGACTTTGAAATTTGGGTCTGAAGTTTCACAGCTCCCAAAAGGAGACCCGAGAGTTTGTTAGGCCTCTATTGCTGGATGCTTCCATGACTGAAGCAGTTTAAAATTAGACATGAACCAGCCTTGGAGGCTACTGGCCCATGACTTGAGAGAGTGTCCCCCAGGAGACTCAGAAGTGTGATAAGAGTTCCCTAAAATTGGATCCTGATGGCACAGGGAAGATGAGCGAAAAACAGAAACTGCTGGAGTTCCCAAAAACAGAGTACCTGGTAAGTATGCAAGGAGTAGCGGGAAAGCTGACCCGAGAGACGGACACATCTATCAACATGAGAGAGAGAGGTTTATGGCAGATTTACAGATGGCCTCACCAGTGCAACTCCTAAAGCTTGTTTCTGTTTCCACACTGACAGATAGGCATGGATTCAGGATTCTAGTGAATATACATTACAAAACCTCTTTGCAGTGGACTTGGAACTTATGCCAAATACCCTGTTCCAAAAGATTTTATGGGCCACTTTTCCTCACCATTGTGATCAGGTAACTTTCCTGAGTTGCTGAAAGGTCACAGAAACAGAATTAACTTTAAAAAAAAAAAAAAGGTTTGGGGGTAGAATAAACTATTTTTCTTATGGGAAAGAAAGCACTCTGAATTTTTTAGATTTTGTATCATCCTTGTGAGGTATTTTGTGGCTCCCAGAGCCATCTAATTCCCAGTTACTCAACCACCCACTGGATCACAGCGTGGGAACATGTGTTCTAGCCTATGCAGGCCCAAGTCATTTTTGATGTTAATATTTCTTAAGTGTTAGTATTTTCTAGAAAAATAAGTAGGCTTGGATATACACAGATATACTTCATAAGCTTTACATATAAAATGCCAAATATTCTGGAGAATAGTTGTTCCTTATATATTGATACACTGATTTTTAAATGCCATAAATACATGTAACATGTTTGTGTTAAATTTTTTCCCTGAACTGCTCTGCTTTCTCTTATCTTAGAATTGTAATATATACCACTTCTGGTGTTAAGAAAGATTGGAAACATTATTTTAACCAAATGTGTTGAAGTGCAAATAACAAGTGAACTTCTGAACTCTCTTTCATTCTCTGAGGATTTGGAGGGGTTTCTGCCAGGCTTGGAGAAAGAGCTGAACATGGATGCTTTTGTTAGAATTTTGGCAAATAGAATTATCTGTAATTAGCATGGTTTATTCCGATTCCAGCTTATCATTTCAAACTAGATTTCTCTTCAATAAGAGTTACTCAGTTTCTCTTATGAAGCTTTCCTGTATGAAAGAGGGTAATAGTGACCCTGTGTCAAATGCATGATAGCATTATCAAAACAGAGGAATTTGGGGTCAAAGAGTTTGCTGGTTAGCTCTGTTGCCAGGACTGACTGTTCCAGATCCTTATAAAGACATGCTGACACATCTGTGTGATGTGTCAAGGACCTGATGATATGGAACATTTTCCATAACACCACTTCAAATGTGAGCTTTTCCTTTGTTGAAAAACTCTCCTGCATGCACAGAGATTGTATGCAAAAAATAATAATGACAAATACGCCTTCTGGAGTGGGGGCAGAGGGAGGGAGCAAGAACTGGAAAGAAATTTGGGCTCTTTTTCCTGAGTTGTAAAAGCACAAAGCATTCCGTGTTCTGCATTAAAATGTATTTTTTTGCAATACATTTATAATCCAGTTAGAACTTTGGGAATCAGAAAGTTTAATAATCATTACCTTGTTCTCAGCTTTCAGATATTTCAAAATCACAGCTCTCACTTTTAAGTCTGCTCTGTCTTTGGAATGCATTTGCCATATTTTGCATGGACACTAACTGTATATCTCCCTTCACTCTTTCCAGTTCTCCTGATTCCTAGGAAAGAGGGAAATTTGTGAGAACATTCCTCAGGTTTTAGGCAATGCCAGTTATTGCTCTTGGAACCCTTTGACAAAGCAACTACACAGAGAGATACAGAAGTAGTCAAATCCTGTTCAAATTTTCACTTAGGTGAAAAATAAATAGTGCCAACTCAGAATCCATAACACTTAGAGCTTTCATCTGTATTATTTCCTCTGTCAGCTTACCTTATCAAAAGCAACTGTCTTCGATACATACTATATATATATTTAGTAAAGACTGAGGAAGATTTCTGAGTAGTAAATGTAAGCTTCTTCTCAAAAGAAAAAGGAAAACCAGAATCTTTAGTATGAAAAGAAAAAAAGAGCTATCAGATTATCTTTGCCAAAGGATCTGAAACTCTTTGAAGATGAAATGCTGGATGTCACTTCATAAGATTTTTTTTCCTTCCTAAAATTCCAGTTAAGTCAGCTGGTATAAATTTCTCTAGGACAGAAAATAAAGATGATTAAATAGGATTCATTCCTCTAGGCAGAGAAGCAGTAAACTTCTGTGGAAGCTGCTGGCTATTTTGTACTGGATGTCAAGCCATTAGATTTCCACCCTCAGAACACAACATTGTGGCTCTTTCAGTATCCATTTGTGTACATGATGGTTGTGGCAAGTAAATTTGATCCGCTTGTCACTGACTGTTAGAGCTGCCAAATCCAACTCGTTTGGATGGTATAAATGTCATTTAGTAACCTGCACTCAAAGTTAAGTTTTGATATCCAAATGCTTTCTCTCTTTGTTTAAAATACCAGAAAAAGATCCAAGGTTTCAAGTGATGACTAGAGAGCAGCTACAGATGGGTCTTATGTTTTTTATCAGTCTGATCCTCTACTACATTGGATAAAAGTCTTACTCACAGGCAGAAGCCGTCATTCATTTAAATGTGTACAATTTTGAATGCTCCAAACATCTGTATTTGCAGCAGCAGCAGGAGCCTGCAGAGGCCCCTCACCTTCAAAAGGCCCAAGCCAACCTTGTCCTTAACTGCAGTGAGGTTTTGCTGTCAGAGTAAAATGTTTTGTAACCACTTTTTGCCAACTGAAAAACAGGACCAGACTCTAGAGACAGTCTGTAGAAAAGGATTGATTTGTTCCCACCCCTGGATGTGTATCCAACTTATGTTGCAATGCTTGGCTGTGGACTTCTGCCTTTTTTTTTTTTATTAACTGCCTGAAAACAAAAGAGTATATCCATGCAAAGGACCTAGGCTTGAATTTTAAGCTAGCTCCTCACACTTAAATCGCTAAAACCTGGAAAAAATTATCAACACTTACGTGTCTCAGAAGAGTTTTGCAAGTCACCAAGAAATGAGTCAGGCATGAAGTGCTGTCTGTAGGTTTAGGGGGTGACTGAAATGCAAATACCCAGTCACCACAAACAGAATTGAGGGGAAAGAAGGGAAGAGTCTCACACCAGTAACTCAATCCAGATATATGACTTTTACCACAGAAAGCTTACACACAGGGAAAATGAAATAAAGTAATTGTAAAGCAAGGTTGATAAAAGAGTGAAGAACTCTGATTCCATAACTGGATAAAGAATCTAAAATAAATAAATTAAAGTCACTGTTGCCTTTCAATATGCCATATAGCAAATACTTCTTTAAGATAACCTGTGTTGCCAACTCCAGACAGCAACTCCAGAGGACTGCTGAAAGTCAGAAGCAGTTGGATAAAGACAATCAATTACTGCAAAGCCTAACAATTAAAAACAAAAAAAAAAAAATCAGGAGACTGGCTTAAAAGTCAGATATGAAAATGATACCACTATATGGACTTTTCTTTTTGTCTCTGAGTCTGTAGGATGGGTTTGAGTCAAATTTTCAAATTGCTCTTTGCAAAGGAATGCCAGAACTAACTTTGTCTTGCAATACAATCTGAAGTGCTCAAATCACGCTGGAATTCCGGGAACTGGAACTTAAATGAAAAAGCAAAATGTAGATGCTGCAATACTAAAAAAAATGTAAGGACAAATGTAGCACAGTAGGTAGAGAAATTATTTTTCTGCCTCAATTTTTAAAGAGATCACTGATGTAACAAAATACATCCCGTAATCTAACAATGATAAGTCATTCCTTCTCCATCGAGATTTCACTGTTGTACCTTGTAAAGTCCATTCAACTGAGCAGATCTCTCTAGGAATAAAGGTCTTGGGAGCATTCCCATTTTTTCAAGGGAAAAAGGACAACTCATGCATGAGGCAGTGAAGTTTTGGCTGTCTCGGGATACACTCAGTGAAGTGGCTCTTTGTGAGTTATCTAAATCTCTCCAGTTATACATAGTTGTTATTTCTAGACATTTAGCCTAATGTTTCTGCTCTGGATATGGATGTCTTCTCAGTACAGGAGAACTATCCCCATAAGTCGTGGTAATCTTCTGCAGTACACTATTTGCAGTGAAATTACAGTGTAATAATTTGCAGTGACTTCCCTGACCTCCAATTAGCAAATGTCCTACTGTGCTTCAGGCAATTTGTTCTCCCCTAGCGCATTTTAAAAATACGTCTACAGTCACAGCTTCTGTGATACTATTTCTCTATCAAGGACAAACTTCAGGGAACAGTAGGAACGAGCTGCTGTGATTTACTAATTGAATGTTTGCCTTCAAGTGGCCTATTGTTGGTAATGTTGGAAAACAGTTCAAACTCATTGTGTAGACTGGCAAGAAGAAAGGCAGCTTCTTACAGTAAAGATTGTCCTATTTCTCCAAAATCAAAACTGAAAGGAGCAAAACAGTAGCCAATGTATTTCTAAGCAGCAATGACAAATATAAGCTTTCCATTTCTGTCAGAAAGAGAAACACAAAGCAAAAGAAAAGACCAAAAACCCCCTGCTCCTCTTCTGCTTTCTTCCCACTCCCTCAGCCTCCATCCTAACCTCAGCTTCCCTACAGCACTTGGTGTGGGTGCTGTTATTACTGGAATACAGGAATTTTCATCTGGCACAGTTTAACCACTTCCCAAAATAAAATAGGCTATCTCAGCATATGCACAATAACCACACCTCTATCTACAGACCTTTTTCTGGCTTTAACACTGTTGGTGTAACTGAAGTGGCAAAATGCCCTGTAGAGACCAGGCCTTGGCACAAAACTTGAGACTGTGTAACATTGAAGACAACAGAGCTCTGACTTTGTTGGTATTCTCTAGCATTGCTGACAGGTACCTATAAAACAACAGGATTCCTTCCTTAATTTCTCATCCTAGAGCAGTAATGACTCCACCGTGTTGTTCTGTAAATGGCTAAAGGGAAGAGAAAGAAAAGCCCGACACCAGCAGGAGCAGAGAGTACTAACAATTCCTGACAGACTTCATCCTAAAGTTTAGATGTAATTTTAACTGTCATTAAAAAAAAAAAAATTAAGTAACATTCTACAAGCCTGAAATTCTGTGCTTGTTAAAGCAAAAGTGAATGCTGTGAATAATGCCAAATGCTCTGAACTGAGTCCATGATTGAGTTCATTCTTGAACACATGCTCCTATACATAAACTTTTCATATCTTACTGAAGTAAATTCTAAAACCATTAGTTCATTTTACCACTATTGTATACAGTCTTGTCCAGTGGAAGTATTACTGTCATTTGATCCACCAGTTCTCAGTCCACCACACAGGAAACACACCAGCAACGTTCATCTTTAACTTCTTCTCCCCTGACCATCATCCCTGTAGCCATTGCTCTTCCAAGACAATATAAAACCACACCCTCTTCTGGCAACAGATATTTCCTTTTAACAAAGTAAAAGACAAATTAAAGAGGATACAAGTCCATGGCTGACCAAGAACACTCGTCTGTACAGCCTGCAACAGGAAGGATGCTGAAGTGTAAGATGTGTCTGAAAGAATCAGAGGAAATGGTGTCACCATCCTCACCAGGAGGTTTTGATCTCAGGTGGGAAAAAGGAAATTTGAGACTAATCTGGACTCATCTCATGGATGACTTAAGGATACTGCTGAAATCTCTGAGATGTTCTAAATTCTAAATATTTACCAATATATATAAACATTCAGTTAACTGAAGGATATTATGATACAGAATGGAGATGTCATGGTGAGTGAATTTAAATACATATTTAAATACTCCTCACTGTCTACCAATTATAATTAACTACATGGTTATTGCTCATTAGGAGGCATGTATTTAAACCCACCCAGTCTCTCCCAGTACTGGAAAGAAACAATCAACAAGGCCATTGTCTGTGGAAAACACTTCTGTACTTCCCTGTACTCCAACGACTTTGCTGCCCGAGTCATGGAATTACTTTAAACCAGCATGTCCAAACAAAAGAATATTTGGTGTTTTTAAATAAACTATTGATTCTTGCCTGAGATTTTCAAGACAAGGTGGCAGAATGAGGCAGAAAATGCACAGAGATGGTATCCAGTGATGTTATCCAGCAGAGGTTTGACTGAAACAAATCTTGGGTGCTTAATCCCTAGTTTTCACGGAGATGAGGACTGTTAATTCCCATCAACATTGGTGGGAGTGAAGTACTTACCTGCTTCGAGGATGTTGCCCTCGGCTCATTTAGATTGCTTAACTGATCAAACCAGAGCACTGCTATCACCAGTGATATTTATTTATTTGCAGCCCTGAGAAATCCAATGCACGTGGTTTGCACAGTCTGATTAATACACAGTTGGGCACACAGTTAGGATACAATGCAAAACATTTATCAAGAATAATTTCCTGAAAAATCTGTAGAATAAACACAGGTAATTATGAAGTAAACTTTTTGAATGCAAAATAGATAAGAACCAGAAGAAATGTAGAGAAGGTTTCCTTCATTTTCTTTCATTGGGGAATCGTTAGGCCAGGAGTTATTTTTTCCAAGGAAGCAAGACTGATTTTGTGAATCACAGTATTAGGTCTTACCAACATAAAGAATTTCCACCTCTTGTTTTCAGGAAGACCTTCTTATTTTAATTTTAAGTGGACTGCATTTTTAATCAATTTCTTTAAATAAACCAACATCAATTATGCCTAAAATTACATTATAATGTCTGTGTAGAAACTTGCACCTATTATAGTTAGACTCACATAACTTTCTTGCTCATTTCAAACTCCAGGAACTTCAGCAAGAGACTGCCTGGATAAACTGATGAACTAGGAATTCAAGCTTCAAACTCATGTGATTTTCTATCAAGAGCAATGTAATTGTTTAAAAATCTGCAGACAGCTTTGTCTCAAACACTGTAAAGCCATGTGCCACTCCCTTGCACTCCGTTCCAGCTCATCTCTAAAGTATCATGAAAGCTGAAATTCGTCTCTTTCAATCAGAGAGCAGCATGTTGAGAAGGGCAGTGCACACTATGACACTCTGGAAGCTGCCCTGTACTGGAGGTAAGGACAGGGTAAGGCAGAGTAATTAATGCCCTCGGTTTTATTCTTTATTCTGAAATATTGCACTACCATCAAAAGTGAAATATCAAAACAAGTATGACAAATCTTCATTTCATAAGAAGCAAGATTCAAATAAACACTTTACAGCAAGGGTAAACAGTGCATACAGTTTCAGGCTCAGCCTTTTAAATACATTTCAGCAATTTGCCTGCAGGTTTTTGAAGAGCCTGAGCACAGGTAGCAACTGCAGTTTTGTGCGAACCAGCTTTGTCCTACTGTATGTGCAGGTTAGAGAAGCAGTAGCTGTGGAAAGAACAAAAGAACATTATGCATCTTCTCCCTTGAAGTCAACTGGCAATTTCACCAAATCAAAGATAAGCAGACACAAAAGAAGCCTCTTCCCCTTATCTCCTCTACCCTCCCACCAATATCCCATCAGCCAAGAAATGCCAATCTCCTCTGATTTTATTCCAGTACTCATTAACTTCTTCCCCCCTTATACATGTGTCAGCCAGCCTCGGGCTCTTCACTGGAAGATCTTGTGGAGCAATAAAATGTTTTCTTCTGATTGTCATCCCAGATTGGATGTCCAGACTTGCTGTGCTCAGAAAACACAGCACGGTAACAGCAGATGATATGTCAGTCGGTCCTCCCACATTATATAATAAGTAATATAAGAGAGCACTTCTCTTTTGTATGGGAGGAGTGTAGACCTTAATCCCACTCTTTCTTTAGGTGTCACAACCATTCAGTATAAAGTAGATAGGATGTTCCACAAGTGTGGCATACTTGTGGTTACCATGCTCCAGCACTCAGGCAGATCATTCTTCCAGGTGAATAACGTATCTTGAACTCTGCTGTCCTGTCTTGAGGCCTTGAACAGATGCAATGGTGTGCTGAGAGCTGCTCCCAGGGAATAGCCTTTGTTTCTTTTGTTCTCCAGCCAAAACCATACCTGTGACAATAAAGAGCATCAGTTTCAACATAAACACGCAATGCATGCCACAACTAGGCAATTTGGGGCTCTTTGTAATACACTAATTTGTTTTCCTGTTTAAATAAATAAAATCAGCACAAATGTTTTTCCCCAAAAAGGAAATAACACCAGCAAAGAAAGGCTGGAGTTGCCAGGTTGCCCACCCATACACTGAAACATTCCCAACATCACACTGTCAGTGCCTAGATAGGTCAAATACAGCACTTCAGTAAAGAGAAGTGGCCAAGCACTGGTCGGAACCACATGGGCTATATCTCTGCATACTCCAGAGCTCCTAGGATGGTCTCTGCTATGGACCTTTTGTTGTGGAATTAACAAAATCTTTGTGGTTGTGTAACTGTTATGGCCCTCCAAGGTGGCTCTCCAGTAAAAACCAAAATACTCTGCTCTCCCTTCTTTCATTTGTTTATTGATTCATCCCTGACTAGTGCTTGGATTTCTAATCTAAGTTAACGTGTTTATAAATACTAATTTTATTAACATCTGTTATTTACTTTTCATTCAGTCATTAATTTTCATTAACATTCACAGCTAAATATGTGTCTGGCAGACCTTAGTGAGGTGATTACACACAAAAATTTAAAAATTGAAACCTGCCTCTTGCAATGGGGAACGATTTTTTTAAAGATATTGCAAACAAATGCTCACCCTCTGATCCGAGAGTGGAAAAGTTGCAAAACACCCATCCTAGACTCAAATTAGAATTTTTATGTTAATGTTAAGATTACTGTTTAATGACATATAGGCCAAGTGAATGGGACAGGGCTGTATCATGTCCCTGAAAACAGTATTCAAACACTTCTTTCCCCATAGAGTACTTTTCCTGGTATATCCAAGCCAGTGTGCAGTCATACACCTCCATCCAAGCTTTCCTCTTTTAGCCTGGAGTTTCCTACAACTTCCTTTCAAACTTTTCTTTGTTCCCTAATACCAGTTTTGTCTTTCCAGAGGGACCCTGTAACCTGCTTTGACTCATGGATAGAGCCAATAGAGCACCAAATGTAAATCCAGACTACTCACAGCTGTAGGCTGGCTCTTCACATCTGATGTGAGAAGTACCTGAAAGACCTTCTGTGCCACAGACAATATTTCCTGATGAGAGAGTCTTTTTTATTAAAGAGAAGCATCAAGGCAGTACAAACATCTCTCTGAAAACCATTCACCGCAGGTTGTTTCAGCAGTGTTTTGAAGCAGTGAACCTGAAGAAAAGGAACCCAGAATTCACAAAGCAATTTGTTGCTGAAATCTACAGGGGAAAAAAAAAAAGCTGATAGATAAGGGAGGTAAATTGCAGAGAAAACACCATTTCTATCCCATGCACCATACCACTAGAGACACATTTCTCTCTTGGAATTCTGCAATAAATACTCTGGTAATATTTTTGCTATTTATTCTGCCCACCTGCTCTGTGCACTTTTGTCTCTCTGGCAGGCCCTTGCACATGGCCCTTGTTTTTTCCCCATCATTAGCCTGTTATGAAGTATGATATTGGTGCTGGAAACACAGCCAGACTGCTCAGCAAAGAAACAAGCACTTTAAAACATTTCAAAGGATTTATGGACTCACGTTGCTGAACTCTGTCTCCCAAGGATGTGTGTACTGAGCTCGCCAGCCACTGAAGCTCTCCTCACTGCACTCACAGACTACATGCTCCATTTGTAGGGAGGGGTGGAGGGATGCTTTCCATGCACTGTAAGAATCATCTGTCTTGGGATTTCTGTGAATTTTAGAGATGAGAGGACATAGCACAGAAACACAAAATGTGAACATTTCTTTCTCCTTGAGAACACGATTAACCCTCATACTTACACTGTGAAATAAAACTAGTTACACCCACAGAAAAAATGCAGCCATGTGCAGAGCTTGGACCACACCTTCGGCATGCACCTGAGCTGGAGATTCTCCTGGCAAAGCCCAGTTTCTGTACCGGTTACTGTTGAATCAGCTGATATCATAGGCCCAGTGTGAATATCAGAGGAGCTGAGGTCAGATCTATGCATCTGTCCAAGTTCATCCATTTCTATTCAGCTCTATACTTCTAGCACAAGCCATCCTCTGCTGATCCTCCTTACTGAGCCATCATGAAGCCATGCTAAAACTTCACTCCCTGCAGCATCACTTGTATTCAAGTTCCCACAGATCTCTAGTTCCAGGGAGAAGATGGAAGTGGTCCTGCAGGATTTTGTTTTTCATTGTTATGGTTTATTTTAAATGAAACAAACTCCAAAATGTACTGTGCTTTGCAGTGGAAGAAGTCCTACATAGCCTTTTAAAGAAATGGCAGCCAATGCTGTCAAAGCCTTGTTTCATAATATTTACAAAGTAGCTGATCCGGACAGTAAAGGGACAACTATATATCAGAAATCAGGAGAGATTTTCTTGCACAGTTCTTGAGCGAACAAACATTGACAGAGTCCTGAAATTGTAGGAAGCTCCTGACTCATTATCTGTCATATCCATGGGGTAAGCAGGGGCTCTAACAACTCTCCTTCTAAAGATGCCCCCATGTTACGTTTGGTCAGGCAATTGACTCTGAGTTTCACAGGTAAATAGGGTGCCCTCATGGCAAATCAGGTAACATCTGCTTTGTCTTCCTTCACCAAATATAAGCTCAGTGTTTAGCACATGGAAATACACTGTTGCTTCATGCTCATTTTGTTTAAATCAGTCTATTAATTTTTGTACTATGCAGTCATTCTCAAGACAAGCATGACCTCAGTCTTTCATTATTTAATGACTTTCCCTTTGTGGGACAAAGTACAGCTCTTCCATGTTGCTCATCACTTTTGGAAAAGGACCAACTTGACGAGTTCCTTTGCTGAGTGAGGAGGGGAAAAGGAGGAAAAAGCCTTCTTCTTTGCTTTTTAGGGACTGATCTCTAGTCTTGCTTTCTTCAGGCTTGAAAAACTCCAGATAATTTCTGCCAGCACAAATAATGAAACCTGAATTACATGCTTCTGTGAATGCAAACAGTGGCACAGGAAATTGTTTAACCCTTGAGAAGGTTAAAGCATAATTTCTTAAGACAGTGAGGTGTTATCCTCTTCAAAGCATCTGCAGAGCATTAGAAGGGTTTCAAGTGAAATGGGACAGATTGAAACAACATCTCATCTTTTTCCATTGCTATTTATCGCCAGTGAAGTGTTCCCATGCATCTGTAATGGCACACATTTCTCTTGGGGACAGGAAGCTTTAGTGTATATTTCCAATGAAACAGTTTCTAAAAACCAGTCTGAATGCATCATTTTGGCCCCAGCATTTAAAGCTTATTTCCCTGCAGACTCGGAGGCAGAGTGAAGTTGTTGGGTGAGACTTACAGTAGAACTGGCAGATGAAATTTGCCTGTTTCAGCAGGTTGGGGCAAATGATGAGGTCAGCAGGCTGCTGCCTACAGCAGAAGGAAGAGCCCTGCCCTGCTGCTGGCTCTGCCTGCATGTAAGACCTAGGAAACCCTGAGCAGCTGCTGTTGGCCATGGGAGGCCTTGGGAGTGCGTGAGCAAGGTTGGGGCTGGTCAGGCTCAGCAGGAGCAGTGGGCACAGCTCCCAAATCTCCCACCCAAACTCTTCTCCACCCAAACATCACTCTCTCCCTTCCCCTCCTTCCCATTGGTGGGAGCAGCCTGCCCTGGCCCAGCCCCGATGCTTTGTTCAGTGTCGCCTCAGCCCAAAAATCCAACTCACAAAAGAACAGGAGCTGAGGGGTATAGAGGGACACCTCTGTGGCCCTGACCTCAGTGGGACCCATTGCTGAAAAAGAGCAGGAGCTGAGGGGGATAGAGGGACATCCCTATGGTCCTGCCCTCGGCGGGATGGCCTCACATGGGCAGGCCACTCAGTCAAGGTGCTTGAGTTGGATTTTAACAGCCAGGTGAAGCTGAACGCCCATTTCTCTCTCTGCCCAGGGAACACCTCTCCTTAAGAATAAAGGCTCATTGTACAGCCCTCGCTAAGGTAGCCGCCAGCCCCCTTCCCATGACAGTGGGCCAAATGAGCCGTCGTCGGGCTACGCAAGGGAACACTGACCACGTCATGGCACTGGGTGTCAGGCAGGACCCCAGAGCTGCCACAAGGCAGCAAACCAGCCTCAGCCTCAGCCTCCCGCTCACACACTGGGAGCTCACCACGTCTGCACCGGCCCCACCTGAAGAACCCAGTGCCCTTCCCCGCGGTTCGCGGGCTGCCCTCTGCCCCAGGAACCCGGGTCCCCGGGGAAGGGGGGCTCTTCCCCAGCGGCCCGGCCCCCTCCTCCCATCAGCTTTCCAGTGGGAAAAACTGGTTAGGGGGCTGTCGCCGGCCAGCTCGGGCAGGGGCCGGGGAGCGGGGGCTGCCCCGAGGGGACCCGCTGATGGAGGCCGGGCGCCACACGGGGCCGGGGACTGCCCCACCGCTCCTGCCCGGCCGCGGGGCTGGANGCTGCTCGCCCTGGGCGCCGCCGGGCTCAGCCACGGCACCCCGCACCTGCCGTACTCCCGGCCGGGCTCCCGCAGCAAGTGAGTACCGCCCGCCCCGGGCGCGCTGCGGGACCCGCCGGGCCGGGCGGGCTGCGGAGCCCGGGATGCCTGACCGACACTGTCCTTCTCCCCCAGGAACTGGTGCGCCTACATAGTGAACAAGAACGTGAGCTGCTCGGTGCTGGACGGGACGGAGAGCTACGTCCAGGCCCAGTACAAGTGCGCCTGGAACCAGTTCCCCTGCGAGCCCACCCTGGTGTAAGTAGCGCAGGGGGCGACCTCGGCAGGGATAGCGCTTGGCCACCCGCTGCCGGCGGGGAAGCGGCCGCTGCCGCAGCGCTCGAGTGCTTCCCGGCACCCCGAAAAGCGCAGGGCCGGGGCAGGGGGGCGCGGACCGCCCCTGGTCCCCAGCGCGCCGCGAACAAAGCGCTCGCTCGTTGTGGACATCAGGCTGCCGGAGCTAATTAGAGCCAGATTGAGTTGCTGGTCCGTGCAGCCGAGAGGGAGATGCGCTGGCACACCTCGTCGGCATGGAGAGGCGTGCAGGCGGGCGGAAAGCACGCGGGCTGCTTTCCATGGGCGGCGGGAGCGCCGGCACCAGGACCGCACCTACGCGCTGCTGGGAGCGCACCTGGGCCGGAGCTGCCAGCGTACGGCCGCGCTCAAAACCGGTTTTATGGCTGCTCTGTGTTGCTGGATCGGCGCGTAAAGGGAGAGCCAGGAACGTGAGCCAACCCGTTTACAGTCTGTGTATCCCTGTCTGTTACCCAGCAAAGGGAACAGCCAGTGCAGAGATTTTTACGGGGGGTAATATAAAGTTGCTTGTTTGACTTTAGTCTTCGTGAATGTGACCACGTGGTGATCTGTGGAGTGGCCACCTACGGCAACGTGTGCTGCAGCAGGTACAGCAGGCATCAGGGAACAGATGGATCTCACTCACCTGCTGGCTAATCGCAGGCAAATCTCCTTTCCACTTGAAAAGCCATAATATTTACACATTTCTGTTTGAAAGCTCTAGGCAATACACACTCTGTGAAACCATTTCAGCATCGCCAGGAAGTCACTGAAAAGACACCCATAGATTTTCGTAGGCTCAGACTTGGGCTGAGGTGATGATGAAGATTGTTTTACAATAAAGCTACAGTAACTAGTTTTTGTTTTGACATGAAACAGTGAAGATGAGACAGATACTGCTAGATCCTGGGTATTACTGAAATAGGACTTCAGACACTGATGACGCTGCCACCCTGGGGCCCATGACAATAGGTGTTGGGTGTTTGGCATTCAAATGTGCTGCTTTCTGTTTGTTTGTTTTGGGTTGTTATTTTTGTTAAAAACCCAGCTATAAACACTAGAATTTGAGGGGAAAAAACAAAGACAGCAGACAGCTGAGTAACACCATTTTGTGTAACTTCCCATGTTTCTCTTTGGAGTCTTGAACTGGCGATTTTGGACTTGTGACTGAGTTTATGGATGTGTAATGGGGTGTGCCCTCTGTCCTGAGAAGTCTCTGTAGTGGAGCTACAGAGGCATGAGGAGGGGTTGAAATTGAGCTCTTTAAACACATAAATCACCAAGCATAAAGATAAAGAATTTCAGAGGCAGTAAATTAGGAGTTTCATGGACTATCTGATAGTGAAGAAAGTGCAAAGGCATTGCTTCTAGCTCAGGAAATTCCTGCACTGAGAGTGTGAGATTGTTGGCAGGAGTAAGAAGGGGAAGCCCAGCTTGAGCGGGGGGCTGGACTGCACGACCTCCAGAAGTCCCATCCCTTCCAGATTTCTCTGTGGTTCTTTGAAATGGCATTGTCTGTCCTTGTGCTTCTAAACATCTGGAGTTGGCTGCTGTCAGAGAGAGAATATGGGACTGAACAGACATTTGGTCTCTCCAGCCGTGTCCAGTCTCATGGGGTTTTTTTGTTCTTTTGAGAATGGAATTAGATACTTATCACAAGACTTTGTTTCCTCTGTTTGACTTTCTTTGGTGAACACCACTGTTGTTTTCTTCATGACCATAATGGCAACTGCAAAACAATTCCTTGTTCTTAACATAAAATATTCCTTATTCTTACCATAAAATATTTTTTTTCCTGTCACAGCACCAGCTGATTAACACAAAGAGAAGGTAGAATATCAAATTCTTGAAATTTTATTGTGTTCAAAACTGTTTATAGGTTGTCATTTTATTTTTGTGTCTGTTGCATGTACACTATCTCTTAGTGGCAGAGTAAGAAAGGTGCTAATCCAAAAAGTCTGAAATACATGCCTCAAATCCTGCAAACCCCTGACTTGATTCCTGTGAAAAAATATTGTATAATTCAGGAGTAGCAGTGTGAATAACAAAATATGTTTATATATGTTTGCTAGCTAATGTTCACAAAAATAGAATAGGAAAGAGCAATAAAACAACAAAGAAAGGACTGTGAGGACTTTGTGGAAATTATTCTCTTTTTTTCTCCTTTATACACTTGAACAGAGAACTTTAAATGAACTAAATAGCAGATATTCATGGGAATAAAGTACGGTCCCTGTGTAGTCTCCTCTTGATACCCATGGTTTATCTAAGAGCTCATTCAGCTGCAGACAGTGGGGACAGTGAGATCCAAATCAAACAAAGAGTTCCTTAACTGTATCATGGATGTGTGTGTTTTATTAGTGCTTAAGTACTATTAGGTCTAATTTTTAATCAGTCAGTGGATTTACTGTTGGTTTATATTAGTTTAAGACTAGATTTAAAGAGCCCTTCTAGTGTTTAGGTACAGTCTAGGTTACGCATAACAGTTACTCAGATTGCAGTGTCTAGGGGAGCATTTCACTGCATTAAACTCACAGTGTACTCCTGAATTCCATGTGTTCTTTACAGACAAGAGAATGTGTGTTGCATGTATGGATTATAGTCAGCCCTGATTTGCCTTCAAAATTTTTTTTTAGAAATAGAAAGCTCTAGTGATTAAGCCTAAAATTATATGCATGCATGAACCCTTTTTATCTACCCTTTAGGCCCATTAAAATATAATTTGTCTGAAGACAAAAACCCTAAAGCCCGCTGTTGGAATGACTACACTTCTAGGATTGTTAACTGTAAATTCACTTTGGCTGCAGGGTGTTTTTCCTGAAAGGTTAAGTTGAAATTCAGGAAATTATTACACTTCATTGTTTAACTGTTTTATAGGTACTTGGGCTCCGATAGTGCATTTCCTTGCTGAAAAGTTGGTGAATGCTTTGGCTGATTAAGGTGTCAGGGATGAATGTGAGTTGAAGTGTGGCTGCTTAAGAGATAGGAAGAGAGAGAGTGGAAAGAAAGAGCAGAAATGCCCTTTGAAGTATGTTCCCTTTGAAGTGTGGGGGGCTCCTGATTTATTTTTCTTAAAACTGTGACTAGCAAAGGAAGGAGAAACTTTGTTATTAGTGGGTCATTGGGCTGAAAGGTACAAAAATATTAGTGTTTATATTCACTAAAAAGAACTTGGATGTTTTGAAACTTAATATTGCTTCATAAATAACTGACCCCTCACTGCTTCTTTTGTCGTGAATTTCCTTTCCTAGCTTTCTCATGAATGGTTTGGTAACTTAATTAGCAATAATAGCAATTTGTAACTAGTAGCATTACCTATTTCTAAAAGAAAAAACATGTTGCCTTTCTGGTTAGATCTTAGACACTCTTTTTGGGTTGTGGCTTGTTTGGGACGTCCTCTGGTCACTATACACAGTTCAGGGTAGGATGTTGTCACAGCAGTTGTTTGTTTTGCCTCTTGTTCTGTAGAGTGTGTGGGTACACCTGGCTGTACCAGAGGTGCTCCAATTTATGGCCTAGCACTTTTGGGAAAAGATGCTTTCACTAGTAAGGTTTTGATTTTAAGTTCTGAAGTGAACTGAAGTGGCCGAACGTTTTCTGGGATGTTTTCTGGGTTTCTGTCTCTGCTACAGAACTGCAAACAGGACTTCTCCCTACGAGGTAGTAAATCAAATAGAAAAAAATTTAGATTGGTAAGGACCTCTGGAGGTCATGCAATCCCCTCATAGCCCCCAGCTAACAGCAGAACCAGCTTCAAAGTTAGATAAGGTTGCTCAGGGACTTGAAGAAAGGAGTTTTTATTAGATCTCCTAATGCATGTGCCAGCCCCCATTAATTATACTCATGTGAATAAAGATATTTGTGTGCTCAAGTCAGGTCATCCGTCTTTAGCTTGTGAGAAGTGAATTTCATGATTTAGTGTAAGCTTCTCATCTTAACACTAATGATACATGTATACTAAGCAAACCCATTATTTCATTTAGAAAATGACCAAGAAAATGATGAATGAATCAATAGCTAAATTAGCAAGCCTCTCCAAATCTCTCATTGAGCAATATTTTCTTGTCATTTTATACTTTCAAATGATCATAAATAAACCCAGTGCCAAACTAATCTTGACTATATTCATGGCCCAGGAAAAGTTTCAAAGCACAAGATTGAAATAACTTTAGAGAATGTTACTATGAGTTTTCTGCATTCATAAATATCAGAACAAATTACTACTTACGAGTAAAACACTGTGTTTAGTAAGCAGCATTCAGCATTTATTAACAATATATTATTGGGTAAAAGTGGAAATTTTATAACTGAAAACCCTCATATGAGACCTCCAGTTCAAGTTGAATGTCTTTATCCATCTGGCAACCGCAGAACAACCTGGGTGGAGCACATCAGCCCCAGTCTAGGAATATATAGGAAATCTCCATGTAATTTTCAACCTTCTAACAGTCCCAAAGTAGTTTTCTCTGAGACTGTTCTGTTGCTAGAAATTAGGCACGCAGATCAGTGTCAGAGTGCTCAGCACCAGGCAGGATCAAACCTCAGATATACAAGTCAGCACAGATTGAGCCTGTGTTTGCCACTGGCCTCCAGCAATACATATCTCATAGGAAAAACTTCCAGGATGCACAAAAACTTGAAGGGAAAGCGAGAGCTGTTTAATGTTTCCCCTCCAAGTATCTATAAAGGTCTTCAGGACTTTCTTTCCAACTTTATGTATTTTGTATGAAGCAGAATCTCTTTGTACAGGCTCCAGCTAGCTGACTACATAGGGAGGTTAGCCTAGGGGCTTGTGCATTGCAAACAGTAAGGAAACTTAAAAAACTTCAGTCTCCTGGAGTGCTTGTTTGAAAATCTTCAAGATCCTGCTGGGTGTGGTAAGTTTTCCTGGCTGCCTCCCCAAGCCTGAAATTGTGCATCTCTGTCTCCACGCACTGAACGCAGCAGAGTCTTCCCTGTGAACTGGACAGGGAATTTTCATTTCACACATCATTTGAGTTTGTTGCAGCAATGTAAAAAAAAAAAAAAAAATCCCACACTACCCCTCACTTCACATTAATGTAAATACTTGAAGTTTCATGCTTTTCTGGTTTGAGAAATGTGTGACCTGGAGGTCTGAGGCCTCTTCTGTTAAGCACCAAACTGTTGCCAAAGAAATAAATTTTTATTTTCAGGGAGCTGCTGACCTGTTTAGGTGTATTTCATCATAAATCACCCAAATAACCAAGGAACATTCTGTACCATTAGACAGTGGGGATATTATGACTCCCATCTGACTTCAGTTTTACATTTGCATCTCATCTTTCCTTTCCCTTCTGGTTCACTTTTAACTTGGAAAGTAGCAGCTCTCAAAACAACGCTCCATTTTGTTCTCAAAGTTGTGGTCCCACTTAATCCCACAGGTTAGCTCTTGCCTTTGTGAAAATATTGATTATTTGTTTCATCTGGGTATATTTTCAAATTGTCTCTCAGCAATAACTCTTTGTAGAGCATTCTAGAATTTCATGGGCAGAGAAGCAGAAGAGATACTGTTGGAGCTCAGTTTTTCAGGCAGCTTAGTAGCAGTGCTCTGCATCCTCACTTCATCTTTCCACTCGTGTAAGGTGAGAAACTTGGTCCCTGCTGCTGGGAGAGACAGGTGATGATGTTGTTAACATGTAACCTGTTGCAGAGTTGTTCCTGTTCTGTCACTGTTAAAAGTACATCACACTGCTGCTCTACAAAACTTTCCTGAAATCCTTTTGAAAGGGCTGTATTTTCAGGGTTCTCCTGTCCCATTCTATTTAGGTGGGATTTTAATAGCTTACTGTTGGTCTGTTACCATGTGTTTGATTGGCATTTCAGCATTGTAAATCCCAAGACTGAAGCTCTGCTTTGAGCTTTGCCACAGGCTGTCTGTGGCTCTAAGTTACTTAAATGCATCCTATGTCTTGGTTTTGCTGCTCATAAGAAGAGGATGTCTACGTAGTGGTAATTTATGAACATTAAGCATAATGACATCTTAAAGTTCTGGGCATTTCCTTCTGGACTGTAATGGTCAGCTTTTTGAAAATAAGACCCTTGGCAGCCAAGAGAGAGTTAGACAGGTAGGTATTTGTGTATGTGTGTGTGAAGATATATATACAACAAGAAGAAATAACTAGTATGAGACATGAGCTCGTATTTCAGAGTGTGCAGTCCCTTGGTTCTTTCTTCCCACAAAGAAACGTTTCTCTCTGAAGAGAGAAAATTGTAGTTTGAATCTCATCTTTTTTTGATAGAAGAGTTCCAGCTGAGTGGCATAAAATCCACTGTATAAGTAATAAACAATGGCACTTCTGGAGACTTTGAAATGAAACCATGTGGTGTTGCCTGAGAATAGTTGAATGTTTTTGTCTTCTACCAGTTCCTGTAATCTTCTGTCCTTCTTACTGAACAAAACATGAACTCTGCAGTAAAATTCAGCCAGATTCTCTCAGATGCACTGAAATTGTGTTCAGTTTTGAAGACAACTAAGTGCCAGCGACCAGGCTGTTGTGAGCTGTTGGGGCACCATGATTCTCGACTTCTTCCCTGGCACCAGTAGATGAGATGACTGTTTTATTTAGGGATAGAGAAAAACAACTTTTTCCTTCCTTGTATGAAGGAGTAATACAATCACCTGTGCCAGGTCTCTGCCCACTTAGCAATTTCTTCCAGATGGAAGGCCTTCCTCTCCCATCATGCTTTCCAGGTAGCGTGAAGACACCAAGTAAAAATAACCAATGGAAAAAAGTACTGAATCTCTCAATGCTCATTCCTATTCTGTGAAACATTCAGTAAAATTTCAGTGCTTTCATAGTCAGGTACTAAAGCACTCTTTGCAGTGACCTAGATGGGTGTGCACAGCAGGCAGTTGTGTTCCTGTGGATGCAGAGTGCTTTGACTCATTCCCTTGCTTTCCTTCAGTTTGTGCCCCTGTTAATGCTCTCAGCCAGCAGCAGTTTTTTGTTCAGGATTTAGCTCAGAGCAGATCTGGTACAAATGTTGGCCATGCTATACATGAGTGCAAACTTTATTAAGAACTCTCTTGTGTGCCTGTGCGAGCCCAGAGAAGCTGAGTCTCCTTGGTCATATGCTCTAGTGATGCTTGTCATAACTTTATATTTTCCACAGGAGTGCCTCAAAACTTTGTTTCTCCCAGCACAAAAAAATTTGAAATACTCTCTTCTTGCTTTCACTGAACACTTGGACTTCTGTAGGTTCATCTGTTCCTGTCAAAACATCTTTTTGCTGCTTGCTATAAATGCCTTAGGACAAATTCTTAGTAAAGACACATTTTTCTCAAATTAAGCTCATCTGTGGGCTGGAACACAAGCTAGCTGCCAGTACTGCTGTGTAGTAGCAAGGTAATAAGAGAACAGAAAACAGAGGTGCGATTTAGTTCACCCTGACCTAAATTGTCTGCCTTGTGTGCAGAGGGATGAATCTGAGCATGGGAGCTTAGATGTGCAGTGATGGTGACTCAAATGCAAGTCAGCGGTGTCCAGCACACTCTGTAGGTAATAGGATGTAAATAATGACTTTAGGGTGAGATGCAGCCCTGTTTTGACTCTGTTGGCTGTATTGACTGTTTCTGTTGGCCTTCATGGAAATACAGAAAACTAAAGCCTGTCCTTACCTACACAGGAGGCACCTGAAATCCAAGTGTGCTGAAACTCACTGTTACTGACAACTGCTAAAATCTCCAAAGATTTCAGTGGAACTAGGATTTCTGCCACCATTTGCAGGGCTTACAGTTAGGCCTGCTCTCTTGGAAAGCAGAAAACTTAGGATCAACTGGTTCTAGTTCAGCATTTGTGTAGTATAAACAGCCAATAAGGTCTGTTTTCATTCTGCAAAATAAAAACATGCTTGGTCAAAATATGATTGCATTTAATTACATCTTCTAGGTAGTGTTTTTGGGTGGTGTCTTTATGCCACATCAGTGCTCCCATTGCAATATATTTGAGATTTACATGACTAGGACTATATAACTATAGTATAACTGTATAACTTCCAGACTATGCAATTTACAAAGAATGTGTCTACATGCAATAAAAGTGTTAAATAGGGTAGATTTTATATCTTCTATTTTGTAAAGACAAAAATTTGCAGTCTGCTGAAGTCATGGGACTTGTTCCAATCACTACAGAATTTTGGACTAACCTTGAAACTTTGTGCTCAGAGTAAACATTTTATATGCTGCTTATGTAGAAACATGCTGATTCTGTGGTCCCTTCCTCACAGTGAGGATGTGGTGGCACTTATCTCATTGCATTTCCCAAGAGGTTGAGTGCTAATATCCAGTTACAGAGCTGAGCCATATGTTTTCCCACCGATATAATCCAAATGTTTCTGATTTGTTTTACCGCTATTAGGTGACATTCCAAATATCAGTGTTAACTGTTTCCTTCTGTGGCTTAGCACCATGAGAATATTATAGCTCATTCCCTAGTCAAAATGTCTAGCATTTACAGCAAACATGAATTTTTAATTAAGCATTTTCCAATGGAAGTACTTCTCTCTCAAAGAGGAGGAATATTTGAATGCTATTGTCACCCTGTATAACTTCATTTCAGCTGTGAAACACTTAAGATATTAAAAGTGGAGGTCTGTATTAGTGTTCTGGGTGTGTTTTCTTATTTGGTCAGCATGCTGAGTTCATGGTGAAGGTAGTAGGCGTGGGTAGTTACAAGCCTGTTGTGGAAAAACTCCTGAAAAACAGCTGTTCTTATGTTCTCTGTTGCGATGAAAGATTAGAGACAGTTGATATTACCCTTTATTCATGATTTATGAAAGAATTATTTCAGCATTTAGCTCAATTCATAAAGAGATTATGACCATCATCTTGGACTTGAAGCCCACAGGAGAATGGAGTGACTGGACACAGTAAATGCCGGTGTGTTATATGTAACTTCGAACCACATCAGAAATTACTATTTTTTAAAATAGTTTTGAAGTATACTTGTAAAAATAATTGTGTTTATTAACACTTATTTGAATAGCAGAAATTGAAGTCAACCAGAGGAAGATTTGATGTTTTACTGTTTTTTAGTTGCATTGCAGCACATATAGGTATAACTGCGCAGCCTAAATTTTTAAGAGACTTAGGAAACTTTTGTGGACGCTTTTGACAAAATTGCCTCACTAGATAACTCTGTAAAGATTCACACCTGCCAGATAAACAGTGTGAAACTTGATGTTACATTCCAACCATGTATCTTTATCCAGCTTCAGAGAGAAGCAACATTTTGTCTCTCCGCATACCCTGAGTGCATTTGGTGTGTTTTGTGTGCTTGTGATTGTATATTGTATGTTTGCTGTGACTGTGAGTGAGTAATTGGATTCAGAATATTCAGACTTAAATTAAGACATGTCTAATTTGTATATTTTGGTAGTTTCCAGTCCTATGTCTTTCACATACACAGAATCACAAATTATTCTCAGGATGCGGTCCCTAGCAGAAAATTATGGTGTGTTTTATTGGAACTGTAACCAACAACATAATTGTGTTCAGTGCTGTTAGACTACTGCATCCTTGCAAAATCCTGGAGGTCTCCAGCTCCTCCACTGAAATTCACTGAGTAAGCAAAGTTCTGACTTTATTAAATAAAGTATCTTGTAGAGTCTCCCCGGGGCTGGATGCATGCTGGTGACTGTCATTTGTCAGTGCACAGTGACACCACTTCTTGCATGGGCAGCTTGCACAGCAGTTGTGCATGAAGAATGTCATTGGTAGAGAAGCTGTAGCCGTGAAGCTGTGATTTTTAAGAAATTTTTATGTGACTGGATTCAAATTAGAGAAGTGCTAGTGTTAAGTTCCTGTTTCCCAGCCTTACATGACTAGCCTTCCTGGAGGAAATGGGAGTAGCTCCGTGATTCATTCAGCTGGACTGGCAGTATAGAGAAGTAGTTCTTGGTAAGTAAATCCCAACTGGATTTTTGAGCTATCCATGAGTATAACTCTTGTTACCACAGTTCAGATTGTGAAATATGAAAGCTGTTCTAGATCCAGATTTTGAAATGTTCTGATTCTAGCTTATTTTGGCTCTAGGAGAACTGTGATGCAGGATTCAGGTTAATCTGTATTTGATGTACCGTATCTGAAAACAAAACAGATCCAATTTGTGTATTTGCTTGAGTTCTAAAACTAGCAAGAATTTGTAAGAAGTGGACTGCATTTCAAATATTTTTTTAAATTAAATAGTATTTAAGCATTTTATGCCTATTAGGATCAGGAAACTATAAAACAAAAAAGAGTGAGAATGTCAAACATGCCTGTTTTTTTGTTTTTAAGATGGAAAAGTTTTAAATTTTTGACATTGGAAAAAGATTAAGCTTGATTTCTTGTTATTTGTTTATATTCTTCTTTTGTATTTGGTTGTGTCTTAAGATTTGTCTGACTGTTGAAGTCATCTCAAGTGTCTGTGTTGATGAATATGACTACAGAGAAGGTGTTCAAAGAGCAAATTGTCAGAAATGTGGTAGAAAATCCTCATTCCATAATTTGAGTGAAGAAGCACAAAATTTGCATATAAATAGTTCCTATTAATTTTATAAAATTAGTTTCAGCTATGTTCTTAAAACTTTGTTAGGAAAAAAGAGAGATGTGGCATTTGAAAATAACCAAAATACTATAATTTTCAGGAAGGGCTTTGGCTCTGAAAATAAAAAGAGGAACACACACAAAGTTAAGAACAGTTAAGTGTTTTATGGAAATCATACAGAAGTATGTACAACCATTTCCGGCATGTGAGAACTGATCTGGAGGTTCAAAGTTTGCATTTCAGTAATGTGGTGGTTGTGAGAGAGGTTGTAATGACTCTCAAAACCACTTCAAAACACTAAAGCATCTAGCTAATCCTGTGCTCCTGACTCTGGCAGCTAGCTGGAAGGAAAGGATTCAAACCCAAATTATCTACACAAGATGTAGTTTAATACTTTAGATAAGGGAGAAGGAAAAGGAAGTTCCTGGGTGGCCGGGTTATTGTTCTTCCCAATGGTGCCCTCTACACTGCACTCCTCTATTTAATTTTTAAAGCACTTGACCTTGGGGATTTCTGTACTTTGTAAACAGGATTCAGCAGATGTTTAAGTGAAAACTGTAGAAGAAATGATGAGCTGGAGTGCAGTCTACAGCTGTTTCATATATGGTGTTCAGAAGATATAAAAGGATTGGAACCCTCTCTGAGTTTACGTGCTCCAAGTCAGAGTATGAAAAGCTGACAGCCACAGCAAACCACTGCAGTTATGAGCAGCTTGTAGACAGAGATATAACACAGCCTGCCCCTGCCTTCCTATGCAGATTCACAGAAGAAGGGAGAGGCCTCCAGAAAAGGCTTATTAGTATAAACTACTCTTGGCAGAGAAATAGTTGGAAAAAATTATTATTTTCTCTAGTGAAAGTAGATTTTTCCCCTTAAATGAGAAGTCGTAGACAAAGTAATAATGCGAAACAACACTGAGTATTTCCTGAGTGCAGAAATTAGACTAAATTGTGGCAGAATTGGGAAAGATACATTTGGAAAAGAAACAAATTCATAATTGGCAGTTAATATTATAAGCACACCACTTCAAGTTTGTTAACCAGCTTACCAAAAAGGGACAGCAAATGACTGTCAGATGGGGGACATTATATTAAAATTATGTGTCTGAAATATGCTGAATAAAAAAACATTAGAATTATTTCAGCAACTATTTGCACGCATGGCAGGAGAAGCTTTGAAGGGTAACAGTAAGCTGAGTCCCACTCTGTGACTTTCAATAGGAAATGTTTCACAGGCTGTGTAAGATTTACTTCTTTCCATTTGGTAGCTGATTACTGATTTTTTTTTTTTGGACCAGTAAGGAATTTTGCATATTAATACAAGGCCATGTTCAATGAAATAGGTGATTTTTGTGTGATAGCACAGCTGCTTCTGGTGCTGTTCTGTGACGTATTCTCTCTGTCCCAGGATACAGTCCCTGTGAGCCCAGCCAGGCTATGGCTGAAATGTACTGCAGAGCTCCTGTCGATTCCTTTGCTGCTGTTCTGCATTTATTCTGCTGGTGTTACTGTTTAGGGACATCTCAGCTGTGAAACGAGCCTATCATTCATTAATGGATGCAAACTGTTCTAATCTGAAGTAATCTTAGGGAAAAAATATCAGAAAAAGCCATAGGGAAATTAGTAGCTAGTTTTACTCAGAGAAAGGAATTCACGAGAAAAACTGGGATGACTTTTTTTGTTTGTATGTGTTTCAAGAATACCATTTTATAGAGCTCAGGTGGCAAATCCCTGTTTTACTCATTTTCCTCATTTCTCAACCCAAAATGAGCTGTACCTTAAATTAATGTAGTTTTTATCCAATAGCATAGGCTCTGCTTATGGCCTGGTGGGGTACCACAGTGTGACCACAGCTGAACACGTGGGATGTGTTTGAAGGAAAGTTGTGGAAGAAGTCTTTGGTTAAAGAGAGTTGCACAACCAGAATCAGGTTGTCATTTATTAACTTCTAAGTTATTAATCAGGGAAGCTCAAGGTTGTATGTCCATAATGTGTGCATAGGTTTGTCTGCCAGACCCTCTTCAGCTTAACAGACGAAGCAGGAAAGAGTTGATTTCTTCATTGGTTGTAGCATTTCATCTGACTCCTCCTTTCATGTCCTTGTCTGACTCACACTTGCAGCATTTTGTCCTTCTCTGGAATATCCCTCCCAGCTTTGACTGCTCTGTTCGTTATGGGTTCTGAGGAATGGTTAAGTGGAGACTGTGGGAAGACAAGTGGGACAAAGCAG
The DNA here is from genome assembly GCA_013397815.1 of Aleadryas rufinucha. Lineage (NCBI taxonomy): Eukaryota > Metazoa > Chordata > Aves > Passeriformes > Aleadryas > Aleadryas rufinucha. Next base: position 187,487 of record VZTH01016130.1, read on the forward strand.
GCAGAAGCATTTTGTGATGTTCAGAAGAGCCCTGGGGGGAGGGTTGCGTTGAAAAGTTAGAGGAAAATCATTTTGAATTTATCGAGCAATACACTGGTGGTCACTGCTACTCTCAGTGGTGTCTGATGAGTTGTACCTTCACTTGCCACAACATTTCATCCCTCTGCTCACACATGAAAACCCCTATTCCATGGCTCCCTATCACAACTGTGCTGACTGGAGTCATCTTTAAAACCTAGACAGAAATATTTGTTCCTTTGATGTTTAAAGCAGAAAATGAATCATAGCTGTGTGTTTGATTTTCATTATAAACCCCCTGAAACCTATTTTAATTTTAACTTTAATGTAGATAGCAGCTTAGGTGTGTTTAAAATGCCTTCTGTTTTCGCAGATACCGAACGAGTTTCAGACCTCGGTACACAGTTGCCTATAAGACAGTCACAGAGCTGGAATGGAGATGTTGTCCTGGCTACAAAGGGGAGGACTGCAGGGAAGGACCAGCAGAAAAGCCAAACACTGCTCGTCGTCCCACAACACCAGCAAAAGCTGTTGTGAAGAAAGGCACAGGTAAGTTTTTGTTTGAATTTTGGTGTGCACGATCATGTCTGGTTTCTCATTTTGTCTTCTAAGGATAAGAATCATTATGGTTTCTGTCAAACTCAACTACTGGCAAGTACAAAAGCTGAATGAAAGACTCTATGTGATGGGAAAATAATAGCCAGGCAATAGCAGTCTCGGTACAGAGAATTTCCTGAAGAATAACAGAGGAATGGGCTGTACAACACTGGCTGGAAATGCCAGCTGGCTACTCATGGTTCCAGGAAATCTTTGTGTTAAGATTGTGGGTTTTGTAAGAATTTACAGGGGGTTTTTTTGTGGTTTCTCCAATGCTCAGAAAAAAAATTAAAAAGAAGAACTATTATTAAAACAAAAGAAAAACCCAGGTACTAATTTTAATCATATATAATGGTTCCTAGCAGTTTCACAATGTTTTGTTCAGGATTGTGAAGATTTTACAGATTCATGTTGGACTATCTGCCTTAATAATAAGGAGTAAGGAAAAAAGTAAGGATAAGCTCCAACTTCTCAAAAAATATCTTACAGAACGAATGATGTTTGTTTGTGTAAGATACTGTCTTCTGAAAGGGCAAGAAGGAATGCTGTTACTGCCATATTATGCCTTTTCTCCATTAAGAAAAAATGATAAACAGATGTTACCTTCAGAAGGACTTTTTCCAACATAATTGGAGATTAGTGTCACATATAGCACTTAGTCAGATTTCCACATGTGTTTTCTGTGTAGTGGAATGTATTGAATGACTGAATACCATGTAAGTCCCATAGATTATATACCTGCTTTAAAAACAAGCTTTTAAAATATTTTGTTAGCTGACGTAAAATATTAATTCTAAAAGATGATAATAAAACATCATGGTATCTCCTCTCTTCTAGACAAATTAAAAATTACTTTGACTTTTCCTGCAGTTTATACTTTCTTGACCTCTGATGATGTTTGTTTTTTATTTTGTGGTTCTGGATTTTCTGCAATTGTTACATATTTTACTTGAAATTGAACATCCAGATTTGTACGTGGCTCTGTAAATAAGGTGCTACTAACAACAAGATTCAGATTCATTAATTGATTTCTCTTAGGTAAAAGGTGGATTGCAGCTACAAGCCTTCTCTTTCTGATTTTCATTCAATGACGATAAATTATTTTAATCCAACAGTTTTGAATGTGTAAAGCTTACGCTTTTATTGATGTTTTTATTGCCTATTTAAATATATGTCAAATAATTAGGTATTTGTGAAGCAAGTGTGATAAGTGGAGTATCTTGCAGAACCTCATGTCATGAATGGGATGTATATTTGGACTCCAGTTCAGTAAATTACTAAAGCACAAACCCACTTCAGGCACATAAATGACTGCCACTGAAGTTTTCAGTGGGAATTCAGGGTAAATTATTGTTATAGGAGATGCAGTGGTTCTGAGGTGTTTGGGCTGTGATGTGTATGGATCTGTAATGATTTGTTATATATGCTGTAGCTCAGATCCATTGCTGAACAAGAGGGATGATTCTGCTTGCCAGATTCTGCCTCTGTATCTTGGCAGGAATTGGTCACTGTTGCTAAAACTTTTAGTTCTGAGGGTTTTGATAATGTATTCATTATAAACGACTGAAAATAAGGACAGGTAAGACAACAAGCATTAGGCAGTTTAAATCATTATTTCATTGTAAAGAAAAGTGAAGTTAACTGCAGCTGATTAAAACAGATACCACTGGGAATGTTCACATCCACATTTTGTTATTTCTGGGAAACAGATGCAGAACCAACAGAAGTGCCGGAGCCTCCACCATATGAGAAGAGAATGCAGTTTCTTGAGGATGAATTGTTTAGACTTACACGGTCTGTGATTGAACTTCAGTCCTCTGTGGCAGGTGTGAATGAAAACCTGAAGCTGACTGTACAAGAAGATGCTAGCAAGATGCTGGTCACTTGGCTGAACAACCTTTATGACCGCCCAGAGCCTGACAGTGCAGTTGGTGGTGCAACAGACACTATTCAGCTGCCAGGACTCCACAACAATAAAGATCAAAAAGACCCTTTTATTGATTTTGAAATGGAAGATATAAAATCTGAGCTAGCTGAGGTCAAAGAAGCCTTGAAGATGAGGAATGATGAGCTGGAGCAACTGAATGGAAAAGTAAAAGGCTATGAAGGACAATTAAAACAACTGCAGGAGGCAGCACGAGGACCTACAATAACGATGCCCAGTGACAATATATATCAGGACTACATAGACTCAAAATTTGAGTCCCTCAGGCAAGAAATAATGGAAGAATTTGAAAAAAAAATGGCAGATCTGAAGAACTCCTGTGAATACAAACTAGAGGATATTCAGCAGCAGTATGATGACAATGACAATAACTGTGTAGGGATAATCGATGTTATAAGAGGAAAAGAGAATGACTTGAGGAAAGAAATAAACACTCTCCGGACTCAGATTCCATCAAATTACTCCAGTTGTTGCAAGAAGGGTGAGGGAAATGACTTTGACCAACAGATGGGAGATTTAGATAAGAAGATTGACAGAATTGTGGAAGCACAGAGGATGTTGAATGTCAGAATAGATAATGAAATCATTCGATTGTCAACTCCAGATCTAGAAGATGTGTTCGGTGAGAGGCTGGAGGAGCTGGATGCGAGGATGAATATTACGGAACGGAATGCTGAAGAACATTGTTTTTACGTTGAGGAGACTCTCCGCGGTGCCATCGCTGCTGAGGTGGATGAACTGAGAGACTTGTTCGACCAAAAGCTGCAGGCACTGGAGGTCAGGCTAGGCGGCACTATTTTGGACATTGCCAACACCACGGACCCGGATGGAATGTTTGTTAATCCTGGGCCCATCTTGCCCAGCGATGCAGGATTTGGAAATGAGCAGTTTACAGGAGAGATGAATTTCCTGAAGGACAAACTGCTGTCGCTTGAACGGCTCTGTGGGCAGAAATGTCAGTCTGCACCACAAGGTACAGAGGGCCTTCAGAAACAGCTAGAGAATTGTAATGACAAATACAATCACTTGCTTTCGAAAACAGAGAATAATTCCCTTCTCCTGCAGTCTCTAAATAGTTCTCTTAATGAGAAACTCAACCTAATTAAGGGTAACCAACGTGACATCCAGAAAATGCAGAGAGACATACGTGTATTCCGATACAATCTAAATGCAATTGATAAAGATATGAAAAATCTTCAAGATGGCCTGAGTAGCTGCAGGGAGCAGCTTCTGGGTGTCAATTCGACATGCAGAAAAACACAACGAGGCGTCTTCCGAAAAATTGATCAAATGCAGAGGACATTTGCAAATCAAACTGCTCATTCCAATGAGAATTGCTGCGGTGAAGTGAAAGACAGACTAGAACAACTGAATGACCATGTCCTGAATGATCTTAGCAAGTGCAAAGAAAAGACCCAAGGTGTGCAGGAGGGTGTTTCAGATGTTGAGAGCAGAGTCTCACATGTTGAAAAAGTCTGTGGCAAGCTGGACTCTGTTTCAGACAGCTTGCAGAATATAAAAGAAGGTCTGAATAAGCATGTGAGCAGCTTATGGAACTGCATCCGTGAAATGAATGGAACTATAGCATCTCATTCCACTGATATTTCTGGCCTCAAAAACTCTGTCCAACAGTTTCATACTCAGGTTTCCAAAATCACCACAGACATTGAAGGCGTGCTGAAATCTCAGTCTGACGCAAGTAAGTTTTTTGCTTTATTTTTTTAGCTTTTTTTGTTTGTTGGTTTGGTTTTTTTTTAACTGGCTTTCCTTTCTGAAACTCTTAGAAAAGAACTAAACAAGGGAGGAAAAACTTAATATTACACAATTTCTACTTTGTTTTTACAGTGACTCTAATTTTGGCTCTTTGCTCCAGCACACCACAGAGTACTTTGAGTTCTTTTAAAAGTATCCTCCAAAAACAAAAAAAGAAAGAAGTCTTACATGTTTTTTGTGTTTACTTCGAGCTAGAATGAAGAGAGTATTTTTGAATAGTGATTTTAAAGTGAGTTTTAAGTAATAATTGTCTGTACTATTCCAGTTGATTTGATTTCTTTTTTTTTTTTGTTTTGTTTCATTTTGTTGTTGAAGATTATTCTGTATTCCTCAGGGAAAATTGAAAAGTAAATAGAGAAAACTGAAGTCAAATTAATTCAAATTTATGATAAGAAAGATTTCCTCTAAGTTGTTCTTAGCATGAGTTAATGATTGTAATTCAGCACCAACTCTTTGATCTAGAAGTTTCACAGACGAATGGCAATGTAAGACTTGTGCTTCATAGCTCTCCCAGAAGCTTGCATTCCCACAAGGTCCTTGGCAGTAGTTGGCACATTCCAGCTGGCAGTGTTTGAACACCTCATCCAGTTCTCTTAGTAGTCCAACGTGTTGGTGCAAATCTACCTCCACAGGTGGTTTAAAGTTTGCATTAGAGCAGCTGAGAAGCCAGGGCACATTCCCTTTGGCTCAGAATGCTGGGAAATGGTAACCTCAGCATGTTGGTGAGCCTTGCCGTGAAGGTTTAGAGAGCGTGCCCAACGCCGCCCGGTTCCCTCTGCAGTACTTGCTCAAAATTTCAGCAATGGGTTGTTTTTCTGAGACCTGAAGTTTACAGAAGGAAGCTGAGTTCCTGTTTTCGTGTTTCTGTTAGCATGACGCAAAATCATAGGAATTGGAGACTGTTTTGAAACTGCACTCCTGAGTTGGTTGATGCTTCTGGTTTTAATTCTGTGCACGTATGAGATAAATAAGAGGCCAATTTCTGTGACTGGCCTAAAATTAGAAGAGGAGCTGAGGGAAGAGCCTGTGGGCTGTTGCAGCTGATGGTGGTTGGGAGAGATCAGATGTAAGACTCTTGAGTGTTCTTTCTTGAATGGACAAGTTATGCCTCGTGAAGGGTCTGAAATTAATTTCTGTAGGGAAGATTATCCTCCTCACCCCAAGGCAGAGAGTTGAAAACCTGTGATAGATCTGTTTCTTTTGTTCAATTTTTTAAAACCAAATGCATAGCAGTACTTGACACAAAAATCCTTCCGAGGTGAGAAGTTTTTGTGTAAAATTAAAAAAAAAGAAGTTTGACTTCCTTTAAAGGAGGAAATGGAGTGAAGAGGGACTGTAAATTTCAGGTAATTCTTTTACTGTAATTTTGACTTAAATTCAACAGGGTTAGGACCTCTATCCCTTGATCTTGCAGAAGCAGACCCAGTCTCCATTAAAATGGAACATCATGTATCTGTGTAATCCTGTTTCTCATCCATCTTGCCCAAAATTAACTAGCACTAGGGCCCAACACTGGGGAAAGGTCCAAGACACACACAAGTAGCAATCTTTCTTCTGCTGTTTGAAGCAGGTGTTCAATCGACCTCATGGGTTCCATTTATCAGCCCTTGTTACAATGTATTAGAGCATTAAAAAGCCTCAGTACTCCTGGGTTTCCATAAAATAATACCTTTTCAGGGCAGACCGCTCCATCCACCACTGGATTTTGAAAGCCTATGGAAGGATGCTGCTGCTGGGTCTGGGGTGCAGGAACTCTGAGCATCCCTTGCGGCTCCGGGGTGCCCCTGGCCTCTGCAGGGTTTGTGAAGCATACACCGCAGTTCCCAAATGTTTCCAATTACAATAACACTGTCTGGCACAGCAGCCTAAGTAAGTTTTGATGGCTGGAGTTGCAGAAAGATTTTGGCAGAAAAGCCTTTTTTGGAAGCGATTTTGGGAACCCTGTTACGTGAGTTGGGGTATGGCTTTAACTGTTTTTACATCTGTGATCTGCAGCATTGTCTCCCATACCAACATTATTTGACAGGAAGACCTGGACTTGGATCAGTGGAGAGTTTCTTATGCACAATTTGCCAGCATATCGTAGCATTCAGATGATGTCATTTGACTTCAGAGGGGCCGAAACAGAAACAAGTTGTTACTAATAAAGTTATTGAGGGCAGTAAGGCAAGGATGTGTTGCAAGAAATAAAATCTTACCAAGCAGTGTAAAGCCCAGCAAAGTCAAATGACCCTTATCTTAAAAATATGGCTGCATTTTCTTCCATATTTTTTTATTAATGGGTTTCAAATGTCTCAATCCAAACTAACAAGCCAATTTAGTAATGATTGTGCATCAGATATGAATCCAGAGACCAGAAATGTATTTTATTTGTTGTAATTCCTGGCGAAGGTAGTGAAATGTCCTGCAGCACACAAGGCAGTGGTGACAGCAGGCAGTGGTCTGCTCTAAGCGTTTAGGGAACCACGCACGATGTGCTCTCCGAGGTAAAACGATCCAGCAGCTTTCCATTCACATTAAATGGTGCCATCCCCCAGCTCCATGTCTCATAATCTAAGCTGTTCTCATTGCACTCTGTTCCTCTCTGCAGGTGTGTTTGCTCTTCACATGGCACGAAACTGAAAGACATGTTAAAGTTGGTGGTCTCTTTTAACTTACTGCCTATTCATATATAGGCATGATTCATAGATCTGTGAAGTTTTCCAGGAATCAGAAGTGTGGTCTTGCAGCCAGATACCGTGCTGGGAGTGCAGTTTGCTTTGGTTACGGTTATTTGACCTGACCTGCAATTCCTACGGTAGTTGGCTGTGTAGAAGGGTTTTGAGACCAACAGCGAAATTTTGTCTGATGAAGTTGTGGCCTAAGAAACCAAATGTGTGCTCTGCATTACAGCACTGATAAAGTGCAACATAAAACTTTAATGTTGTAGTGTGAACAGTCATAGTCAATTCCTCCCTGTGAGCTTGTACACAATGCTGCTTTCTAATGGAATTGTAAAGTCCCCTTGGTGTCTATAACAAAATTCAATTGAGGTCTTTTTGGCTTCTCGCGAGAGCAGTCACAGATTCCTTTACTTGCTAGTTAGCTTTATGCACTTTGTGTGTTTTGGGGGCTGAGGAGAGCAAGAAAAGATGCTGGTATGTGATGTGGTAACTACAGTGTCACTCACAACAGTGATGACAAGCAGAGCAGCAAGGATGCTGCTGCTGCTGCTGCTGAGAGCAGTGTTACTGTTCCTGGCTGTGTAATGATCTCAGCTCTATTCTTTGCCTTCCCAGATAGATGGGAAGATGATGGGAAGATTTTGTTCATGGCCTGCTCAGCGGAGTTAAAGCAGATCTCTACTCACACATATCTGATTGCTTCTACTTGAAGTTGAGCTTTAGGCAAGTGATTCTGGATGTAGTGTTATGGAGATGGGACAATTCTGAATATTGCAGTATTGATGTTGCATGCAAGGAAGCAGTTTGCTCAGGATATAGGATTTCAGCAATTGATTGTTATTTAAAGGTCTAGAAAAGCAAGCAGAGAAATGTATTAATTTTTCCAGTGTCATTTCAAATAATTGTCTTAATAAAGCTTAGTGTAATTGACTCAAGAAATGGCAAGTACGTCCATCCCAAGGTAAAGTATTTTGTCAATTTGCTTTTTCAGTGAGGTTAATGTGAAGATTTTAGTTGAAGGTTTAAATCAATGTCTCTGTGGACAGAAGTTGTCTCACTAAGTTAACAATTCTGTTAAACAATTCACTTTGATATTTAAAGACTTTTTTTGAAAGTTTTTATACGATTTTTTTAATCTTAGGGTTTTTCTGAAAATAATTTCAATCTGTATAAAGCGAACATTTCACTCTTTAGGCCTCTGCCCCGTGGACAGAGTTACTGAGTGAGCTTCAGCCCAGCTTTGTGGTGTGTCACTTGTATGAGTTTCAATTCTCCTGACAGTTAAAATCAGCCAGGAAAGCTCAGGGAGGTTTTTTTCTAGCAGCCATATCTAGCAAATGAATGCAGGTGGTGTGAGACTATGACTTCAGACAGCCTCCCAGTACTCTGGAAGGCTTATGTGGGCTTTGAAGGCTTTTATGAGACTAAAAACAAGAAATGAGATTCACAAGGGTAAAGTGCAGGTGTCGAGTAGTCACAAAGCAGCACATGGGTTGCCAGTGGCACTGTCTGGACCCCAGGTGTGTGTTGGGGACAATAGCTGCACAACTTTGTTGTAAGCTCTTCCCCAAAGGCACAGAGTAAGGCTCTCCTGGGGTCCCCAGACACACAGCAGAGCCAGGGGACGCCTCACACCACATCTGCTTCTCGGCACAGCCAGCTGGCTTAGCCCTAGCCACTGGTGAATTTGCCTAGGCTGATCTTGGACTGTACTGAATTGAAGTGCTTCGTTCTGAGCACCACTCAGAGAGGAGGTCTCCACTGGGGACCTTGGCCAGCATCTCTGGCATGTGACAAGTTGCATCAGATAAATTTGCAATGGGATGTTTGCCCATTTCCACAGAAACTCACGTCCGTCCCTGCACCTAAGGACATGTTTTGGTTTCAAAATGCAACCAAAGCAACCTATGCCGAAGTTTAATTTAGCATGAAATTCTATTTATTCTGTGTAAAAGCTGTCATTGCATCTGCTAAAATCTACACATTTGTAAATTTCTGTTCGTAGTGTAGATGTAATTCAGCTTTACTCTTGGGAGGACATTGCATTCTTAAGTGTCATCTAGGACTTCATTTTTATGAATAAATCAGAATTCCTATAAAGGGCTTAGAACTTGACCAGATACACAAATGTAACCATGTCAGCGCTGTTCAACCCTGATGTCATATGGGTTGGCTTCCCTAGTGGAAAAGCTTTTTAATGGTATCTCTTCTATTTAAACAATAAAGAATTTTCTGATAGATTATGTCCTGGGGTTCTGCCTTCATTGTCAGAAAATACTGGAAGTATTGGAAGAATTTCCAAGTAATGGAAGTACTTGGAAATTTAAGTTCGTTGCTTTTAAAAATAAGGGAAAAAAACTCTTAGGTCATGTTCATTTACTGATGTTTTTTGCTGTGGATAATTTTCTTTATAGTTGTGCTGAAGGGCCAGCCTTGTGCCAGGAGTTGTGTGAGTACAGAGTGGAAAGCAAGTGCGGTGGGTGTGAGGGGCTGAGGAGAACTGAAGTGAAAGGAGAGAGAGAGAGAGAGAGAGAGAGAGCACCCTCTGGAATGAAGGTACTGGTGGGAATAAATGTGATACTCAGCCTGCTTGGTGCAGAAAGGCCAAGCTGGTCTAGCAATTGAATGAATTTTCATGGGTTTTTTGACTGCTGCTTGTCCTGTCTTCATTCCTTTCCGTGTGTCACACAGGCTGTAAAGAGTGGAGTCTGTAGTGCTTCAGGAGTGGAATGGCATTTAGCCAGTGCAATCTTGGGTCTGAGGGAACAGGTGGCCTCCAACTGAGTCCTGTTTTATTTTCAAGTATTTATTATGCAAAACTATGCAATCTTATATTCTATTTTAGGCAAATAATTTTGTATTTCTCCTCTTCTTTCATCATGTCACAGGGCGACCTGAAGTACCACAGCAGCCGTTGCCACCGAGGCCACCCATGCAGCCCCAGCCTGGCATATCCCTGCTGCCATCGAGGCCCAGGATACAACCCCCATGGCAGAGGAGCCCCCTCCTGCCACCACAGCTGAGACCTCCTCCGCGCCCAGCTCTGCCAGGGTCAGCAGTTGTGCCACTTCTGCCTGGAACAACCGGCATCATCTTGGAGACAGGGGAGGCAGGGCCTCCTGGCACGGTTTTAATGTCTGGGAGAGGGCGCCTTAGGAGTGCGGATGGTCAGGCTGGCCAAAGTACCATGCCCATTGCTGAAGGGTATGCTGGAGCACCAGGTGAGAGAGCCAGACTGGTAGTGAATCGCTCCTGACTAAGGGCAGTGGACATGTCAGGTCTTGCTGGAGAGGTGACACTGAGATCTGTCGTGCTTTACCAGCCCCCTTTTGGCCTTTTGTGGACACCCACTGAAGCTGTCGCTGTTGGGAATGGGTTCACAGCAGAGCTGATTTGTGAATGGGCCTCTGCAGCCTCCAGCTGGCTGCAGAAGTAGGGGAAACACATTCAGTGCCAGTTTTGTTGCCTTTCCAAGGCTGCACAAAGCGTGAGGTCAACAGAGATGATGTAAAATCCCTGGTAACTACAGCAGTCTTTGCCACTAGGGAAACTTAAATTATTTTTTCCTTTCCATAGTGCTTGCATTGGATTTAGAACATTGGAGTAATAACTTGGTTCTCTTTGCCATGACCACCCCAGTTTAACAATGATTGAGCATTTCATAGGAAACACTATTTGGTAGCTATTTTGGTAGGTTGCTGTTCAGTAACCAGGGATGCTTTTTAGAGGACTGCAGTGATATTTGGTCATAATGTACTGAGTCACACATACTACTTTTCCTTTGTAGGATATCCAAAGTCATCTCCTTCCACCACGGATTCACAAGGTAAGGCAGTTGTTTCCTAGAAATTTTTCACACAGGTACTTAATGTTTATTTTAATCCCTGGAAGGTCATGGCTGAGAGAAAAAAATGTGTTGATTTTCAGTATTTAAGTTTAGCGTTGAGAAAAATTTGACCAATTTTTTGCCATACCTAAGCATTCAAACATAATCTGTATCTTCTGAAAATATGGAGGTGGGGAGAGGAGTTAGGTTTTGAAAAATAATTTTGGGCTCTTGCTACTTAATTTACTGTGTGTTTTTTAAATATGGAGAGTTTATATTTTCTAGCCAATGTCAGTCTGGACCTTTCTATTTGCCTTCTAAATGAGAAAATAAATAGATATTTATGATTATTTTATTATTTCTTTAATGAAATATGAATAAGGCCAAGACTAAGACCTTGAAGAACTGCTGGTGTCTTAGCCTAGTGCATGAGGTTGTTCTCCTCTTGGGAGAATTTCTGGCTTTGTTATAATCACCTGTGCTTGTGTTCCTGACTTCAGTGAAAGCAGAAGTGCTGCCACTGACAGCCACTGATTGAAACAATTCAAAATGCAGTTTTCTTGGTTTGCTGGGGCTTTTAAAAATTTTTTTATAATTGTTAATATCACAATTTATTTATGAATTTGTATGATGAACAGGTATAAAACTTATGTAGGACATGCTAATTGGCCTAGAAAAATATGTTCATTGGATGCTGCCAGCCCTGCAACCTCACACTCAAGATGTTATCGAACCCTGGGGAATAGTATCCTCAATCAAAGTAAATATTTCCACACCCTCTTCAAAAAGAGCTATTTCATCTAAATTTGTTTGAGGAAATATGGGCAATAAATGGAAGTAAAACTTTAGGGCTTTATGAAATCCAAAATCCTGCTTCCCCAGGACTTAGTTTGATGGCCATAACAAAATCACAGATACACTTTGAGAAGACTGGTCTGGGGACTGACAAAAATAGAATTGTAAAGAGTTCACGCTCTAATTCTGATATTTATACCTTCTAATTAAAATTCCATCATAGCCTTAAAGCAATCTTTTTGCATTTGAGGATTGTCATGGTAAGAACAGGCAGCAATAGATGAGGTTTCTGGAAGAGGATAAGAAGTAAAGAAACATTCATTTATGTTGATGCCAGCAAAGCCAATATAGATGTCTAGATTTATGTGATAAATGGATTTCCTGGGGGTTTTCTTCCCATTGCAGTTTATAGATAGCAGTATTTTAATAAGTTTATGCTAAAACTGTGTGAAACAGTAGGTGGATGTTAGAAGTGTTGAAAAGGCAGGGTAAAGCAGGAGTGCACATGTCTGCAGCTTGGTGGAACATGTTGGTGGAACAGTTACCACCCTGGGATCCACAGGGAGGAGGGCTTGACCAAGGAGTTCATTTTCCTGATCCATGCCCCTGAATAGCTATTTAAATACAAAATATACCTGCTGATTTGTCCTGGAAGTTCCCACAGTGTGCTTTGCACACCTCCATGGCAGATAGTCAGAAAACAGAGAGATAAGGATGGTACAAAAAGCTGTTAAGACTTCTGTGGAGTTGGAGCATTTACATCCACTGTCCCTAATCTGGACTGGCTGGATTGATGAGCTGAGGTCAATTGGATGAGGTTCAGCATGACTAAGTACCAGGTCCTGCGCTTTGGCCATGATAACCTGCTGCAGTGCTACAGGCTGGGGGCAGAGTGGCTGGAAAGCTGCCCAGAGGAAAAAGACCTGGGGGTGCTGGCCAACAGCAGTTGAACATGATCCAGCTATGCCCAGATGGCCAAGGAGGCCAATGGCACCCTGGCCTCTCTCACAAATAGTGTGGCCAGCAGGACTAGATAAGTGATTCTTCCCATGTATTTGGCATTGGTGAGGCCACACCTCGAGTGCTGTGTCCAGTTCTGGGCCCCTCAGTCCAGGAAGAACATTGAGGTGCTGGAGAGAGTCCGGAGAAGGGCAGTGAAACTGATGAAGGGTCTGGAGCACATGTCCTGTGAGGAACAGCTGAGGGAGCTGGGGTTGTTTAGCCTGGAGAAAAGGAGGCTCAGGGGAGACCTTATTGATCTGTACAACTCCCTGATAGGAGGGTGCAGCCAGCTNTCCCTGAAAGGAGGGTGCAGCCAGCTGGGGGTCGGCCTTTTCTGCCAGGTAACAAGAGACAGGACAGGAGGACATTGCCTTAAGCTGCCCCAGGGGAGGTTTAGGTTGGACGTTAGGAAGAGTTTCTCCACAGAAGGGGTGGTTAGACACTAGAATGGGCCGCCTAGGGAGGTGGTGGAGTCACGGTCCCTGGAGGTGTTTAAGGAAAGACTGGATGTGGCACTCAGTGCCCTGGTCTAGCTGACATGGTGGTGTTCGGTCACAGGTTGGCCAGGATGGTCTCAGAGGTCTTTTCCAGTCTAATTGAGTCTGTGATTCTGTGATTCTTATTGTCAGTGTCTGATGAAGAGAGCATTCTGGGACAGAATTCAGCAGTTAACAGTGTTGTGGAAATTAACAGCTGGGGAAGGGAAGATTTTTGGCTTATTGGAGGAGGAACTTAATAAGTAAATAAGGCATCAAGGAATCCTTACTGTCTAATTAGTTCAGGACAACCGTTTATGATGTCTTTGGCAGTCCTCACCCAGTACATTTTGTGGTACTCAAATTCAAACTTGAAAGATGATCAGACCTTCTTGTACTATAATTCCTAATATAAGAAGCTTGTAGTATTAAAATGGTCTTCTGAGTACTCTCTTTCATTTCTGTTTCTGAATATCTTCTGTTACATAAAAGCACTGCTCAGGAAGAAGTCAAGGGCTCGTATTCTGTCTCCTGGGATTAAAGTAGCCACCTTCATGCTTTTCTTGAATGCTGAGGCATGATTTGCATATTTTCAATACCCAGAGCATTTCTTGCTTTTTTCCTGATTCCTTAGATATGTGCATGCATCCCACAATATAAAGTTGTAGGTAAAGATCTTTGAGGACTTAAAAGTGTTAATGAGAGAGTACAAGATACCATATTACACGGTAGCTCATACAGGCAAGGAGTTTACAACAAAGGTGAGTTAAGTGTCAGGACCTGAGTGCATCCACTTAATCCTTTTTAATACAGCAAGAGCTGGATATTTGTATAAGGAGCAGTAGGTAAGTGCTGGAGCAAATCTTCCCTTGCTGCAGTGTGAAAGGCTGAAGTTGTAAGAGCAGACAGAGATGTTACTAACAGACCAGGAGGAAAGTATCTGTGTCTTCATAACACACTGAGTTATCATCCACATCAGAATCACTGTGACTTAGCAGAGCAGCTTCATTGAGCACTGGCTCATGGACATCAGCGTGGTGCTGTGCTGCATGGCCAACCCATAGGCAGGAGGAGCGTTTCTGAAAATGAGATGTTAAGGTCAGATTGAAGAGTTAAAAAAAAAATAAAGGGCAGGGAGGTGATAAATTGCTGGTATTTTTTTCCCTTCTGCTCTAACTGAAATTACACAATTTGCCCTCATTTAGACTTAGGAGTATTGAGCATTTGTCAGAGGAAATCTGACAAATCCTCCTTACTCCTGCTCTATCCAAAGGAATCGTAAGTGCCTCCTGATGAATTCTGTACTTGCAGTCTCTCTTCTGTGTCAGTTCTTGAAGAATCCTCATTCCAGTTGCTGAGCAGTTGTCAGCAGCACCATCACACTGTTATTTTTTTCTCCTTTCATCTTGATAGCAAATGCCTATACTGTGTGCTGTTTTGTTTTGCTTAGTGATTTTTTTTTTCTTTTCTGTCCTTCTGGCCTCTGTGGGAGGCATGAACTATGCTTGGAAGTCAAAAGAGAGGTGGAGAACCAGAAACACAACTAGCAGATGGGTGGAAGTAGATGTAACTTAACAAGGGCCACCCATGCATCTTCTGTGGTTTTCTGACTCCCCAAAATGCATTACAGTAGCATAGATTGCCAAGAACAGACTTACCTGCTCCTGCTTACGTGTATGTGTAATATCTCAAGTGAAACCTTCTTGAATGCATCTGAACCCAAAAGAGCTTCTTCCTCCCCCAAAAGGGGGAGTAAAACTGTGGTTGAATCTTTTGTGAAACTTTTTGTCTGCCTAGCAGTTTCTTCATTAGAGCTGTGCCTGTGGTTCACAGCTTTTAAATGCTTTAAATTTTTTTTCTGATGTTTGTACTTCCACAATACTGAGTGCTTAAATGAAAGTAAGTGTCCAAGCCTGGACGTTCCTTTGAGAAGCTGAACTTTGATCTTTGCATGAAGAAAAGTGTTTGCAAGAGGGGACATGCAAGGGAATGTGGTGCAGCCCTCTGTAAAGTTCTGCAGAAGCACTGCTGAGCTGTTGGTAGGAATTGTGAAAACTTCAAACAGGCACAACTCCATCTGGAAGCTGGGAAGAGAGCACAGACACACTGCATCTTTACTGTGCCTCCTTATATCAACCTGTGAACTGATCTACGGGATATTAAGACAGGTTTAAGATTTCTCCTTTGAATAGATGGATGTGGTGTGCCAAACTAGGCTGCAGATCTGAAGCAATTTCATCAGCATAGCAACAAATAGTTATTTCTAATAACTATTCTAGCAATTAGTGAAGAAAAATCTTGAAGGAAGCCATGGAGAGCCAGGGCAGGAATCACTCCGTTATTCAGATGACACCAACCCAAACGGGACTGTAGCTGCTCCAGAGCTGGCAGTTTCTGGGCAGGCGTCACATGGTTTGTTCCATTTGTGCAGTGTGGCTGCAGGGGATAGACACCTTTTGAATGAGCCAACAAGTTGAGGTGTGTTTTCAGTTAATTTGAGTCTCAAGGTAAGCTGAGAGTACCTTTCTGTAAGTGGTGGTGTGTTAAGGTGGTGGAGCTTTTACAGAAGCTTTGTAAGTTTAAGTAAGTACACTTCCTGCAATTAATTTTGGTTCTTTCAAATAACCTCATTTTAGCTTACAGGAGCACCTACGGGTGCACTGGCAGGTAGTAGTAATGAAAAAGGGCTTCTGTCTGTCTTCTGAGCATGAGACCAAATGCTGGATAAGAAGATTTCCGAAGATACATGAGGCAGCTGGTTACCAGTCCCTGAGGGAAATCAGCATAGTTATTTGCCAATTCTGAAGCTGCAGGCATGTCTTCCCCTTTGCCTTCTCCTCCCCCCTGCCCCAGCTGAGTTATTGAGAAAAACAATGGATAGCAGAACATTTGTATATCCACATTTTAGATTAAGTTATGTGACTTTTTAAACTTTTAAGCAGTATCTTCTGAATTAGATTGGATTTTAGGAAAAGGTTTTTCACCGAGAGGGTGGTCAGGCACTGCAATGGGCTCCCCAGAGAAGTGGTCACAGCACCAAACCTGACAGAGTTCAAGAAGTGTTTGGACAGTGCCCTCAGGCACAAGGTGTGATTGTTGGGATGTCCTGTGCAGGGCCAGGAGTTGGACTTAGATGATCCTTGTGGGTCCCTTTCAATTCAGGATATTCAATGATTTGATGAATTTGGCATTTGTTGCTGATGAGCATCTTTGATTGAGAAGGAGAGGCCAAACATCAAATTCAAGGAAGGCAGAAGGAGCAGGGTGAAACAGTAGCTGTGGACAACTTCAGGGCATTTGTTGTTTAGCTACTTGCCCAGACAAGGCAGCAAGAATTGACTACTTCTAGCAGTGTGTACTGCCTTAAGGAAAATGTTTAAAGGGAAGGTAACTAGAATGGGACTAATAAGTGGTTGAGCACTGAACACTTGCCATTAAGTCAGTCTGTTAAAAGTAAAAATATGTCTTAATTGTCCAAATTATATTTCATCCAACCCAGTCTAACAGCAGTGTTTATCCAGTAACTGGATAGCCACTATAAAATACCTAAGTGTCTGTCTGATCTGCTGAGAAAAGAAGAAAAAATTGTAAAGTGAAAAGTCCTCTAAAACAGAAGTGCTGGAGAGGGACAAAAGGTTCTCTTTGCATTAATACTGAAAGGTTATATATTCTTATAGCCATTTTCACTATGCTTTGGCAGAGAAAGTGGGAGGTCTAAGCTGTGCACAGCTTCTCAACATGACAAGGAAAGCTGGCACGAGCTATAATCTTTAGCATTCCTATGGCCATTGTGATAGTGATGGAGGGTGGAGATGTTGAAAGGCAGCCTCCATCCTGAAGAAGGTCTTTGGCAGAAGCATTGTTTAATTGAAAGGTGGTAGGATTTCCACTGCCAGCATTTACAAGCCATGTACTGTTTCCTTAGAGGGGAAAAAATCCCCAAAAATAAACTGTGGCCAAGGCAGGAACTTCATGGTGCTCAGTAAATTTTATGGTGAGACACCTGGGGCCTGGGCCAGCAATACATATTCTGCTAATTCTGGCATCCTGCAAGTGGCAGGATTAGTCCAAGTGGAGTATGTGCAGGAACAGAGACACTGGATTATAAAGCATCATAGGGAAAAGGCTGTGTTGCCATCCTGATGTGACTCTGACTCGTGTTGTCACCCATTTCAGGACCTGCCTCTGCTGCTGTGCCCTCTCTGGTGTCATTTTCTGCTGGGCTCACACAGAAGCCTTTCTCCAGCGATGTCGGCGTGGTTCACTTCAACAAAGTGCTGGTGAATGATGGGGACTATTATAACCCCAATACAGGTAACAGCCGAAGAATGGAGCCCCAGACATGCTAGACAGGCAGTAGCATGGGTTACCAGTGTTCCATGTTACCTCAGGCCTTGCTGGCACATGGAACAAACAAAGTTGGTCCATCTAAACCAGACACACTGGGGTAAACGTTTCCTGTGGGTGTGGACAGGCACACACTTTGCCACGGCTGGTGTTCCATGAGTGCCCAGTACTACTGAGGCCCAGCTCACCACTACATCCGCCCTGCCAGCACAGCTGGTTGTGCTCCTCACCCACCTGAGGCCAGCTGAGCCCAGGTAGCAGAGGTGAAGTTCCTTACTAATCCACTTCACCGTGGCTGGGTCACCTGGAGGAGAGGAGAAGAGCGAGGGAGGTTCTCATATTGCCTCCCCCAGGGCCCTGACTGGGGGCTGCCTCCTTCTCAAGCACTGAGGTGTTAGGTGTGCCTTCACCTCCACTACTTCAACCAGTTGGTCACCTGCCCAGGCTGACCTTGTTGCAGTTATGTATACGTAGCAGTGGGTGACCCGTGTGGCTTTATGTTTGTCATTGTGCTTGGAGCAGTCAGGTGTCCCCATTCTGAGTAACTGTGGTGAGCCCAGTCTGTCTCTCTTCTACAGGCATTTTCACATCACCGTACGAGGGACGCTACCTGATCACGGCCGTGCTGGCCCCGGAGAGGGATGAGTATGTCGAAGCGGTGCTGTCCGTCTCCAACGCCAGTGTGGCTCAGCTCCACACTGCTGGGTACAGAAGGGAACTGCTGGAGTATCACAAACCCTACTCGGGGAAACAGACCTGTGGTGGTCCTGGGACGTTCCACCTTGTTCTTCACCTCAAAGCAGGAGATGAAGTAAATGTCGTTGTAACGGGAGGCAAACTGGCCTACACAGACTCTGACGAAATGTACTCCACGTTTAGTGGAGTTCTCCTTTATCCTTCCATTTCTCATGTTTAGGTTTACCTTGAACAGGGGAGAAGGGTAAGATATTCAGAAGAAATTAAGTGTAATAAAATTCAAAGCTTTAATATATTCAGTTTATATATTTGATTTCAGTGATGGGTTTATAGTCTATACAGAAACCTTTTCCTTGTCCCTTGTTTCCAGAGGTAGCTACAAAAGTCGCATTTCTGTAGCTAAATGAATTCCTTCCCAACTCCTTGCCCCTGTTTACCTGTACAAGCAGAACAACTGTTTAAACAACAAGTATGTTCTCAATAGATACTTCTCCATTGTGCTCCTGCTATTCCCCATTAAATTGCCTTTGCAATATTTTCCCTAGTTTTTCAGATTGTCCCTAGTGTATCAAAGTTTACATCTTCGCTCAAGTTTACAGTTGTGGTCAGCTATTTTCATGTTTTCAGTAAAGCAGAGCCAAGAAAGTGAAATTGTAGTGGATATGGTCGATGACTTTTTATTCCTTGTATTATTTAATAACGTGCGTTGGCATAATCAATTTGTTCGGTGCAATTGCAAACCGTGGTGGTGCAAAGCAAAATGATATTCCTCTGCATCAGTTTTCTATTTCTCCTGTAAGGGCCAAACACAGTGCTAGGAAACAAGGTGAGTGGCTCATTCCAGTCAGGTGGAAGCAGCAGCGCAGGGAGAATCTTGCCTCAGCTTTCCACTGGGCAGACGTGAGCTCAAGGTGCAGTTGCTACTACTGAGAGATTTAGAACAGTTGTTGTCTATTTATAGAGTAAAAAAGATGATTGGTTATTCATGATGCTCTTGAGATAAAGCTTGCTGCTGGAAATGAATAAAACAGGTCAGAAAAATCAGAATCATCTTTGCTTAGCTAGACAAATGGTGATTTTGAAAAGTCAAAAAAAACTTTATAGAGTTTGTTTCTGGCACTCCAGCAGTACTTGCATTAGAAAGGAAGTTTTTGTCTTTGGTGCATTGTAGAAGACAAGTCAGAGAAAAAATGGTTGATAAAGGAAAATAGTGTTATTAGTCAATATTTTCAAATGCACAAACCAGAGCTGTTGTGACAGCCTCCTGCATTGGTGCTTTTGAGTGAGGTTTGTTCTAACACTCAGCATCTGTTTATATGAATAAAGCAGCTTTCTTAGCTTAAACAGATAAACACAATTTAGGCAGCAGTATTTTATTTCTCACGCTAGCCACTTCTCAGTGGAGGTAATAAAAAGGATGCTTTGGCTCCTAGGAGTTAGCATTTTGATCACTTTTGTGGCTGAAAAGAAATCCAGCCACGTTTAACTGAGAGCAGGACTGTACATTCATTTTTCTCATGTACATACATTTGCCACCTGTACATTCTTTATATCAGCTGATCTTTTCAATAGTCTGTTCATGCCACATAGAGTTGTATTTATCATAGTGGTTTGTGTAGTGTATTTTCCTTATTATGAATGCAGAACAGCTGTTTGTAGCGTCAGAACAAACAATTTTTTAGGTGAGGGAGGAACTCCCTGTGCTGTAAAGCAGCGCAGTATAATTAGCTGAAGCCCTCCCCATCTGAGGAGATCAGATGAAGGCTTGTGCTTTTGTTACTTAGTTTTGGAACAGATACTCCCTAATAACTGTGTTTCCAGGCGATGAGATGGGGCCTTCCCACAACAAACTATCACATCCTGGAAGCTGAGCTGCTTTTAAGAAAAGCAGGCAGAAAAAACTTTCTGTCCACAAAGGACCTCTGAGTCAGTCCTAGGGCAGCTAAGGTTGCACTGGGGGACTTGTGAGCACAGGAAGGAAACTGTGAATGGAGTTTTAAAGCACTCGGTTTGGGAAGATCTCTTGGCACCTGATTTTCAAAATGACGGTGTTAGAGATAAGCAGAGCTGGGGCTGGCTGTGTTCGTAGCAGGAGGCTGTTTCTGTCAGAGCAGCTGTCAGTCAGTAGCCAAAGATGTACAGTGAACTTGCATTCCTGACAGAAGGAGCTGCCTCCATCTCATTTCCCTGCATATTTTCCTGGACCTGTGCATTTTCATGCAGTCAGCAACTGCACGCTTGTTCAAGGGGGGCTTAGCTTTCTTTTGTCCTTTCTGTCCCATGCCTTTCCAGCTCTCAGAATCGTAGGGACAGACAGGAAGGGTTGTTTTCTGTGTTTCCGAAAGCCAAGCATATCATACGTGCTTTTTTTGTTTTAAAAACTTAATTTCTTGTTATGTATAAAAGCCAGAGAAGCACTTTTCCTTTCAGGATATTTTTCACTCTCCTCAAGAAAGCTGTGTTCTCTAAGAAGTTGGCTCCAGACTCTGTGTGACTCAAGATTATTGTTGCCTGTTCTAAAAATGACTCATGGAAACAAACAAAATGAGCTGAGTGCTTAGGGACACCTAGCTGGCAAACACAACCTTTTTGTTCCACCTCCCTCCAAGTGAGAAATTTTTAAGAATCAGCAGTGCAAGTTTAGTGCTAAGAGTTGCAAAAGTTGTATCAATCATTTAATTATTACGTGACTGCTCCAGGAGATTTCTAAATCCAACCCACAAATCTTCACAAGCCTAGTTCTGCTAATGGGACAGGGCCATCTTCTACCAGAAAGTTTCCCTTTAGACCCAGGATCTGCTGCTGCAGTGCTGGGGTGGTTTAAGCCCTCATAATGCAGCGTAACTGGTATTTGTACACTGCTATAGAGCATTCCCTAAACTGTGTCACAGCAGGGCGCAATCCCAGCAGCTTATGAGGACACCTTTAGACCTTTCAGGGATAGCTTCCCATTCATCTCTAGCAGTGTGGGTGGCTAAAGCTATGACCTTTTACAAGGAACCTCTGTCTAAGATTCCCGCCTTTGTTGAGGGGGATTTGACCCTTAATTTGCACTTCCTTGGTAATTGCTGTTATCAGGGTAGGTGGCTCTGTTCCTCCTAATGAGGTTATTTTCCTGGAGCTTACAAGGTGGAATATTCACCCAGCTGGGAAGACCACAGGGATGTATAGATATATTTCCCATGAACAGGGAAAGGGAGGATGGAACTGAGTTGGTCTCTGCTCCAGTCAGTGCTTGGATAAAATATTAATAATGCAGCAGCTGGAGGAGACTCAAGCACAAATGCATTCTTAGGCCTGACAAGGGTTGGCTCCACACAGAACAGCCCAGCTTCAAAAGAAGGAGCAAGAGCTCTGCTCCAGAATACCCTGAGCCTGCTCATGGAGCATTTACATCTTTGGTGAGAATCAGCAGCAGAACATGGAAATACCTGCACTGAAAGGAACGTTTCTCACTGTGGGTTTATGTTTTGACTGCCACATCCAGGAACATCCACAAGCTCAAACAGGAAGCATCTGTTAACTGAGAAAGCCTTAAAAAAAATCCAGTGGGTGGGAGCTCTAAGACAGGACTGGTGCCTGTTTCATAGATCAGAGTGCTGCCTTTTAGACCTGCTTTGTAGGTAGTTTAGTAAGGCAGTTTATGAGAATTGCAAGACTCTTAAACAATACAGTATCTGTTGGGCCAGGTGCTCTAATTTGACATCAAAACAGGAAGAAACCCAAACCCTACCAGGTAAAGCTGTACAGGCAGATGAGTGTCTGACAGTCCCTCAGCCAGGCACGAGGCACTGTGGTTCCCCAGGGACTGCAAATATCCAAACCCGGTGAGTCCCCAGGGCAGCATCACAGCAGTGAGACAGGTTAATTCCCCGAGGCAAGGCTTTAGCAGCAGAACACCTGAAGCCAAGCCAGCATGCTGACAGCCAGAGAGACTTGGCTCTGGCCAAATGTGGCAAGCATATCCTGAAGCCCCAGTGTGACATATAAATCAGTCATATCCCCAGGAAAGACTGCAGCAAAGCAGGAATGCCAAATTTCACTGCAAAAAGTGTAAAAAAATTCTACCTTACTGATTTGCTATTAAGGCCTCTGAGACAGTGAAGACATTTCTGCTGCCCACTTTGGGAACACTCAAAGCAATAAGGCTTTTCTGTGGTATTCTATCCCATTTCCTTTCAGTGTACACCAGGTTAGTTGCAGAACTTTGTGCACTGACTCTGAAACTCTAGTTGGTTTGGTGAAGCCAACTGGCCCAACAAGAAAAATTACCAATAGTCAAGCAAGCTGTAGGTGGTAAGCATAAGAACGCAACTTGAAACAACATGCCCATCACCACCCCATGCAGCTTTAAAATGCACTGGGAATGCAAGGTAAAGGGCTCTCCAGCTGCAATTGGGAGATTCAAATCAGGATTGAACTGTTTCCTGAGAATGCAGCATGCATTTGGAAGTGATTGTTTGCTGATTAGATAAGTCCTTGCATTACAGCCCAGTAGTGGTTGCGGGTCTCTTTCACTAAAACCAGAAATGCATTTATGGTCTCAGCTTGGAGATGGGAGGAATATGCACTCCACTGAGAGTTGCTCAGCAGGTTGCTGGTTGCTTCTGGATAATGGCATGGAGTTCAAATCATGCAGCTGCCAGGAGTACCTGGGGGCAGTCTCCTGTCATCACAAGACAGACTTGTGCTCCAGCCAACACAACCTTTTTGCAGTGTACCCGGCAGACTTGAGATGCAGAACAGCAGCTCTGCCAATTCTTTGTACATGGGAGACTTCAAACAACACTTTGTAACGTGTTACTGCATAAGCAGGTTTTGGCATTAATTTTGCTGTCTCGATGGTGAAAAAAGGAACATTAGTAAAATTTTTCAGCAAAAAGAACAGTGCATTTCAAAGTATGCTTTAGGTGTGCATGTCTACGCATATATTCATGCATATATATTAATAATCTCAAAGGGGGAGAGAGAGTAATATCCAGGAACATGAAGAAAACTGTGTGACAGAAAACAACTGCAGATATGTCCAAATAAAGCCTAGCTCTTGTGTAATGCCTCAATGCTCTTTTGCTTTCCAGGGAATACAGCAGCACTGTAAGCCAAAAGTTTTGCTCTCCTCTCCACCACCTTTAGAACTGCAGTTTCTGGCTTCTCACTCAAGCTTGCATGTATATTTAAAATGTTTATTCATTGTCAAGCACTGTTAAATAGGCTTTGTAGTACATAGAAGTTCTGCCAACACAGTTCTTGTCCATCTTAGTTGCTCAGTCACTGCCCTGATTCCTGGCAAAGATAATGTATCAGTTGCAAGGGACCTACAACAATCACCTACTCCAAGTGCCTGACCAATCCAGGGCTGGACAACAGCTAAAGCACGTTGTCACGGGCATTGTCCAAATGCCTCCTAAGCACTGACAGGCTTGGGGATCCTGAGATGGCCGCTCCACTCCCCCAGGCATGGCAGAGGCAGAACCCACAGGCTCGGGACCTGGCATCTGCAAGGCTGAGCCTGCCACTGCTGCAGGGCATCTGTCCCTGCTCCACCAGCCCATGGAGCAAGGGCTGTCTGTGCCCGGGAGTGCTGAGCAGCTGCACAGACCGCCCCGGGGCTGCATTCCCCTCCATCCATCCTGCTGGCATGCAGTATGTTTCCCAGTGACTGAGAGAGTGGGCAGCCAGCAAGTCCCATGGCCCTGGCAGGACACCCTTTGTGGGCTATCAAAGCCGCTTGAAGTTCAAGAGCATGGGGAATCCATGGTGGGTTTCAGGGAAAAGGAAGTGTCCAATGGCATGTGGGGACAGCACTTGGCTGCCTTACACACAAGAGATTCCATAAACAGTTTGGTTTGGGGATTTTGGGAGGTTGTTGGTTGTTCGGATTTTTTTATTGTTTGTTCATTTTTACCAATCACTGGCCTGTTCATTTGTCCTGGTTCTGGCTTGGACAGGGCTAAGTTTTGCAGCAGTGGTGAGCAAGCACATGTGAATTGTACACTCTGCTGTTGGTATTGCTGTTGTTACTGTTCCTTATTTCATTGCTGTTTCTAGTAAATTGTTCTATCTCAACCTGTGATCTCTATCTCTGTGTGCCTCCAGCTCTCATTTCCAGCCCTCCACCGGGGCAGGGAGGGAGCTGGAGGAGGGATGAGAAAGCTTGGTGGGAACACGAAATTGGGGAATACCATTCCTAAACCACGACAAAACTGCAGAGCAGAGGTGCCCAAAGCTGCAGTCCATCTAGATCTCTCTGCAGGGCCTTCTCCCTCAAAAGTGAACAGCACCTGCCAGTTTGGCATCATCAGCAAACTTACAAATGGTGCATTTGGCTCGTGCAGCCAGACCATTGATAAATGTATTGAACAGAACTGGCTATAGAATTGAGCCCTGAGGCGCACCGCGGGTCACCCAGCACCAGCCAGAAGCAGTCCCTTCGAGCCCTGCCCTTCAGCCAGTTCTAGTCTGAGTAGTTCAGGCTGTTGCTTGTCACCACTAGAGCACGTACACGGGAAGTATCATCAGAGGTGGGGAACCTAAGATTAGAGAGCAGCAAGGTAGGAAGATGAATTAAAAAGAGAAGGCAAGGAAAGGTTGACTAAAAGACATGAGGGGGAAGAAAACACGAGGCGCAGCAGCGCTTGAGTGGGACAGAAACACCAGTGTGGGTTTGATTAATTTAAGGCAAGGGAAAGGAGGAAAAGCAGCAAATATCGTCCTGCTTAGGAAACACACTGCACAGAAGTGGCCACCCCTGCCAGGCAGAAGACCCTGACAAACCCTTGCTGTGCCCAGCAGTGAAACCTGCAAAGCTCTGAATGCACACAGCATGTGGGACATCTGCTCAGAAAACCCTTCTGAGCTGACTCCCTCCTCAGCTCACCACTGGTACGAGAGCTCAGCTGGCAACAAGTGGGAGCACACACATACTTCCCACCAAAACAGTCAGAGCTGCAGGCCCTCAGTGCATCAACTGCATGACATAACTCCAGGCACAGTGCCCTGCACAGAGGAGAATGCCTGTTCTGGAAACTGTGGTTCTGTTCTTTAGACATTGAAGCCAGTTGCTCCAAGACAGAAAAATCCATCTATCAAGAACAAGACCACCCTAGTAGGAGTGCATTAGGGTAAGATGGACACAGGAGAAACAATGCCAGCTCAGAGATGTTTTTGCAACAGATCCAAACATCTGGCATACACAAGACACACCACCCTTCTCTAGCTTGCACTGGCATAGTCGCTCACTGCAGCACCAAGGAAGCAGTGAGACCCAGGAGTGAAAGATGGGCACTGAGGAGAGTGCGGTGTGAGGAGCGAGTGCAGCGTGTGAGCACAATCATGGGGGAAACCTGTCAGGAACACATGAGCTGATAAAACGCCAGCAGTAACACCAATGACACCACAGGACCAAAAGGCACAGCATCACTGACCTTTTAATGCAGATTTGTCACAATGTGACTAACAGTCAGGTTTTCTATGGAGGTTTAGCTGGTTGCATTTACCAAGAGCAGCAAGAGACCAGGAAAATAATTTCTACTGAAAGCTTGAGGCCCCTTTTCCAACACAGCCTCACAATATTTACCTCAAACCATTTAACAACTGCTGTGGAAGACAATACTCTTTGCCTTGAAAGGGAAAAGTTAACTTTAATGGAAATAGGATAAAACTCCAAATTAGGGCAGATTTACAAGAGTTCAAACTGCAGTTACAACATTTTCTTCAAGTCAGCTTGTATGTTCCCAGGTCGTGCCTGTGTTATCTGATATTTTATATTACCAACTGGATGTTTGCTTTTGGTTACAGTTGTAACCCAGTATTAGTACTGGCACACAAGTCAATCTTGATGACAGCAATTTTTTATCAGCTGTATAAATACTGTGAAAAAAGTAAATCAAGTGTGAAAAAAAGCAAAGGTACTGTAGTCCTTAGAAGACCAACCTGAATTCCATGTTAAACATAAATACAATTTTAATAGTCCTTTGTTTACTCAATCAGCAATAAAATAAAGGTATTACCAAACACAAAGTAAAGAGAAATTTCACTTTAAGTCTGTTTTTATTGTGATAACATTGTTCCGAACACCAATAAACATTGCACTGAAGTGTGGGTTGCTGTACCCAAGACAGTCCAGTCTTAACAAAAACCACTGTATTGATATGATCACAGATTTGACATTTTAAACACACTACCTTATTAGTGATTGGGTTGCTTAACAATCAAGTATTCCACATCTTCAAGATAAAAATGAAACAAATGACTGAAGAGAGTTTTCCCACCCTCAAAATAAACCAACATTTTAACTTTCATCTGGAAGTAATTAACACTGTAAAAACATCCCAAACAACTCCATTCTATTTAGCAAATTTTAACTCTGGAAACTAAAATCTCTTCAGGCAAAAGTGACACTTTAAAGGCATCTCAAATTCACTATCTATCTGTGATGTTTCATTAGGAATTTGCATTACAGTCATTTAAACAATTCATTCATATGACAGCATTTTCTAGAAGACTTACATGAAATATTAACATGAAATCTCATCTCTTTTGTGTTTACCATAAACGGATTCAGAGTTTGCTTCACAAGTTCCATAACAGAGTTGACACAAGTGTTAAAACTTTTCCAGTTGAAAAGAAGAAAAAGGGTTTTGGAAGGCATATACTGATGACAGAAAGTTAAGGAGACATGAGCCAAGACTGCACATGCACTTGTATACTGTTGGGAATGAAAGCCCAATCTTTTGAAGTACAAACATGCTTGGTACAGTAAATTAAAAAAAAAAATCCAGAAATGTGTACCCTTTAAACTGCTGATCTTTAAATCATTATAGAAATGGGTAATGTCCAAGTCACTAACAAGTTTTGAATTGCAATGTTCCTTATTTACTCCCAGACAGGTGTCATTGACTCAGCCTTTGAGGGGTTCCAACACTAAGAGGATCTGCATCTTCAACAACACAGTCTTAACAGGGGTGTGCGTGTGCCCACAGCCAGGCACACTTAGAAGTTCCTCTTTCACAGAAAGAATGATGTAGCTTGCGCTAATTTCACATCAGTATAGCACAACTTGCTCTCAAACATTAGTTTCAGGCCACGTCTCTCCACTAAGGTAACAAAGGACAGGCTAATGCATAATTCTTATTTACCCCACTCCACATTAACATTGCGGCACAAGCCCACGGTTTGATAGCAATGAGATGTCTGCTCTAGAGTCAGTAAAGTGCCCAGCAGCCCCAAGAACACAGGTACGCAACAACAGGCCCCATATTCTGTCCCTAAACAGGGTTAACAATCTGAAAAGCTTCAAATACAAGCCAGATTTAGAAAAACCAAACCCCCCTGCCCTACTCATATCAGAAAGACTCAACAACCTTTTATTAAAAAAAAAAAAAATCAAATTGTAGCTGTTACAGAGAAAAAAAAAAATCAATTCTTTAAATTAAGCAATTTTGGACACTCCTACAATGACAAATGACATGTTATCAAGCAGAATAAGGAGCTCTCTACACAACTCACATAACCCCCATTTTCATACCATTTCATACCACATACCTCCATACATGCATTTGGAGATACACCCAATACTATTTTTCCACGCTTCTCATTTACTCAAGTCTCCACTTTGAAATCCACAGCTTATCTTTATGACAGTCTAAAAAGATGAAGGGAGTTGAAGAAAAAAAAAACAACAGTGGAAAAAAAATATTAACACAAAAAGACACAGCTAAACCTTGGTAACAATCTGTCCCACCTGGAACTCACCATAGTTTCATGAAGTGCTTTTTTCTTTAAGAAAGCTGTGTAATACCAGGGCTACCAAGAGTAGACTTAAGCATAGTAAAGACAATTTTGACATCCACAAAAGGACTGTTTTGGGAAAGGCTGCTTCACTCCCTTTATGCAAAATAGAATCTTTAGATAGAATATTTAATCTTGTAATTAAAATACTTTATTACGTTGGATTCTTATTTATTAATTTTTAAGTATTTAAGTGACTTAAAAGCTCAAATCACGTTGATATTCAAAGCACTTGGTGATGATGAAAATTTTAGCTTCTAATGAATAATTTCTATGGAATAAAAGGTAAGAAAAGAAAAAATACATGGAATGATGTCTGCAAGCTTTTGACATTAAAGAAAAAAACAAGAAAAAAGCAATAAAATATCCTTTGAGTTGAATCCTGTGAAATCCATCTAAACACTGAGTAGAATGGTGACCAAGAACCACAGGAAGTATTGTTCTCACAGTACAAAAATGAGGATGCCTTTCAATTCACTGACATGCACGACACACTGTGACAGGTATCTTTTTTTTATCCCACTCTCCTTCTCCTGTTCTGAAAGAGATTCCAGATTGATTTTGCTTGCCTCCACTCTTTATCCAGTGTTTTATAAATACAGGAATATACTAGAATTTTATAATGGGGGGAAATAATTTCATTTATATAGTGATTTAAAAATGCTCCCCCCCGAGCAGTTCACCAATTGTCCAGAGTTAGCTGGTGTTACATCAGAACTCTGGGTTAAAACTCTTCAGCCTGACAATGGAGAAAAAAATACTCCCAGAGGGGCATAAAATCCACTAAATGTACTCTTTTGCAGGTAGTAAAACCGAGTGAGCTCCCTTCCTGCATGCAGCACAGGTGAGCTGAAGCAGAAGGGGCTGCCCCAGCTGCTCCCAGAGGAGCAGCCCAGTGCAGGACAGCAGCAGGCAACCACACAAACGCATTCCAGACAGCACTCGCTCTCCCCTGCTCCCACTGGGAGCTGTGTACAGGGAAGAACTTGCCCCAGAGCCCGTGGAAATTCTGGATGTTGCCCCTGGAAGGAGCTTTAATGCATGGCCCCAGGAACTCACTTAAGGAGTGAGTGACAGGAAAGGCTTTGCCCAGAAAGCCCAGGACTGATGTTTAAATACAACTGAAGTCCTTAAGCCCTCTGGGCTGGTGAAATGATACATTCTCACCATAGTTTTGTCCAAAAGAAGTTAAATGTACTAATTCAACTTTAAAAGCAGCCACCTTTGCCTTCAAGTACTTTTGGAGAAAGAACAATTAGCTGCTTTTACAGCTGATAAACACCAGAATTGGAATGTAATTTGTTCACAGGCTCTGACTGGAACCTGAGGAATGACCAGCATGATGTTTGTGAATAACCCAAAACTTTAAAAAAAAAAAAAAAAAAAAAAAAAAAAAAAAAAAAAAAAGAAAAAAAAGAAAAAGAAAAGAATAAGGTTTTATTCTGCTCTGCAGCATTTAACCATTCTCACAGCCGGAATCTCACTACTGAGTCGCATTTTCTTCCAGCTACTGAAAACCTGCAACACAGAACTCTGGAAAGACCTGCAGTAGACAATTAAAAAATTAAATACATAATTTTTTCAATATTACAATTCCCTGAATATAATCTGTACATACATTTTACTGGCCTACACAGCATACACACACATACACATTATCTCTGTGCTGAAAAAGGAAATAAAAATGCCAGTTCCCCAACTCTTATAGAAATGTTCCAAGATTTTTCTTGATGAAAATTTAACATGACACAGCACAGCCTGAAAACAACAAAAGCCATACAAGTGTCTGAAGACATCTTTCATTTAACAAGCTCATGAAATAGTTTAAGCATTGTGTGTAAAAAAAAAAAGTAATAAGCAGAGTTAGTTTGAGCATGATTTGTACAAGCCCAGTCTTGTACATGTAACAAAAGGCATATTTACATTTAAAGAGGAATTTTATGTCTTCAGAATCTGTCAGGCTAGTAAGGGCTATACATTTTCTGTATTCTAGCTGAGAAAGAGCACAGTGGTCTTAGGCTCTGGCTCCTTTCAAAAATGGCCTAATTACCCATCTGAACATTAAACCACGTTTTTCATTAATAGGTCTGACATTCTATTTGGCAGTTTCCATACACTTTTTGGCTTCATTTTAGAAAATATACTTAAGACAACTTAAAAAAGAATAATCTATGTTTACAGTAAGGTCTGTATTGATGAAAATGCAAAGTCATATTTTACCTCAGCATTTAGTTGCCCTGAAGCACTTGGGTACCATGACCATCAATGACAGGCCAATCTCAAGTGCCTTAGAACAGGTATATAATAACAAGCAATAAACAAACAAACACAAAAATCCACACACCCTCCCACAACAGACAGTAGCTTTGCATTTTCTTTGTTTTAAACCAATGAAATTAAAGTGATTTCTTTAGTAAGACTTACGGTACCAATATATAAATTAACATCTTCATTAAGAAAGTTCTTCACATTTAAACTGAAGTTGAGTAGCTGA
Source organism: Aleadryas rufinucha (assembly GCA_013397815.1). Taxonomy (NCBI): domain Eukaryota; kingdom Metazoa; phylum Chordata; class Aves; order Passeriformes; genus Aleadryas; species Aleadryas rufinucha. The sequence goes on from VZTH01016130.1 coordinate 217,908, forward strand.
ATACGAAATTCCCTCTCCTGGTGAGAAGTACTTTTCAGGCCAGGTCATCCATGTTAAGTTCAGGAAGAGGCTCTCTCCAGTAGCAAAAAGAGCTGAATTCTGGGCAAGGAAATGCAGAACTCTGTTCTTTATTAATCAATGGGAACACATATTCCACAAGCTCACTTAGTCTGTAATACCTGGATTAAAGAAGAAGAAAGATCATTATTTAACAGTCTAGTTACTGCTCAGCTGTAGCCAAAAGCAGCTCTAGAAGTCTACACCAGAAAGTTCTAGTCAAATAAAGCCCCATGACCGCACAAGGAATTTTCAACTTTATTTTGCCAGTTTTCATTCTGAAAAGTTTCAGTCAAGTATCCAAAGCTGTAAGTCCTCGGCAAGTAAGGTTTTGCACATGTCATATGTAACAGGAGATGATGGACATAAATGCAATTATTTTATAATCTCATTCCTAAACACTTTCTTTAGCTGAAATAACAAAAATGGTCTTACGAAGATTTGTTTCCCTTAGTCTGTTCTTGGATCAGTTCACCCTTTGGATTCACAGTAAATATTCTGCAGTCTGGAACTCCCACTTGCATGTAGGCATATACATCCTGCAAAAAGCACCAACACAAGTACATGCTTCAACATTTCCTTACTGAATGTGATCTAACAAACAATTTATCAGAGCAATGACACAAGCTGATCCAAAAAAGGCGACAGTAAAACTGCCTCTTAAAAAAAAAAGTCCCTGAACAACAGTAGAAAAAAAACCACCCCCAAAACATACACATGCACACTGTAAGAAAATATTCCCCCTGCCTCCAAACACTTAATTCCTGTTCCCAAGCCTGGGACCACAAACATGCACAAAGACTATACCACACAACACCACTCCTTGTGACAATATTCTTCTTAAAATACCCCTCTTTCTATCACTCAATTACAGAAGCATTGAGCTGCAGAGAAAATACAGGAACGTATGACAGGAAAAGGGATTCAAGACCATGAAGCACTGAATTAATGCCCTTAGATCATAAAGCAGTTAAAAATACTTAAAAATAATTTGGAAAGGTGGCACATATTTAACAAAACTCTAAGAATACTAATGCATCTTTGTAACCTTTCTCATATAAGCACTTGTAGCAACTTTTATTTAACATATCTGCATGTGGCTTTTCCCAATCAAACCCATAAAAGCAGCAGTGTCCGGCTTCCATATTCAAATTTTCATAAACACAAAAAGAAAAGCCTGTTTGTTTTGCTTCTCAAGTACATGCATTTTAACCCTTCAATTAGACAGGGGCACTTACATTGGGCCTGTTTCCAAAAGCAGCATAGAAAGGCTGTTTACTGGGAGCAAACAAATTCTTGATATCATTCAAACATTCGATTTTGAACTTTTCAGGCTTCTTTTCTATTACTTCCCTAAAATAAAATTTCAACAGTCAAATTCTAAATCATGATTTGATAGAAGGTATCCTCCTTCCCCCATTTATCTGATATTTATGTTCCCATTGCTTCCTATTGCTAGCACTAGTAGTTATATAGACAGTGGTAAGTAGCTCTCCAAGAACAATACAAGAAACAACCTAACATCCCCTCTTTTCCAACACCCACAGTAAAAAAACCAGGTGAATACTGTGCATAGGCTAAGTATAAATTACATTTATTGGATAGAATTCCCAGATGGAATGCAGTTGTGAACTGCTTTTTGTAGCTGACTATCTGAATCAGAAGATCTAATCAAGTACACATAAGCTTGTTACAACTCCTGTCTCTGACAAAAGTAAGGCCTATGACATTAATGGAAGTTGCTGTCATTGCTATCCGTGACAAAATAAAAACCAAATAAACAAAAAACCCCAACAAACCCTAAACAAACAAAATCTCCTTCAGAAACAAACGAACAAAAAACCCCAAACACTTTTCCATCATTAGCTTCTCTCATCAAGAACAGGTAGACTATGGCTGGTCCAAAAGATGAACTGAGTTGAACCATGCCTACACTCCATCCTGTACATGCAGCTGTAGATGGAGCACTCCCAACTCCACAAGACCATTTCACATGACAGTCTAGCCTCCCCAGCCTTTTTTTTTCTTTTCTCTCTACCATGTGAAGTAGCACTGCACGGCAACCCTTGCAGGTATACTTGAAAAGACAAAAGTGTACTAATATAAACAGAACCTAATAGTCATCAGTCAGGGACTAGATTAATAAAGAGAAGGGAAAACGAGTTCCTCTTGGACTGATGTGTTTTGCAGCCACTTCCAACATGCCCACAGGAACAGAAGTAGACAAGTGAAATTCAGACAAAACAGAATTTTAAACGCTCACTAGAGGGACAGCAAGTCTCAGTAGCAAATACAGTCCAGAGTGCAACATTTCATTACAGCTGCAATGCCAAATATTTTTAATCTACTCTTTCTCTGAAATGGGGAGGGAACTGGTACAAGAAATCCCACATACTTACCTATGAAAGGCAGAAAACAAACTGCTGGGGGACAACATGAGAGGGCCCCTGGGGAGAATTGTTCCTTTGTCATTCACCCAGTGCAGGTATCCTCTGGTGATATCTGCCATTCCAATGGCACGGGCAGAACAGTACAGGAACTTGTAGCCATTTCTAGAAAAAAAATTGCCAACTTAGTTCATATTCCTGCTGAAGCTTCTTTGCAAAGGTAAGTACACAATTATAGCAATGTCCAGAGGCACCAGTTTAGGTACTGAATTGCTCCAGAGCTCTGCACACGCACAAGGAAAAGACTTTTCTATCATTAAAAGAATCTGCAAGGCATGTAGCAGTTTAAATACACAACTTAATCAAAACTGAGAAACAGGAAGTGCAAACAGAGTAAGGATGGTAACACTCAGATGACACAATTAGATGGACTAGACTGTGTTTAAATAAGTGCCACATTGGTTTTATTCAGCTTCTTTCAGGCCAGCTGTAGGATGACAGCAATTATTTAAATTATCTGCATCACAAAATAATGGCTGCCAGATCTCCCGTCTTTTTCAGGTTGTTGGCAGAATTAGCAGGGCAGAGTGAAGGATGGATAACAACAAGCATTCATTAAGCGCCTAAATTCTTCCTGCAGACTTTGTATGTTCATCTGTTACACAGATTTGTATACAGTTACTGCATGCACAAAAGGCTGGAGTGTTCATGTGCATTTTCAAAGGCTTGATTGAATTTGGCAAATAATTCCAAAACTGCTCTTCTATTATGCATTGAATAAACAAAAAAAGCCCACCCCAAGCCACCCAAACAAAACAAAAACATTCATGTTATCTCCCATGAATCACAAGGGGCCACATGAAGGCCAACAATACAGACCCCAAAATATTTTTGTGGAAAGAAAGACTACTAAAAAACGACGATAGAAGTTGATTATTTTAAGTTAATCCTGAAGTTTCTAACAGTTGCTTGTCCTCAGTAAGCAAGTATTGTTTTTGGAATCACTGTGTTTTTGAAAAAAGTTTGCTAGACAAAGGACCAAATCTGAAAGGTGAGGAACTATGTAGGTTTATTCTGCCCTAAGTTACTGGACACAAGTATTATAGGGCTATGCACCTCTTAGAGGAACAGTACATTTATAAGAGTGTAATTTACAACACTTTCGAACAAAGCAAAGACCTCACTGTAGCTGCAAGGGGGAGGGCACATGGGCTGCCTGTGCAGGTCCTTGCAGATCCTAAGGTGAACACATTCATTTGACTAATCCAGAGAGGGGAAGGGGAAATTGCCAATTTGCTGTATTACTTTTCCATTGTTCTACTGTACTACATTGGCTTATATCAGAAATGCAACAAAATGACAGAAAACTTGACCCTGGTCACCAGCCTACCCTTTGTGCCAGTAACAAGTTGTTCCAGAACACAGAATCTAACCTATGGAGCATTCACCTCACTTTGGGAGCAAACCCATTAAACCAGAAAACTCATACATTGGAAGGACACTATTTAGGTTTTAAATTTATGCCACACCATGTTTCTGAAAGGCTTTGTGACCAACCCGAGTTGGTGGAAAACAGACATGCATGTCTGAGAAATTATTTCTATTATGGTTCTCTTTTGTATTCATGAAAATATTACACAGTTTTTAAAAGCAAAAATGCAGAATAAAATGTCTGAAAAGGGAACTAGTAAAAGTGGTGGCTTGCATTCCTGTAAAAGTATACATGTGTGGAAAGAACTTAGTTTCATTTGTGTATGACAGAAGTAGCTCACTTCCAGCATTTCAACCAATACATTTTAATAAACTTTGTAATTTTTAACAACTATCCAATTACCTGTACATTAATTCCCATACTCCAGAAAATCCTAATTGTTTCATAGATTGCATACTCACTCGTTTATGGAATGATAGAGTTTTGCAATGCCCTGATGAGTCCAGTCCTTGCCAAACTGAGGGAGGATATGTCCCAGAGCATCAGACCTAAAAGGAGAATCAAAGGTACCTGACACGTGGTATATGAGTTTTGTGAAAGACAATCACTAATGAACACAGTTTTTTATAAAGAGTATTTATAGAAAGATTTGTATAGAAGGTCCTAAATATTTAAAAAGAGACTTAATAACTAGTCCAGACAGAGCCATTAGTAAGGTCATACAACACAAGTCAGTTTCCAAGTTAACCTATGGGTGCTAACCCTGGAGAAGTCTAATGAGGGAACAATCACATGGTAAATGTTATCATCTTGGCATTATTCTTTTAAAACACATTTTCTAGTTTGCTTTAAAGGCCAGTACAAATTAAAATCAAAGCAAGATTGTTAATGAACATCCTTTAATAGTTGTCTTAAATAAAGTTTCTTTACCTTGTTTTGAAAAGCAGGATAGGATCAATAAAGCAAGATTAAAAAAACCCAAAAAACAACAAAACAAAAGAAAGAAAATCCCCTAAGATACTTACTTGGTTATTGTTCCATCAATGTCTGATATTATGATTTTATCATTCCAGTTCCAGAGGTATATTGTTCCTGCACAACGGCAAGTCCCTTGATACTGGGTTGTAATACTAAATACAACATCATTAGGGCCATCTCTGAGCTTCAACTTTGCCTGCAGAATAAATAAAAATAATTGAAAATACAAGTTGCCCTCCCTCTAAAATTTTTATTTTATGATTTTAGAATCATAAATGAGCTGCACAAAATGGCTCATATAATCTTCCTTCTCTATTTTGATTAAAACATCAAAAAGTGAACGATGGTTTAACACTGGCACAGTTTTGCTGTCAAAGTCTGTTGCAGTCTGGGTTCATGTGTATGTCCACAGTTCTTGTACTGCCTACAGAAGCAGGTATTTCACTCTCTGCCACTTTAATTCTTGCTATTACAGTAGAACTGCAGCATTTTCAAACTGAACTCCCAGTTTGCCATAGGATACAACAGTATTTTCTACTTAGTGGATGCTTTCCTCAAAATTCTTCCCTGATGAAAATCATACATTTAGACAGAAGCAAAACTAACTTGTAAGTTAGACCACAGTGCACACCAATTTAAATGGATGTTATTACACAGATGTGCAGATCCCAGGATATCCAAATTGCACAAGCAAATAATGTCACATTTTTGGCAACATCTTAATATAAAAGTTTGATTACAGAACTTAATAAGAAATTACTATTTTTTAATCTAATCAGATTCTTAAAAAAACACAACAGAAGAAAAAATTATCAAAAATTCCCTGCAGCTGCCTACCCTTTTCACAGAAATACACTTTAAATTTCTTTTTAAAGAATTTTTTTTAAGGGTTATGAAGCACCCTATGCACAAGACAGGCATGTCACTTACTATTTGGTCCGAAGACAGTCTAAGTGACTTCTTATAAGATGGAACATTCCCATGGGGTGGATGCTCTGCTGGGGTAGAATCCATTTTCAGGGATTCCTTCAATTCCTGGGATGCTTCATCACTAGAAGAATCATCCTCTGGAGGCCTAACATGACATCAACCAGAATAAATGTAAGCTACATAAAATCCTTCTCTAACAGAGTAAGATGCTTATGCTAGAGTAATTTCTGCTTATGTTGAGGATTTGCTACTACCTGATAGCACAGATTAAGGAAGTCCATGGTCTAGTGAATGCCCAGATAAAGCCAGCACAAGCCAGTAAGCAAGTAAGACTTGTAATGCCAGTACTGGTGGAGCTCTAAACATGACTATTCCCAGCTGGCTCCACACACAATGGGTTTAGTAAAGACACAGTGTCAAGTGGTCACCAATACTGTGTTGATGAATTATGTAAACTGCAGATGAAAAAGGACACTGAATGGGTAGCAGTGCTTTGTTTTTAAAAAAAGCTGCCTCAGTTACTACGCCATTTAAACTGTGGGTGATAAGTTAGTGGAGTAGCTCACCTTTTAAGGTTATTCACAGACCTATTTTCCTGCTCATTAGAGATTTCAAGAATAAAAGCAGCATTAAGTTTCTCTGAAGTATTACACCACAATATATTTAGTTCTTTAAATCTTTAAGACACCAGCATTCACAAGTATCTTTGCAAAATCACAGGAGAATATGAATATGCATAATAAATACCCTAGAAAGGAAGAGCTTTGTGCTAAGCACTGATAGCTGTCTACCACAACTTGGGCAACATGCGCACTGTGATTAACACTATTTTATTGTTTCAATTATTTAATGTTACAAAAAATTCCACATGGTTCAAATTATTCATACAGTATTAGGCCTTCACAAAAGAAAAGAAGTATTACAAAGTGTATCAGAAACAGTATCACTGTATTTACAGAGCAGTGGCCTACTGATAAAGGTTACCAGGTATGTATTTGTTCTGTCAGTTATGTTATGACTTAAGAAGTAAATACAATAGGAATTAGGAAATAATTGTAGTGTATTTGCAGTTCCTACAATGTTTGCTGCCACATTATTTTGCTGAATTGTTTGCTATACACATCTGGTTCCTCTTCAGTAGCTTACAGGAAAATGTTTCTTCCCACAGTACATTACTGTTGAATTCTTCATTCAAAAAAAAAGAAAAAGAAAAGAAAAGGGGAAAAAAAAGGCACTATTCAGTCCACAAATAAGTCTTCAGACAGGAACACACCTACTATTAACTTGCTCTTTTATAGTTGCTGGCAGTTCATTTGCTCTTTGCATCTCAGTTTTCCCCTCTTTTGCCTCTGGTATCTAAAGCAACATGATAATAAAGGACATATTGACATTTTAAACCAATCCAAGTGAAAAACAGCTACCAAAGTAGTACATAAACTATATTAAGTCTCAGAATCGTCTGTTCTACATAATAAGTTCTAAAAGTTATTTAACAAAAGGATGCTTATGAAGAAATTATCTATTAAAGCTTCTTATTATTTCAGGAAACAAAACTCTGTGTGCCAGAAATTGAGAACCACTAGTTTAACATGATGAATTTAGCATTAAAGAAGCTGTCAATCTTTAAGCTTATAAATCACTTTTTTGTGGGGAAGTAAGTTTAAGGCCCATACTCAAGGTTTAGAAAGCTTAATCTAGTCTAAAATGGGGTGTCTCAGCTTAACTATTATGCAGTACAGCACCTACTTATTTATTTGTGTGTACAGTCCTAAAACATACTGCAGTGACTGAAGAGCAGCTCTGATAACTGCTTATGGCTTAGAAGAAAGAATTTTAAGAATAATGTGCAATAGCTAGATACAATAAATTCTGTTGAAGCAACTAATAACACCAGACAATGATGCACTACTTGAGGCTAAATAAACAGATGCAGCTACACCTACTGCAACTCTCAGCTGGCCATCAGTGACACTGAGCTATATGAGTGGCTTTTTGAGGCACTTCTGACAACTTACAATTTTTTCATCTCTTAATACCTAACAGAAAAAAAATCACAATATGTCTCCATCACCTGCTTAGTCATGCTTTCTTTCTTGCGCCAGAACCACCACCTTCCAGACTTCTTTGGCATCTTTTCTTTGACCCAAGACTCAACAGTAGCCTGAAAAATTAGACGTGTTTTTAATTTGTATAGAAAAAAAAAGAGACAATCAGGTGTTACTACATACAAAATTTTCAAAGAAAGTATGCATTTGTCTATTTACCTTAGGCAAACTCTTTTGAAACACTTGCAAACTCAGAATCATTGGAGCAGCCAATGCCCAGTTATAGTACCTGTTTTAAAACATGTATGTTATTGAGAAGGTATTACAAAATCTGTCTACAGATCAATATCAGCATGAGAACTTGCCCTTGTGTTGATGAAAATATGTATTTGCTGCCAAACCACCAATATTAACGTTTTCTGCAGGCAGAGTCACTTTAATATATACAATTCAACATCAGTGGCAATCACAGAAAAAAAAAATCTCACTTAAGCTAAAGCTAAATTTAACGCAAATCTTTTGTTCAAACAGATTTACACACAAATTGCAATAGAAGCTGAGAAATGTGATCACTTCAGAGACCAGATCTGAAACGGGATCTTCTATGACCTATTACATGACACAGAGAATTTACCTGTTATAAATCCGTATTACCAAATTAGGATTGTCTATGAGCCCAGGGTTTTCAGCAAATTCATGATAAGTAATAATATGTTCCATGAATTTTTCTGCAATAGAAAGAGATTTTAATTAGAAAATAATAATAAAAATCCCAAGATGTCTGATTAGTTTATATCTAGGAAAACCCTTCCTGTCATTTCAGAGTCTCTGCTGATCTTGCAGCATCACTGAAGATACGCTAATGTGGCCTACCTGTCAAGGGTCCTGTGACTGCCTCCTCCCTACAGAAAAAGCCTTGTACCACTTCAACAGTCAGAGTAAAGAGCATTAAGAAATTAGAAAAGGAAAGATAAGGAGGAACTAACTCAGTTCAAAGGCTGGGAAAAGAAAGCCATGCTTATCTAAACAAGTTTTCCTGAAAAATTATGATAGCAGGTAAGGGGCTTACATACACTAAAACAAGAGGGGGAAGGATGATGTCAGCTTTTCAGGTTTGAAAAACTACTGCTATCACTAAGTAGCATTTTCACTAGTTTCTATACATGTTTGCAGAAATCCATGATTTAGTGTAAGACCCCTGCAATCAAGACATCCTTTTTTCCAATCAAATCCAATATTCACTACCATGTTACCACGAGAACTGTCCTGAGTCTTTATTAAATAAGCACCTAAATTTCACTTAATGTATTAGAGACTGGAAGACCATTTAAAAAAGTAATATGAAAACACTGAAGTACATGTCCCTTAAGATTTTATGCTCCTAAAAGCTCCCTCAAAAATACATACAACTTCAATACTAAATAGACTAAAGCATTAAGAGAGAATAATCAGCTGATAAAAATCTAGAGGTTAACAATCACTTAGGACAGAGGAAGTAGAGCAGAAAACATAGTCCAACACAAAGCAGTTTTTTCATCACTTGAAAAAAACTGAAAAAGAAGAAAAATTATCAGGCAATTGGAAAGAAGATGAATTGTTAAGATTTATACAAGACTAGGCAAGGACTTGCAGCCAGAAATCAATGTAGTTGGTCAGATAAACAATATATAGTATAAAAAAGGAGAGAGAAAGCTTCTCAAGACATCCAATGTTCTTAATTTTTCTGAGGTTAAATTCTGCTTCTCTCCTTGGCAAATGCTTGAGAATTTTAGAAAAACAAAAGATTTTCTATCCCCTTTTCTCAACGTGAGCACAGCAATAAGCCAAAGTTTTGTAAGGAGGAAATCAGAGCATTCAAGTCACTTCATTTGTTTAGCTGCCTGAGCTCTATTCCTCTTTATGCTTTAGTCTTTCACATACCTTTAGAAATCTCTCCATTTTCATTGAGACCTCCACAAAGGGAAAGTGTAACATCAGGCAAGTCCATAGCAGAATCAGACATGCACTCTGTACCACTATCAGCAGCAGCACTTCCCACTGACTGGGGTGACTGGGAACCAGAAAGGGTATCTGACTCTGTCCACTGTCTGAAGCCAGGATCAGAATCACTAAAGGAAAGTGAAAAGTATTTTACTTGCAAAAAAAATGTACAGATCTTAGGTTACAGAACACATTATATGATAACTCAAAAAAAAAAAAATCTTGCTTTTGCATTTTCACATCATTTCATAACATAAATTTAAAACCAACCTAAAAAAACCCCCAGACACACAGCCCCACACCAACCCTTCAAAATATTGGCAGACTGTTTCCAGTTCTCCTAACATTCCCCTAAATTGGGCAATAATTACATTTCCTGCCTAAATTGGATTTAAATGAAGAAAACATCCTCTACATTCTATTTCTGCAGAATAATACTGCGCTCCTCAATCCTTACCAGAAAGTTGTAAAGTAAGAAAAAGGAAAAAAAAGGCACTGCTTTTAGTGTTTTTAGAATACTGTCTGTTGGAAAACGTAAAATAGAAATGAAAAATGACTTTAAAAAAAAAGTCACATTGTAATTTAAGGCTGGAGTTACCAGTGTGATCCACTGATAGGTTTATAATACGGCTAAACAAGAGTACTGGTACAAATGCAGCTTAAATGTACTCCCCTCTATGTCTGCAGAACATACAGGTTCCACAAAGAGGAAAACTCTCAGTAGTCACCTCCTATGTGAACTTTCAATGTGTTTCTTGTCAAATCAGTATTTTCACAATGAGATTAGTACTGATTACTTCACAAAAGCCTAAAAACCTGAAGTGCAACTCTCTTTATCAGAACTGGCACATAAATAATAAATGTAATAATTCAGGTAATGCAACTGCAGAATTACCCCAGATTTACAGCATTTTACTTCAAAATTACCTTTTGGGAAAGTAGAGTGCTGCAACTTCAGGTTCCAAAGCCTTTAGGTCATCCAAGTAAATATCATCAGGGCCTTGATGATGACTTCGCTTGTGCACCCCTGTTAATTTAAAAAAATTTTTAAAAAGATTACTAAGATGAAGTTACCCAGATACGTTAAATACAAACATAATCATGCAGGATTCAGACTTATTTGTATGACTTTTAAGTTCCAGAGTTTTATTATAATTTTAAATAGGAAAAACTGAAAAGGTACGTTTATACTTTTTCCACCATGACCTCAAGTTTGGTAGATCACACTGAGGGCAAGAATCAAGAGCTTTATTTTATTCCACACCTTTCTTTTTTGAAGGAGAGTCAGTTTTTGCTGTTGGTTTTGTTTCTGGTAAAGGATCCACCAATATTCTGGAATGATGATCACCATCCAATGGCAACGGAACTTGTGGTTCTATGACTGCAGAAGCAATAGAGTCTTTTACATCCATCTGCTTAAGCAGAGGATGAGTTCTTGGCTCAGGTTTCAGTACTGTACAGACAGAATCTTTCACATCATCATCATCTTCAACTTCATCAGAGCTGAGGATGACCCTAAAATGAGTCTTCTCTGATGGAGTAATGGTAGCTGTTCTGCAATGTTCCAGTTTTTCTTTCTTACTTATCTGGAAAACAAAAGTCTAGTCAATCCTTTCAGTTCACCTGTTTGTTTTATTCTGTTCTAAACATTAAGTTTGTACTTGTGGTACAAGTTCTGGTCACAAGTAAACCGGAAAATAATTTAAACAAGTATTTTAGTAACATAAAACATGTCCCACCATATAAGCAAAGTTCCCTGCAAAAGAATTTTCATATGAGCTTATTTACAAGTTCAGTAAAGAAACTGGCATAGAGGAAGTGCTGACGTGACCAAACCACAGCAAGGAAAAAGCATAAGTGTGGACATCTCAGACCCTCTATTAAACACCAAATTTACTCTTATCAAGGCTATGCTTCCTCTGGAATGAACTAGAACTTACTCTACAATAAAGAAAATTAATTTCTAAAGTTTTTTTCCTTCAGATTCTAACTAAAAATTCAAAAATTTCAGACTTTCACTGCTAGATTTTCCGGGATTACTTCGCTGAGCAGCATTTGAACTTAACGAAGCTGACTCCCTCTGCCTGCCACAAGGGGCTGCTACTTCCCCATTTCAGCCGTACCTTTCTGAACAACAGCAGCAGATTTCCAATCCTCTCCTAGGACAGTTTAAATATGCCAAAACTCAGTTACAAAGCTGGAGACAATAAAGAAATTTACCTTGGTAGATTCTGGAAATCCTCCCCATGTCCATTCCATGTGAGATTCAGATCTGAGCAGGCTCTCAGCAGGCTTAACTTCTAGTTCTGAATCACTTTTAGGGCAGACTTGCTCAGAGAAAGGGCTACTAAATCAATAAGAATTTAAAAAAAAAAAGAAGAAAAAAGAAAGCCAGTGTTTAAAATGCATTAATGCATTTGTTGTGCAGCTACTGTTGGTAGAGTTTTCAACAGCTTAACAGAGCTTCAATTATTTGGCAACATGGCAAGGAGCCCAGCAGGGTTTTCAAACGGTGAGAAATTAGGTTAAAACCAAAATCACATTAAAGACATTAAAGGACTTACATAGTGATCACACTAAACAGATTCCTCCACTGCATCTGCAGTGCAGAAATAGCTCTCCTCTCAGCCCATGCTCCATTTTTCAAACAAAATAAGAACAAAACTAAAAAGTTTATTTAAAAGTAAGACAGAAAATAGTTTTAAGTTCCTTACGTCTGTAAAAATACAGCATTTCAGCTTGCTATGTAGAGACTTGAGTAGCAAAAGTCTTGCAAACCTAACTCACAAGTGCACAAAACAACATCAATTCCCAATGCAGGGAAAAAAAATTCAGAAGATAACTTAGGAAAAGGACAGGAGATTACTTGAAAACTTCCTTCAGATGTGTTTGGACTACATGACCTTTAAAAGCTATCCTATTTTCTTCTACAGTGGTTAATATCCATAAATCAGAAACAGACTTCCAAAATTTAATTTAGCCAGAATTACTTTTAAGCCAGAAAAACACTCTACAAAAGGCTAGAAAGGAGTGATTTCAAAACCATTTTGCACTTAAGATCTTAGAGATTAAAGGAAACACAAGGTTTTTTCTACCCTTCCTTGAACAGGGCAATTACATTGCATATTGCAGAAATGCTGTTCTTTTTACACTTCAACATTCATAACATATTATGGTTTGGGTTTATATAAACAAACCTCAGTAACTGAATTTAAACTGCAGGGACCAGAACTGGACGCAGCCCTCCATGTATGACCTGACCAGCATCGAGTGGAGAGGGATAATCACATCTCTGTCTCTGTCACTAATGCCCCTGTGGAAACAGCCCAGGCTCCAGTTTGCCTTTGTTGTTCCAGCCATGCTCTTCTGACTCATGCTCAGCTTGCTGTCCCCCAGGTCAGCAAGGCAGCTCCCAACCTCACAGATCCCAGCTTGTACCGGCTCTTTGGCTGTGTCATCCCAGTACAGGATTACACACTTGTCTTTGCACTTGTTATTTGTGACTGGTCCGGGTGCTAGACCATCTCTTTGAGGCTCCCTCTCCCATGAAAGGTTGGGCCAGATGAACTTTTGAGCTAACTCCCGACTTGGGTTGTTCAATGATTTAATACTGAAAATTTTAAAGTAACTCCCTACAGGTATCTAATTTATGGATTTTTTTTTCCATACAAGATTCCTGCATGGATTAGTTACCTAATTCAGTACCACACACCAAAATTTCTGAAGGTTTGAGGAACTCAGGTTTTGTAGTATCCTACAGGACTAAACTGTGATCACAATTCAGACTGCAAAAAAATAGACACTACACAGATCACAATCCAGACAGTAAGAATCCCTCATGTTGCTCTGAGAGGACACTTCAAAAATCCAAGATAGCAGGACATTTAAACATCTCTACAGTGGTGATTCGTCATCACAGTCAACTTCCAGCCTTCATCATCCATGGACATAAAAAGAAAACTGCTATTTCCCCCCTCAGTTCTCCATTAACAATGTCATACAGAAATCACATTTTCTGTATTGTTAGAAGGGCTTGTTTAAAGTAACACACTAATGAAAATACATGTACATCTTTCTTTTCAAGAAGAATATGAACTAACTTTCCCTACATGTCAAATGATTTATTCCACCACCACCACAAGTCAACTGGAAGCCATGCAGAATGTTAACCTGTTTCTAAGCCCAATTCTTAATACTCAGCAGTACCTGAAAAAGATTGAGTATTTCAGGGCCTTGGGACTCTAGGTCTGTTCTACTTCCCCCAAAATATGTTTTCCACTGTCACTCTCAGGCAGAAGTCTTTAGCTAAAAGGCCCATACTTGTAACAGTGACCTAGTCATGACAACATTGCTTGTTAAAACAGGAGGAACACTGATGGCATCAGGTATAAAATAGTTAATGGTTGTGCTTTCCATCTTATTATAGTGAGTAGGACAAACAGAAGTGTCCTCATGGAAAGTACTTGGGCTATTTTCTTTCTTGAGCTCCCTGCAAGGGTTCTGAAGAGCAAGACAACCAACTGAACTATAAGTCAGTTAGCTTTTTCAGATCTCCAAAAAGGAAGTTATTAAAACCTCCCATTTCTCCTCCGCTATACAATAGCTGCATGATAAAAATCTTTCTTTGATGGCTTAGGAGAAGTAATTTAAAGCAAAATTTCTCTTCTAGATGGCTCATGTGAAAGAATCCCTCATCCAACACCCTCCCCAAAGACGGAAAGGAAAACTGCCAATTTCTCTGCTGAACTGCAATCTGGACTGGGTAGCTTTTTGTTAAAAAGCAACCCCAAAACTGTGAAAAGCCTAGGTACCTTACACAAGGTACAAACAAGTTATTGCAGCAGACTAGCCCCTAAACACATAAATGAGAAGAGATGCATGAATCATCTCTCCCAGATATAACCTGCTAGTCTATGTTAGCTCAGAGTTTTATAAACTGAAAATGAGAATCAGCCTCCATGGTACAATCATCTAGGTGATAAAATCCATAGAGCAATGTGTCAATCCTTAGAGTCAAACACTGTGACTGCTTTTCAGTCACAAACCACAAACCTTTGGGGAACATTTGAAGACTACATCTCATTAAATGTAATTGAGGATGTGGTTGTCAGCCCAAAACATAAAAAGGAATGATAATGGGATTTCCTGTCCAACTGCTTCTGTTCATGAACAAGCTATGCACTGGGGGAATTAGCAGGCACTAAGCATGGCGTGGTACATTCTGACTCCACTGAGGCCACAGACCTGCAAACACCTGAAGCAGAGAGATCATACACACTTCAAAAAATACTGGCCGAAGGTTGAGCTCTTCTCTTCTGCACCACCTGTTGATACAGAAGAACAGGTACCTGTGCACTGAGAAGGTAACACACAACAATGGCCATCACAGCAGGCTGACCAGTAACCCTCACCGACCTTGTGAATGTATCTGCTATGAGGCAGATTCCTCCATCAAACTGAAAAGCAGTAAAACTACACGCTTGCCATTTTTAAGAATCCACTGTCAACTGATGCTGATTTCGGTATCTCTGGACAACGAAAGATACCAGAACTCCAGCAAATCCCCTTCTGAAGTGGAATTTGATTCAAGTTTAGGATCTAGCTTTACCTTGAGTAATTTGGATTACTTCACACAGTAAAATGTACCTTACATACTCAACACTTCTGCGTTCTGGCAGATCAAGTATTGCTTATGACAGGATGAATCATAGGGAACACACTCGTTTTCCATACCCTTCTCAGCCCGAGGAAATCTTATTAACTGTATTTCCTCTCTTTAACAGCAAAATAATACCTTTAGTAAAGTTCCCAAGGTTTCAAATTAGTATCAAATGCTGCATTTGATATCACAGAAGATGGGCAAGTTTGATAGTTTTACAGATGAGGGGGAAAATGAATAAAAAGGCATAGTAATTTTTTTTTATAATTACTCATCACTATACAAACGATGACATTACAAAGGGACTTACTTCTCCAGAGGAGACCAGTCTCCATCAGATAAGGGGTAATGGTCCTTCGAATGATAAATCAAAGATTCTTTTTGTTCTTCACCCTTTGGTGATGAATTTGAGGATCCTCTGTGGAGACATGTAAGACATTACGTCAGCTATAAGAAAACTGCATTAGTAATTCAGTAAAAAAAATTACATAGATATTATTAAAAATCTACAAACAAAAGTAAGGAGTGTATAGCTTAAAGGATTTGTTGTTTGCAAGACACGTTTATATAACTTAAAATGTATTTAAAAACTAGTATTAATACTTGAAAAAACTGCAAAATTAAAAATCTACTACTCTTGCAAGTTAATACTGAAGAAATCACAATAGCATAAATGATACTGCTCTACGTGAGTAGTGGTAAGCGATATTACTCTCCAGAGATAAGTAATATTACCAAAACACAAAGAGGAACATAAATTTTTACACATAAACTTTAGTATGTGAATCTTACAATCACAGGAAAAGTTAAATTAGAAAGGGTACTTTTGACAATGTACATTCGACAGATTAAACCAGTAAGAAACCAGGTGCAGGTACTAGCATCACAATTTACCCAAGAGCCTACAAATTAACATCAACTACAACAAGGACATAAAATACTGCACTTTTCTGAACAGTGGGGTTTGTTTTCCAGTGGGAAGTCTACTCAGTATCTACACCAAAGACCCAAACCCAACAAACAGTAATACCCACTGAACAGGCACACACCCTACTTTACACAGAAGTCCCTCTGAAATATTACCATCGTAGAGTACTTCAGATCTTTTTACAGCTTTCTGAATTTAACTGAATAAACAGCTATTCTCAGGATACAACTAACTTGTTTTGAGGTTAGATCAAGGACATCATGGCTATACAGTAGATAAGAATACAAGGAATACATGCCTGGAATTTGAGTGCAAAATAAAATAGAAATTATTTTAAGCCATTATTATGAAAGAAAAAACTATTTTCATTCCAGTGCACGGTTGTACTGGATTTGTTTTGGAATGCTAATGCTCATTTCTCTTATGAAGGGAGGAAAGAAAATATTCTGCCATCATCAAATGTATAAATACTTAGAATTTGCATGCTTACTCAATTAGACACTAAGCAGTTACAGTGATCTACCTCATTTGCACAAGTCTTTCATTTGGAGGACAGTCTAGATTATGGTAAATGCTGAACTCTAAAAATGCCTTTGCAGCTCCAGTTCTTATTCCTCACTAGTATTCTTATGAAACCTGATGATGCAGCCTGACTTAAGATGAGAACTGCAGAGACTCTACATCCTTTGTATTCATAAACCAAGCTAAGTGTGACAGAAATATGTTTCATACTATCTTTGCAGGCTGTACTAAGTATCTCCAAAAGAGGAAAAAAGTATGATTGAACAACTAAGTAAACAGAAAAAAAATTAGAGGTCCTCAGTATTTTCACTTCAGTGGGGAGGGAGACAAGATGACACATGGATGGAAATGAACAGATTTTATTCACTGGAAATTAGCAACAAAAAGGGTTCACACAAAGGATCCAAAAAATCAAATTTAACCAATAAGTGGATAAACACGAAAGTTAAAAATCCAAACTCAGTTGAAGATTATGGAAAATACAAGGGGAAAATCAGTATGCATCAACTTGTAACTTCAAGTCACACTATCAATTCTAAGCTATTTATTTTGCAAAATTTATAAACAGTACTGCCACTTCTTCTCATTGTTGTCCACTTTACGTAAAGTCTAAATAAATATATACGATTTCAGAGACAGATACCTACTTTAACCCTTTAACACCCTTAGCACTGGAGAAATAATACCCTCTATTTCTGAGTTGTACATACTGTAATCTCAGTCTTCCTGGTATTATTTTATATAAATCCAGCACTACTAACATATCTAAATCATAGCTGGAAAAGACAAAGGACATATTTTGAGAAAAGCTGATAAACACTTGGTAATAGATTTTCCCAAGAAACAGGAAACAGCTTGTTTTCTGCTTTATAAAAAACCAAAGAGATAAGACATTACATACTGGCACCTGTGACTGAATTTTTGACCTTCCTGTTAAAACATCAGCCTCCCTTTTCCTTTCCTAGTTTCACTTTGAAATCTGAAGCTATGTCTAGTAACAGTTAAATTTCTTATCTTTCTTCCTCCTTCTCAGAGCCACACATCTGTAACTAAAAAAAAACCACCAAAAAGCAAGCAACCAAAACACCACAATCTCAAACAAATCTACTGATACCAACTTACATCCCCACAGGGTTTGAAAAGAAAACTTTTTCACAACCATATTTTTAGCTGGGAAGAAAACAAGTGCATGCCTATTGCAAGGCATTTTATTTCCTGTCCTGGTAGCCCACTGGAAAGAGAGTATATGAACTTCACTAAGTGACACAGAGCCACAAACCCACTGTCCCTGGGCCTTCACCATTACAATGTCTTTTTGTTTCAGTCTTGCATTTACTTGCTGTTCACAAGAAAACACCGTTCTTTTACAAAATCATCTTCCTTTCATTTTACACCACCATCTGATGATGTATTTCTACTGCTGTCTCTGCTTATATGTGTCAAAAAAAAAAGTTTACAAATAAAAAACCTTGCCAAACTTTCATTCTAAAGGGTACAAAAAAATAAAACCAGAGTAAATTTGATGAAAACACCATGGTCTGTTCAGCTATGATTCAACACTTTGGTCACACACCATTTTTTATTCTTCTCTGGTCAAAGCAAGATAATTGCTGGAATAGCAATTTGAATCCTAAACACTGGATGAAAGCAGCCAGTATTAACATGATATTTCTAAATACTTCATACATTTGTAATGATAGGTTAAGTAAAGAATAAAGAGTTATAGGGTTATATTTTGTCTCTTCCTGTACTTGATGGTTATTTTTATTTTTGGTGGTTTCGCCATGACAAGTTTGTTGTCTTAATAACTGCACACCAAAGACTGAGCAAAGTTCTTCCTTTTCCTAAATTGAAAAAAAAGATAAAAATCTCAAACCAAACAAAATGCCAATTCCCCGACTTAAACAGCACAGTGAATATCTAAAAGACCATTCACTGACACAAAGATGATACCGATAAAATAAGGCAAATTTAGAAAGCCACAGACACTAAAACCACTTTAAAATCCAGATTTTGTCTGTTGTGTTTTACTGGTCATAGGTATGATAATAGATTCATGTTTTTCTGTTGCCCTAACCTTTCTGGGTGGTACTTACTAAATTTGAGACTCTTTTGAAGATCCATACTGTAGGAGTTTTTCAGTTGTATTTTAAAATTCTCTTACACTAAAACATTCTTGCAATTCCCACACCTGATCTTGAATTTATTCAGACAGTATTATATTTAACAACAATGCTGTCCAGTGAAACACCTAGCTTTCTTTGAAAGCCAAATTCTGATGAGTAGGCTTTTCCTGAATTTGAAGCATTTATATGCTTGACAGCTTTCATCTATAACCTTAATCTTTCCTGTTACCCTATAGACCTCTTCAGCTTGTTAGTATGTGCTATCACTTTAGCACAAGCTCCACTTTACTAAGAGTTTATCCACTTCAAAATACAGGACTGATTTTTTTTCCTCCTTTTTTTTTTTCTTCCTCTTCAGACACTTATAAAGAACTCCCTTTACTAATGTGAAGGGACACTCACTTCATACAGTTTTCAGTTGCCAAAGTAAATGTCAGGTTACAGAGAAGCCAAATTCAGATGTGGTGTACTACAGGCATTCTGCAATCTATCTGGAGGTTACCAAACACACCAGAAGATCACTCTGCCTCATCAGAGAAATGACACTGAAATTTTCTCAGTCACACAACAGATCATAACAACACTTCTTCACCACAATAGGCCTAACTGCATTTCATGTTCATAAAAACATGGCCCAGCTTTAAGGTGAATCTGAGAAGATTTGGAAGATACTGTTTGGAGTTTTGTTTGTTTGCTTGAGGAAAGGCCTAGGCAGAGCCTACCAAAACTTGTGCAATACTTGCATACAGGAAATGAACAAATCACCTTTTAAGTGCTCAGTGATAACAGGGAAAACAGCAACTATCTAAGAGCTTACCTTAGGGGCTGTACACTTTTCTCATCATCTGAGCTTATTTCCATTTCGAAAATCTCTTCAGTCCCAGCAGAAGAGATCTGATCTTCTTTCCTGCTATCTTGTTTGTATTTCTTTCTTCTTCTTTTTTTCTTTTTCACAGAACCTGGGGTAAATACAGTCTCTGTTTCTGCAGAGTGTGGAATTTCTGAGTTTGCACATGTCCTCTCATTTTCACCTGATTTCAAATGATTGTCAGTGTCTTTAAAAAATTGATCTTCAGTGGGTATTGGAGATGTTGCCAAATAAGCAGGAACTTTTTCCTAAGGGAAAAAAAAAAAGCTATTTTTTCCCACTTCGTTTTGTGCACACAGGATAGTTGTCAGCTACAGATTAATCCTTGTACCTATATTTAGACACAAAGCCATACAGAAGCCCACTGGTATGAAGCTGATATCCAGAAAGGAACCAAGTTCACTAGAATGATTACAAGAAGTTCAGAAAAATGCATGTTAGTATTCTTACAGTTCCAGACACAAACAACTGATTTTGCCAGCAAAGCAAATACCCAGTCAGTGGAATGTTTTTGAAGTTATCTGCCCCAAGCATGCCAGTTCCATGCTTATTATATGTGTTAATAAAAAAAGGCTAATTAAATCCACGACTGTTTATTTTGAAACAGATTCATGGGAAGGTATAAGTTGAAAGGGACATCTGGACACCATCTGGTCCAATCTTCTGTCAAAAGCAGGGCCTCAGGTTAGGTTATCCACGGCCTTGTCAAGTCAAAGGTTGACTATTTCCAGTGAGGGAGTCTATCACTTCTCTAGGCAACCTATTCCTGTGTTATATTGCTTTTGTACAGAAGGATTTTCCTTATATCTACGTATTTTCCCCTGTGCCCTTTGCCCCATCTTATCATTAGGCAGACTTGAGACAAGAGTCTCTCTCTGTTCCACAACAACCATGTAGGTACTGCAAGACTGGTTAGATTCCCCTGAATCCTCTCTAGGCTCAACAGAACAAGTTCCAGCAACTTTTCTTTCTATTTCAATTTCTCCAGCCCTCTACTGGGCTCTCTCCAATTTTCCATGTCACTCCTGAACTGGGGAGACCAGAACTGTGTTCCAGATTTGATCTAACATCCACCAGGCTGAGCAGGACAACCCCACATCCCTCCATCTGCTGGCTGTGCTATTGCTGATGCTTCCTGCGACACATCTGCCTTCACTGCAGCCAGGGCACGCTGCTGGCCAGGTGATGCAGAGATGCATCTCATCCAGTCAGATCCCAGCCTGCACTGCTGTGTGTGCCAGCCTGAGCTTCCAACCCTTATGTGAGACTGCACGTGTATCTTGGTTAAACCTTGTGTGGATTTGTTGGTCCAGCCTCCCAGCCTGCCAAGCTGCCTCTCTGTGGTGGCTCTTTCTCTGACCTGTCCACCTCTCCTTTCAGTTCACTGTTACCCACAAAATTGGTGAAGGTGCCTTCAGTCATGTCATACATCATCTATGTAAAGTATCTTTCAAAAAGAAAAACTCAACTATAATTTACTCACATTAAAACCAACATACAAACAACCAACCCTCAACTAATTACAACCCACTGCCCTTTAAAGGAAAAGCTTTAGCTATGGACTGCCTGAGGTTTATTTACATCATAACAAGAAACTGAAAAGACATTGACACCTAGTCTCAAAAACACACTGTGAAGGGACAAAGACAAGGTGGAACAAAAGCAGAAGAGAATGGAATTTGTATAATTAAGAGAAAAAGTTATGGTACTCAGTTTTATGGTAGAGAATAGAAGTAATTACAAGATGTCTGTTATGCTACTGGACTCTCGTGCAGAAGATTAGTCAGGAACACTGATGAGACACAGCCAGAGCACTGGTGTTACTTTTGATGCGTTCAAAGTCTTATCTGCTATTTAATACTAAATTCAAAATTTTCAGTGAGTTAGGAGTTACAGAACAGATTTTGTTCCACTGGTTGTGAAGTAGAGTGAAGTAGAGAAAGGAGAACAAAATACTGCCATATACAATGTTGATGATACACGCATTTTGCATTGTGAAAAACCTTGAAATAAAATGCTAGCACCTAAACTAAAGTTAATATTCTACACAATTAGTGATAAATAAGAATAACTAACTAACTAACTAACTAAATCACTCAGGAAAAGTTAAAACTGGCTGAAAAATTGTCTTGATTTACATGGATTGAGGTGAGTGGTATTACTTGTGAATGTCAAGATGTGAAAAATGACAAGACTGATCCCTTAAAGGACCTTTCTGAATCCCCACAAAGGAAAAAAAGAAGAAAAATCAATGAGAGGTTTATGATTTATTCCTTAAGCTTAGCTTCAAGAGGCAAACAAACAGATGTGTTGGTCAGTTGCAGGAAAAAAAAAATGCCTAAAATTAAAAATAACTCAGTTTTGCTTTGTAGCAAACTTGATCTATATTTTCAGCATGGGCTACCAGCTTTCAAGAACACATTATACACAGATAAGGCACTCTTGTCATAAATCAAAATGTACTATGCAAGTGCAATAGCTCCTTTTAAAACACTGTACTGGGGACAAAGGCTGTGGTTATCACCCTTGCTTTCTGAAAGTCACAAGACTGATCAGTTCCCATCAATGTCTGACACAGCCTAGATCTACAAAAAACTGCTTTCAGTTTTTATTTTAATCACAGTGTATGCTGACAGAAACTCAACCTTCCTTTTGCTTAGGTGTTATGAATCCCTACCCCAAGTTATCATTTGGGGTCTTAATGCTTAGTTTTGCCTTCCACTTTAAATTGTATTTAACGCCTTTCATTATGAGACCTTCCTCTGATCCCTCACAGTAAACAACTAGCAGCCTAAACTAAAAACTGGATCCATCTCATTTGCGTGAAAGACTGATTCCAAGAGGAAATTAACACTTTAACTTTTACTTCACCGAGACAAATTTTTTTCCTCTCTCTTCTATTTTCATTAAACCTTTTGGAAGGTTGTATTTACATCTTCTTTCCTTCAGAAAAGGAAAATGCCAACAGATTCAAAAGTGATCAAAAACAATGCTCAGGACTGATCAATGCTGTGATTACACAGCTCCCATACCCTTAGGAAATCAGAGTAAAAACGAACCATTATTCCTGTTTTTCAGAGGCTCATCACCTTCCAGTTTCAAGAAATTCTTGGGAAATAAATTCTCAAGTCAAAGAAGTTACAGTTATCTGGTGAAAGTTTCATAAACAGAATTGTGAAAAACTGGGCTAAAATTTGTAAGGCAAATTTAAAATATGCCCCAGAAATAGACTACCTTTATTAGTAGAGGCACAACCTATAAGAATGTAAGGCAAAAATTATCATAAGACACCACAATCAGTGTAACTGCAGTCAACAAGAATGAATTAACTAAAACAAAATAAAAAAATTACTTCAACACACTTTCCAAATAATGCTCTAATTAATAAAAGTAATTAGTTTATTATTACTGGAAGCAAAATTGTACAAAGCATCAAACATCTTGGCAACATATGAAAGAGACGTTAGGATTCAGTTACAGAAAATCTAGCTTTCACAGAAGTGAGGATACTGACAACACTGTATGAAGCATTTTTAACCCATTACTCTGTTAATACTACATTGTAGCCATGAAGAAGCACAAAGCCCTTACATTTTCCTCCTCGGTTTCTTGCACAAAGAAAGCTTCTCCATTGTCACCCAGTTTCATATGAAGATCAACAGCATCGCCATTAATTTCTATATCAATCTGTGGAAAGAGACAATTTATTGTAAATAATTCATCATGGGGAAAGCGCTGACCTCATGGTCCACTTAGCTCTGAGAGTAAACTTTGTTTCACTGTATAATGGTGCCCCTTTCTCCCCTCTCTTTCTAGTACAAGTCTGTCATAATGATCTTTAGTTTGTTCACCTGCAGAACACATCATGCTCCTGGCAGAGAGCTTAACACCCACAAGAAAAATATGAAAAAACTAAACTTATATAAAGACTGAATCTTGTTCAAACAATTATTGATCTAGTCTTTATTTCATGAAAGAATGACTGAGACTGTTCAGATGCTTAAATCTCAGTCTGAACTGGAGCCTCGTATGAATCTGAATCCTGAATACCAGAAGTTCCACCTGGAAGCCTCCCGGAGGCAGGCTGTGTCTGAAAGTGCTAAGAGAAGACTTGCCACAGTTATTCCTGCAACTCAAGTTAGTGTTGCAGATTTTCCTGCTCATGAGTTTATGGGGGTATGAAATAGGCCCACAACCCTTCTGCAACCACAGTGTGTTTTTTCAGAGAATAATGTTTTTATTACCCTAAAAAAGTACTTTTTAGCCAAGAAAACCCAGTCGTCAGAGATGAAAAATTAGGTTAATAACCAAACATGCATGGGGACTATACCCAAATCCTTAAGATAACCACTTTTCTTTTTCCCCATAATAACTGACTGATTTTGATCTGAAAATCATATATATTTCACTACTGTTTATTTTTTAAATAATTTCTTGTATTTCCAATTCAGCAACATGAGTTTGTAAAACCTCACCTTTTCTATATGCTGGTTTTAGACATACACACATGTGTAATTTTAGCACCTATATCTCTCACTGGTTTCTGGAGACCTCAATATATACCTGAAGTTGAAGCACAGATATGCATACTTTGTGTTCCCACACACCTCAGGACTACCAACTGATCTTGGCCTCATAACATGCCAGATAAAAATGCAGTACAACTGCAGTAACACACACTCAACTGACTATTCAGAGAACTGTGTGAACAGGAACTCCCAGGATGGAGGAAACAAGGATCAGCAGTCATCTACAGAAGCAAAAGCTGAGAATTACGCTGACAGTCTAGCACAACAGGTACCGAGAGCAGATGTTTCCACTATTCAACAGCTTTGTAGAGGCACCCAGAAATCAAAAACCTCTCAAATTTGGTTCAGCTACTCAGAAGTGTAATTAAAGACATTTAACAAACTCAAATTTCAGACCACTCCTGCTGCAAGCATATCTCACACTTGCCTAGATGTCAGAAAAAGTACAGCTATACCACCTCTTCTGTACCCTATTGAAAACTGCAGTGTAATCTGTTACAAAACTGTTAAGGTTAAAAAATTCTTTGTCATCAGCATGCTCATCAAAATAAACACTGACACATGGGAAATCAAACAAAAAATAAACTCAACACAACACCTGCTACTCACCTGTGTCACTACGACAAACATACAACTTTAATGCATGTAACTCTATTGACCTTTAACAAAAAAGTGACCTGACCTAACTGCTCCTTTAGTTTCACTTTATTCTCTTTTCACAATGAAAATAGAAAGATAGGGGTAGCTTCCTGCAATAATCATTATCTCCTTAAAAAGGAAGAATATAATTCTGAGGGTTTAAATCAATCCATCTTTTGGTAGCACAGCACCAGGCCATACACGGTATTCCCTACTGACAGTAAAGTCCCCCCACAACAGCTCCATCTTCCAGCCAACCCAACCCAACTCACTCTCTGGGCACAATTAACAAAGCCTATGGGAAGGGGATGGTAGGACAATCTGCTTGGGTAGCACCACCATCTCAGAATGGCTGGACAGGAAATTGTACCAGGTTCTCTTTCAAACACTCCCACACAGGAATGAAGCTTCAGTCTCAGTTTTCATTTGCTTGTGGATATTAATAACTGCATTTTCTACTGCAAATCAGCCTTGAACATAGCTAACAAGGAGCAATATTTATAACAGGTCACCAACACTTAACATATGCTCTGTTTGTCCTTCAGACATTCCAAAAAGAATTGCTTACATCAGGGATCAGTTAAATAGCATTAAGCATTTCTTTCCCAGCATACTTGGATAAGTAAATAAATAGCCTCATGTAAACATTTTAAAACTGTGAAATCTATACTTTTGTATTAGTCTTTTTGCATAGGTCCAGAGCTGTCAAAGCTTTTCCTTCACAGTATTCTTGCAGAGTCCTTAGATTACCACAAGAAGTTCTGTTTTGCATTCCAAATCTACCACCCTGTACAGCATTTATGAACAACTGCTCTGGACTAAACTGGCCTGCTAACTGGGAATGTGGGGAGCTGGGGAAGGAAGGAAGAGGGGAAAAAAGGAATGCAGTGTTACTCAAAACTTTGTTTTGACCCACTTTCTGAACTTACCACTTTTTCTTTAGAGCGCAATACACCGAGCTTCCCAAATCGGACATGGAAAGGAGAACACTGATATGTCCCATCCTGCTGCCGGACCACAATGACATCGATGCACCCCGAAAGGGTTGCCTGATTAATGCCTTTGTACAGCTCCTTCACAGTAACCAGGACTTGTCCTGCAAGTTGCCCTACGTAGTTCATAGTCTGAGACTAAGGGAGAGAAAGAAAGACAAAAAAAAAGTACATAAATTTAGAACACATAAAAAGGTTTTTTGAAATGAATTTTTAAAAAACATTTAAATAGATGTGCAATGCCATTTATCAATTACTCTATTGTAACAAGCTTTACACAAATATTTTCAAGAACCAACAGAACTCTGAGGCAATCCTTATATTGCTGAAAGTCTCCAGAGTTATAAAACCTATTCTTAATGTTTTATCAACTTGAATCTATGACTAACTAAATACTTTAAAGAAAATTCTGAAGCATGTAATTTTCAGACCCCAAAGCCTAGATTTAAGTGATGCTTAATAACTTGGACAGGCTAAAAAGAAAAATTCATTCTCTGGAGGACTGCCTGTTTAATACAACTGATCCTCTATTGAAAATGAAGATAACTGTACATAAGGACGCAAAAAAAAAAATCTTAAAAGTCGGGAAAAGCTATGTAGAGCATACTGCATTTAACTCTTCCTTTACAGCTCTGTATTTCAAAAATGGCTGAGTCATCTTAGAGAAATTATCAAAGTATGTAATGGGAGAAAAGAGTTACATTAAGAAGATTATGCTATAGTCAAACAGGATAAACAGCAGCCCAGAATCACTTATAGAAAATTCTTTCTAATCCATTAAAAATACTTAAGTAAATGAATGAATTCTGAATGACTACAAGTCTTTCACATCAAGAATACAATTTGAACTATGACTGCAAATAAGAAATGAAATTCCAAAGATTTCTCAGAACATCTGAGCTTTAACAGAAAGAGGAGGGAAAACTGTGAAAATGTTCTGATAGAAACCTAAGTGCAACCCTTCCTCATTCTACCATCTCCTGCCTCCCACCCAGAAGAATGCTACAAGCTCATTTCAAAAACATCCAAGCAACTGCAGCCTCTGAATTTAAGGATATTTAGGAGAACAAAGAATGACTGCCAACAAGCAAAACCCACAACACTAAACACATAAAAGAGCCTAAATTGTAAAAAAAAAAAAAAAATAATAATTTAAAAATCTATTTTGGGATATTATTTTTAGAAAAAATCTACAATCAATTTTTTTTCTATTTGCATTTCTATCTTTATTAGTTGTTGAACAAGGTTTAGGATTTTTCTTAATATCTCTAAACAAAATTGTACTGCATTACAAGAGTTCTTCCTACTGATACTGCTTTCATTGTCTAGATAATTAATCAATTAGTTCTCTTTTGAGCCTCCAAAGTCTTCCTTACAGTAACACAGGGTATCTCATGCTCACTCAAAAGGGGGCTACTGTTGTGGCATCTATATACTGATATAACTGTAAACAGGCAAGAAATCTAAAACTACTTTCACACTTAGAGCAGCTATGGAAATATTTTTCTCCATCTCAGGCTTCTCAAACATTACCAAATCATATTAACATTTTTTTAAAAATAATTCCTTCCCCTTCACAAGACTTACAAAGGAAGGTGGGGGGTTTCCAATACAGATTTAAAACAGTCTTGAAATTATCCATAGAATTACTCTACTGGGTAACATACTAGAGAATTTTTTCCTGTAGCCTTTGTACAACATGGTGGATGAAGACAAAAAGAACAGACTGTCATTGAGTGAGTAATGAGATTAGGAGGATAGACTCCCTATCAACATTAGTCATAAACTCAATTTCATCTGTAAGTAGTTTCACATACGACTATAAAACTGACTGCTTGATAGTGAAGTAATAGCCCACTCTTGCTAAAGAGGGAAGGTCTCACTTCAGCCTTTCCTCATCTGACCCTCTTAATGAGCTGATTTTAGCTCACTGACACAGCTGGCAAAAGTCTACCATTTTTTGTTGTTGTTTGTTTCAGTGGGTTGTTAGTAAGTTCGATTAGCTCACTAAGCAGAACATGACAAACACCTGAGTCATGAGGCACTGAGCAGCACCAGAGAGATAGGAAAAAAAAAAAAAAGAGGCAGGGAACTGAACATCTTCCTTTTGACAAGTGAGATATTTGCTGCATCTCATGGCACTGTAACTCAAGACAGACGTTACAGTATCTCTGCTTTCCTGTTGAAGCAATTAGTCTTCCCCTAATATGACAGTCATGTCTAAACTCAATCTCATGAAAAAAACCCCAAACTTTAATGCATAATCATTATCATTCATGGCTCTACCTTGGTCACTTCCAAGAGCAGTCTATAGTATCAGCTTAGAAAAAACCCCTGACTTTGTGTCACCAAGGAGACTGCATTTGTTAAAAGAAATGCTTGACACAATGAGGAATAAAAGTCTTTAATAGGGTCTCCATTCCATATATTTCATTTCAGTGAACAGGACTTGAGAAGTGGGCATTAGCAAGGAATTCTCTCTGATTTAATAGTGACGTCTTAAAAGATCAAAATTTCCCATCTTCTGCTAAGAACTGAGTTCAGATGATAAATAATCTAGTTTTTCTCACACACGTGCTAACTCGACCATATAAATTCACCACACAACCCACACAAGACCAAAGCATTCACACATTTTACATATATTCTTGCTTTCCTGTAGCAAGAATATCCTGTAGCAATGTTACCTCTTCTACAGGTATCGGTTTCATTTCTGTAGCTCACAGCAGAGCCACTTTTATGAACATATATAAACTGAATAACCTCTTGCATTTGAAAGTTCATAGCTGGTTCACTCTTACATGTGAAAAAGTTATGAACTTTTGTACTTACTGAGTATTAAAAACGTTGCTTATAAGCAAAGTAGCTTTTTATGATCCAAGTCTTAATGTAAATGTTTTGTACAATGCAAGTAAACCAAACTAGATAAAGGTAATAAACTAATGCACATTATTGCTTACCAGGCTGCAGTTCAGCTTTTAACATAATGGTTGACTTTGCAAGATAAACATGTTATATAAGAAGGTTCAAACATTACCAAGAAAATTATCAAATAGAAATGAAGTGTCACTACATACCTGAGAAACATGTCATTTTATCTCAAATGTCAGCAGAACCCCAGCTGGGAGATTTTAAAATTTGGGAGTTAGGATTTGGTTTGGGTTTTGCTTGGATTTGTTTGTTTTCCTTAAATGTTACTGTATATTGTTGGAAAACTTGTGGTGAACAGTACAGAATCAGACTACATCAAGAAAGGAACAGTGTAAAATGTTACTGTGTTAATTTTTGCAAATGCAATAGAAATATCCTAATGACGGAATAATCAGTAAGACAAAGTATTTCCTCGGTAACACTCTTCATTTCACAGTAAATATTTACTAAATGTCATTGCCTTGAAAGCAGAGAGCAGTATGCCTTCATAATCTCCTATGAGAACCTAAAAAGCATGCTGATTTCCAGTTTTGAAATTCAGGACAAAAGCCTAATGGAAAAGACAAGCTAAGAAAGGCAATGCAGTAATACTTCACAATACTGCTTAGCTTTTATTTCTTTTGATATCCAGAATCTATACATTGCCTGATGCAGTGAAACTCTGGAACTCTGCATAAAAACTGAGGTTAATGTAGCTCACTACTGCTTACTCTTCTGAGATAGCATATTAAAAGGCTATGAATACCTGAGGTATCAAAGCAGAAATATTTTTTGTGACTTCTGAGGCTCCAGAGAGACTGATTTTTGAATATTTATGCAATACTACCTAGTTTGCACAAGTTCTTACAGCTGAATATATTACTACCACTAAGCTAAGTGCAACTGTAATTGGAATGGAAGAAAGAATCTCTGTCATATCATGAAAATAATTTTTTTTCTGGCAAGAAGCCATTGCACTGCCAAAAGCAGAAACTGAAACTACTTTGGTTTTTTAACTTTCTTTTTGTGAGAGGGCACAAAAGCAAATACAAAATAAGAAAAAAATATCTACTTCAGAAGTTCAATAACTAAAATTCTATGTCTCCACTTATAAAATCCTCAAATCAGTTCAACTAAAATTAACCCTGAATATGCTGTTTGACTTCCTCATGTTAGAGCAATGGCTCC
The DNA here is from genome assembly GCA_013397815.1 of Aleadryas rufinucha. NCBI lineage: Eukaryota > Metazoa > Chordata > Aves > Passeriformes > Aleadryas > Aleadryas rufinucha. The sequence continues at coordinate 248,078 of VZTH01016130.1, forward strand.
CAGAAACAATGCTTAAACAGTGCTCCACCTCAGAGAAACTAATATGCTCGATTATGACAGACAGACAAATTTTCAAAACTCATTACCAGGAAGTGCTTACATTAGCATAACCTGAGCAGGAGGTTTTGTGGGTAGGAATTATATCTCTGTACCATTAACAAAGATGTTATTTTGGCTGCCACTAGACCAACATGCCGCCTTTAACTTTTTTTTTAGTGTTATTCAGTAATATCCATATACAAGTGCAAGATATAATCAAAAGTCTGTCCACAACAGGTGTTTTCTGTGCATATGGAGAACCACCTTACTAATGATAAACTGCATTTTTTTTTTCTTAAAGCAAACACCTTGTATACAAGTGGACCCATATGAACATGCCTACTGCAAGTGTCTAGTTCAACAAGAGAAAAAGAAGAGTGCAAGTTACTCAAAGGCAAGCTATCACATTGCTCTAGAGGGCTACAGCTTTAGAGGGGATGAATTTTAACTATCACTGCAAAAAAAGCTACTTAAAAGTAGATCTTAGCTTACAGGAGTATAGATATTCATACATCCCATTTCTTTTGAGATATATTTAGAGGATTAAACTATGTCTAATGCCACATGATGTAAACAGCAAAGACATTGTATTTGTTTCAAGAGATTAGGTAGAACAAAATAAAAAAACATGCAGAACAGTGGTTTACCTCAATTTATCTCATTTTGCCTGTATTTGCATACATATAAATTTATGAGGCAGAAGCCTTCCTTAAGCAGAGAAAATCTTTAGCAAGTGTATTACTAGTTTCTATTTTGTACCCGGAGAAAACTGGGGGAAAAAAGGACCCTCTCAAACAAGACCACTGTAGCATCAGATCTACTCAACAAAAACATCTTTGTTCCCAAGTAAAGATTTTAATTGGGGGTTTAGGATTGCTCCCAGCACTGCACAGAGCAGTTATGGAACAAAAATGGGAAACAAAGTAAGTCTGTTGAATGCCTAATTAAAGTCTTCCACATACTATTAAATATAGGCGGTCAATTTTTATATATTTTAACTGTGTTACAGGAAATTATATACCCACATTTAGCAATAGTCTGTCAAACTCACCAAGATTCCAGAAGGAACCTTTTCATGGGCAGCAACATCACTTCTATTTGAGTCATCTTCAAGAACATCCTTTTCTGAGTTATGCATCTCAGAACACAGAAAACTAACTTTCCACAATACAGGTAGATGCAAAAATTACAGCCATAACAGAATGTTGTAGCAGCATTCGTTCTCTTGTTATAGAAGCAGAAGAACTATGTAAACCTTCTGGTCTCTTAGAGGAAACTGCTTGGTATACATTCCCACGCAGAACTACTGGTAAAAAGGAAGTGCTTCTTTAAGAAAGCTCACACAGAAACTCCCTCACCAATAGGCTTTGCTTGAAATGTCCCAGCCCCGTTGCATGCTCCGAGATAAGTAATAACATGGGCAGGCTTTGCCATATGTTTGCACTGATAGGTGATGATCTTGGTTTGCATCACGTCACGTGACTTCAGCTGAAGCTCCCACGAAAACAGGGATTTAGTTAATGATTCTTGAGCAAAGTCTACATTAGCTCACTTGGAGACTTTTCACCCACTGCTGCAACTCCACCACTGGTAGCAGCACTCCAAGTCCTGGTTCAGCCTAAGCCAAGCCTGCCTGCTGACACTGCATGCGCTGCTCCCTCTGCTGATGGCGTCACTGGGGCAGCCACTCGTGTTTGATACAGCACATTTCACAACACTTCAGGATCTGGTATTTGTGGACTTTTTTCCCCTCCTTCTTGAAATTGAAATTACATAACAATGGTAAAGAGACAACTGACCTGGTGTCAAGTTTATACTAAACCATACGAAACCAATGCACACCAAGATGAACATTTGTTTTCCTGTGGAAATTTTCTTGCTTTCTTCAAACTGAATTGTAAAGCAGTATAATTTGAGTGTGTGGACAAAACATACAAGCTTTTTAAATAACTAGCTCCATGACTCAGAATAAGAATAAATTTTTGATCTGAGGAATTCTGAAATGTCATTATTTATCTAAACAATATAACGGATAGGTGAAATAACCTGAAGAAGAATAGTAGTATAAGGAACCAAGTCTGTCCCAGAATGCAAGAGACATTCTCTGAGGACTACCAATATTTCCTCAACATAGATAAAGTCTCATTACCCTAAACCCATGCATCTCCTTCCCATCCTCATGGGGTTACTGTGTGTCTGCTCCAAAGGCTGTGGAGGATTGTTTCTTGAATTACAAGCTTAAAAAAAAAGTTAATCTAGGACCCCACTACTATTCCTCCTCTAAATTTTGTAAATTCATGTGTTAGACTTTGATGCAAGGACAGTGAACCACATTACAGCATGCAGCCAAATAGCTTGTATGTTTCCAAAATAATTCATGAACTACAAACTCAAGGCCAAAACTGCATCAGTGTCAATGACAAAATCCTAAATTGGGTGTTGGAATTGCTATGTCTGCAGTAAGGTTCTAATAAACTGCTCCTATCTCTGAGCCCTTTTCTGTGCATTGAATAAGTTCATATTGCATCTGGCTCTTCACAGGAAAAACTAACCATGACAAGTATTTTCATAGACTATTAAGAATTACTAGAAACACTCAATTTCCCCTTCCTGTTCATCATTCCTTCATCCTGTATGTTCCATTAAAATACAGAATAAAATAGAGTTATGAGCAAAATGGAAGCAAAATTCATAAGCCAGTGCTTCTTTTCAAATGCTATTGACTTTGTTTCACGTTGGGGTTTTTTTCTGTGATATCTATGCTATTTCAATATCGTTCAGTATTTCAGACTGACATTGTTGTCTTCAAAGCTTATAAAAGTGTTTAGGAAAACAGCCTTTCTAAAATACAGATAAAATTGTGGTCACTGCAGTAAGGCAAGATTTAGACAGGTAAGCTGTCTAAGCTTTGCACATTTAGCTAGCCCTCTTGTCTTTTATTTCTCAATATTAATAAGGTAAGTAAAATATAATTCCTGCTGAGGAAGTTTAAGCACTGTTATTTACTTACAATTTGCACAGGAAAATTAGCTTTCATTTTGAAAAGCAAATACTTCAAATTTGGAAGTCTTAGAAGCACTGTTTTCCATGCAACCTTAATGAAGCTCTTTAGTGTGGGTAGGTTTTCCTGTGGTTCAGTCTCAGAAAGCACACGACTTTTTTCACTAGAGTCCCACAGGTTAATAATGCTGACAAAGATCATTCACCATCCTTTGTTCTTTCTTTGATCCGCTCTTTGTGGGTCTACACATTTTATCCTATTGCTCATTAATCAAAATCCCTGATGGGAAGTATGATTCCATTTTTAAAACGTAGTTTTCTGCAGCAGTCTTCTTAATATATTCAACTGCATTTCATTTAGTTTAACAGCATCTCAGAGATGTAGTATTTTTTTCACCTATGCAATGAAAAATTCAGGTCAGATTAGGAATTAAACATGCAAGGGGGTTTATGACATTTAGAATTTGATTTTTCAGATTTTTCCTCTTTTTTTACCTCTTTCCATATTCAAAACATTGCCTCAATAGGCTACACTTGTAGCTGCAAATCAGATTACTTTTTAATGACCATCTGGGATTTGTAAAAGTCTGACTGCCTGTGAAAGTGACATTTAAGTGATTACTGAATTGTACTGTATAGGAACCATTGAACAAATGCCACCAGAAAACACCTACAGGACGTTTCCCCAGCTTTCATCAGTGCACACCATTCTGAGCTCTGGAAGGAAGTAAGCAGAAATCCTATAGACATGAGCTTCTATCAGCACACTATCCCAATTCACTCAGAGATGAGAATAAATATACCAAGACAAATGAATGGACCAAACCCTTCTCTATTTAACATATTCTAATAGATATGTATGGGACAGCCTTTGTTCATGGTCCAATTGTCTTCTTCACCCCATCTTGTCACACATAATTTTACTTACTATTGACCAAGAATTAAACACCACAGTTCTCAATGTCAGGATGGGGTGTGACCATTCTTAGTCTCACAGCCCATCCTGACACTGGAAAAGATCCTTTCTCCACAAGGCTCAGCTCCAATTCCAAAATTCCAACACTTCTCTATTTTCATCACTTTTACTCTTTGCTTATTAGGTGCAAAAAAAAAGTGGAGGAGTTGCCAATTCTCCTGCACAGATTACAAAAATCGGACTGGGGCTGAAAACACTTTTCTGTGCCCGTTCTTGGTCCCAGCCCCGGTCTGAAGCATCTGCTTACCGAGACGGAAAATAAAGCTCTGTTCATTCCAGATTGTGCTAAAACACATTCAGTACAACATCTTTGATATTTCTAAGTGCAAAAGTCTATCCATTCTCTATAAGAACTTCTAAGCCTAATTCAAAGGTTAACTTTGCTAAAATAAAATAAACTTGGACGTGACTAACAGAAGACATACTGAACGAAGATTATCTGCCTCAGATGCTTTCTGAGAGAGACACATGAATTTTTCTAAAAGAAAACAGCTACAGTTTTTCCTCTAGTAGGGTGGAAAAATACCACCAAGTGTCACTTCTTATTAAAAAGAAATTAATATACTTGCTAAGATTTTCCATATAAAAGCTGAAAGTAGCTAAAATGTAACTTGGAACTAAATTTTCCATTTTAGCAAATTACATGCAACTAAAAATGAAATTCTGTTCAACAATGTTGAAAAACACTAACAGGCAGTATTACCTTCTTTTACCCGCAATTCCCAGCTGTCCAAAAAATGAAGAAAAAGCCCTATCACAAGTAATAATAGCAAGTACAAGAATTCAAGCAGTTAATAGATGTTAGAGAAACACTAGTGATACAAAAGTAATGTATTGTTCATTAAACTGGCAGTTAAAAAAGAATAAAATCAAATTAGTTTTCTACCTATGATGCAACATGGTAAATTCAATGCCTTCAAGATCTCCTGTCAGGTGGAATCTAGAGCAATTCATATCCAAATATTCTTCAGTGCAACTTAAGTACCATTTTATCACCATGGGGGAAAAAAAAAAAAAGCAAGAAAGGAAATCCACAGTTTATTTGGAGTTGGTGCTTTTGTAACTGTGTCAACAGTTGTATCTGTATGATCTGCTATGAATCATCTGATTTCAGTGTTACAGTACCTGTCCTTGTATTAATTTGAGCTTTTTTTAGCTTTTTTTTTTTAAAGTTACCCTTTTTTTCTGTTTACAAAGGAGTATCAGTGAAGACAAAGAATACTTCAAGAGTTCCTAAATTTAGTTTTACTGGTAAAATGATCCGTTCAATCAAAAACTTAGGTTACACATACACAAAATATTCTTATGCACGTGGAGACCTTAACTTCTTTCAAGGCACCGGAAAAAGTAACTGGCTAATGCAAGAGTGCAGCCCTTTGGAATCCGTACGTGCATATCCCACACTGCCACCTGCCACACTCGACATACACATTTCCAACAACACACAGTCTTCTACAGCCACATCATCCTTGGCTGAACTTATTCCCAGACACGTAATAGAGAAACCAATGTTTCTGAATAGAAATTCTATCAATCTCATTTTTGCATGAGATGAGAGAAAGCAGATGAAGCTTTTCCTGTCTGTTTCTAGAAAGCACTAAGCATTTCCTTAATAAGCAATCCAGCAATCCCTTATCTTTGTTTTCTTCTTTTAAGGTGCTGATCTGCCCCAGGTGTATTTAAATTTTCTTGCAACCTGCCAAGGTTTAGAAGTCAAAGCAAAAGAACACAGCCACGTGTGCACGTATGAAATCTATCTATATCTAATCTATTAGTGGCAAATAATTTGGTTACATTTAGAATGGATACATGAATATAAGAATTGAGACTAGTGCAAACCTTCAGGTTGACAAGAACAGAAATAATACTTATTCTGAGAAATACATATATGGAATTCCTAAAAAGCTCTAAATAATGCATATATAAACAAGATACCTTTTTTCCCACTTCATAAGATCCTCCATATTGTTGAATTCATGAACATATACCAAAATAAAGCAATATCCCTAAATTTAATTTGCATATAAGACACATACTATCAACAAATTGTGTAAAAATGCTAGTCTTACAGAATTCCCACGCAAAGGTATTTTCCAACATGAGATGTTGGGAAGAGAAAAATTAGATGCAGCTGAGCAAAGTGGCATATGCTTACTCTTTCAGCAAACCCAATCCACCCGCATTATTGAGTTGTAATGACCACAGAGGTCACATCTGGCTGAGGGATCTGTTCTCCCCTAGCACACAGCACCGTGTCTGCACTGTCTATACAGGACAAAACACACCTGTGAAGTGGCCTCACAGATTTCTTGTTTGTGTTAACAGGCATACTTTTTATTTTGGGGAATGAATGGCTTTAAGTCACCACTAATTACTTTTCTTCTTTAAATGACTGTATTTCAGTTCACATCACAAACTGAATTCTAATCAGCTGAGTGAGAGTCAATTGCTTCAATTTCTAATGGAATCACAGCTACAATTCATTTTCCAAAGCACTTATTTGAAACAATTTTTAAAAGAATCCTTTACACATTTCCTTTAAAAGGCTTTTCATAACCATCAATTCAGAAGAAGTATATTTCCTGAGGAGACAGTTACGCAGTCTAAAAAAAGACAAGTAAACCTAGAGACACAGCCTAAGACCAGCTTAGCTGGCTTCAGCCACATACACCAACAGAAGTATGTCACCTAGTACACTGCAGACTTTTCTATTAATACTTTGCGTATTTACATTTCTGGTATTGAACCTAAGCACTTTGGATAAAGAAATGGGCCGATTCATCAGCTAAAAATCTCATCTGTTCACTCAGTGCATACAGAAGCAATGAGGAAGTGTCCCTTAGTCTTGGGAAAATGAGTGACTCAAGACAACTTCTGACAGCCAATGTCAAATTACGTTAGTGCTAAAGGTGAAAGAAACTGATAAAAATAAAATATTCAGCCAGGAAGGGGAAGATAGCATCCTTTCTTTGGTAATTCCCTTGAAATATAAGTACAAGAAAAAAAATCTCCAAGAAGTGTGCTTAAGCTTTGTCCTCAAGCAAAAAGACAATCTGACTTGACTTAGCATGACAGTTTCATATTAAATCAGTCTGCCTGCCCAAACCGAAATGTAAGCACTAATGTAACAACCAAGATAAGAGAGCAGCTAGGCAGATGAAATTCATTTTTAAGTGCCACATTCTTTGCAAAAGCAGCAACATTTTTTACTATGCCTAAAGTGGGTAACTCTATTTACAATTTAAAAGAAACCCTCCGCTTACCTATGTAACAGTGAGATATGTCCAGAGATGGCATCTTTGTGTAACTGTAAAACCTTAAACTGTAACCTCCACAAGATCATAAAGAACATACTCCAGATACAAAAATCACTGGGATACAGTATGCCACTATGCTGTGCTCTCAGAATGTGCACGCTATGGGATGAAGACATCTAATATATATGCTTTAGACTTGTATTTGATCACAAATGTATCACACACTGCTGTGTATAAGCCTGAAAGCTCTTTTACTGTGGAGATCTGTAACATACAGCACTGAATCTCACATCAGAAAGTGTCCTTTCATCCCTTTTCAGATAGTTACGTAGAACGTATTGCTAAATCATGATGTAACTAATGATTAAAAGTTATTTCATACATAATCCAAAGCTATTTTACAAAAAAAAAAAAATTCAATTTGTTAGTAATTCTAACTTAAGCACAGAGATTCAGTGTTCACACAGACCGTGAGAAACTGTTTTCCTGTGTGCTGTAATCTTCCACTAAAGATGCAAGACTGGAAAACAAGAATATTGTGATCTAGACTATTAACCATGTGACCACATTCCAGGAAGAGAAGCAACAAATGCAACTAATTTAACCTCTGGCTTTGACAAAGGTTCCCAAAGTGGCTTTGAACAAAATCCTTTCACCTCTATCTGATCTAGGTTGCAAATTCTGAGGCAGAGACCAAGTCATAAAACATGCAATGCAAAAACGGGCTGCTCGGGGCCTCAAGGTACATAAGGAGGTGTCAAGTGCCCTAAGTGCAGTTTGGATTTCCCTTTAACTGATCCAAGACTTTACAAGAGTGGAAGGAAACGCTGGAGTTAGGACATAAAAGGACATAAAATTCACTGCACCGCAAAGCTGAAACATTTTATGTGGATGTCTTTCAAGTAAACAATAACAAAGAATTACACTTACTTTTGCAACAAGCCAAAATACTAAGAACCAAGAATAAGATGAAGTATTAAGTACCAAGAATAAGTTCAAACACCATCTCTGTTACAGGCCACTAAAAAACTCAAACGTTTTGATATGCTGAACTGGAAAGTTATGATACAAGCTTAAAAATCAATACTGTAATTGCTGACGAGAGCCATTCAGCACTATCCTAGTTATTCCTACTGCAACTAAGAATAATACCAGATAATACAGCATTTCAGTCAAAGTTCTTGGCATCCTGAGATCATTTAGAAACCTTTTAATATTAGCTTATCAGTTTAATAGTCTATTATATAATAGTAATATGTTTTTACAGAGCACGTCGCTTTACACCACTGAAGTAAAGAGCTCTTCTTTGATTGTTGTAAGAGATGGCAAAACTCTTTACACTCCTGTATGTTCTGGGATGCAAAGAAACTATAGCAGGGGCTAGGAGAGAAGGCACAACTGTTGGCCCTGGCTGGAGCTAGCTGCCTAGTATGTATACAAAAAACCCTGGTTATGTAGCCATAAAATGATCGACATTCCCACACTTCTAAAACAAAAAAAGAAGGCATTTTGTGACTTACGACCTTTCATTACAACTACTGAATACCTGTACATTTTTAAAATGCACGTAACACTATAAATTTTCTCTATTTTGCAAACATTAAGTGCTCTGTATGCAAAATTGTCCCAAGAAAAATAACCAAAGAAAACCAAAATAGACCCCAAGGAGTTGTATTTCAGTGATCCTTCTTGTGGGTTCCTTACAACCTGGCATATTCTATGATTCTAAGGACTAAATTTTGTAAGGTTGTCTGTCATCTTCTCTGACACTATCCTTAATAATACCACATACCACTATGTTATATGGCTAACAAATTCTTTCTTGTAACAACAATGGCATTTTGGGGGGGCGGGGGGGGGAGGAACCAGATGATGTGCACGTACA
>VZTH01016130.1:257239-275221 GCA_013397815.1 Aleadryas rufinucha
AAGGAACCAGATGATGTGCACGTACAAAGTGCAGCCACAACACAGGTATATTTATGACTTCATTTTGCTGGATGGAAATGCACAGGCTTACCCAGCATATTGCCCTGCTCTATCAAAAATCATTGATGTACTCAGTACTTCAGCAGAAGAAAAACGCAGTTCACACAAATTAAACCAGACGCATACTTGGCAAGAACCCAAAGAGAAGCACACAAAAAACATGCGGGCAGTGTAGTCCCACTTCAGACTCTCCACACCAGAGGGACAAACAAGGGAGGCAGAGGCGGAGCGCCCCGCCGGAGCGAGAGTTCACTGCCCGAGTGTGAGGGAAAGGCTCTGGGCAGCAAGGCAAGGCGAGGCGAGGCAAGGCAAGGCACGGCACGTATCCCGGAGTGCCAGAGCGGCACCACCAAGCCGCGCCGGGAACATCGGCGCTCCCGGGCGGTCCCGCCACCCCCGTGTCGCGGCGGGGCGATGGCGCCGGGAGCCACCCCCACGCCCGGGCTGCCCAGCCGCACACTAGGCAGCCGGGGCACAGGAGGGGATGTTTCCCCTTCGCCCCGCAGGCCTGGGGTGCGGGGAATTGCGGGCAGCGTCTGGAGCGCGGGCAGTGCCGGCCGGGCGGCCCCGCTTCCCAGCGACGGTTCCGGGGAGATTCTCATGGTTCTCTGCGGGGAGCGAGCCCGGGCTACCAGCCGGGGCAGGGCCTGCGCCGCCCTCCCTTCCTCCCGCTCTCCCTCCTTCCCTCCNCCACGTGACCTTGGAGCGGCGCCGGGTAGGACGGGGAAGGAGGGAAGGAGGCGCGTGGCGCGCGCGCGTGCGCGTGCGCGGCCCCGGGAGCGCGTACCGCATCCCGGAGCCTCCGGCCGGGGACCCGGCGCGGGGATCAGCGGCGGAGCCCTCTCGGGAGCAGCTGTTTGTAGCCGTGGTCTGAGCCGGGGCTCAGGATTAGCACCTCGTGACACCGGGGCCGAAAAGACGCGCTGCGTTCACGGTGTTTGCCACTTCATACGTCTGTCACTGCATCCTTCTGAAAGTTAGCAGCCTACCCACAGGAGGAGGGAAAATGCTTTTTTTTGTGTACATATAAATATCTGTATACATACATACATATGTTACATCTGTATTACGCCCTAGTCTTTCTATATCTATATATCGTAGTCTCAGGATGCGCCAGAGGAGGTTTCAGATGGACATTTAAAGAATTTTTTCACAGAAGGGGTGATTAGACATTGGAATGGGTTGCCCAGGAAGGTGGTGGAGTCACCGTCCCTGGAAGTGTTTAAGGAAAGACTGGACGGTGGCAGTCACTGCCATCCATGGTCTAGTTGACACGATGATGTTTGGTCATAGGTTGTACTCGATGATCTTGGAGGTCTTTCCCAACATAATTAATTCAGTGATTCTGTTATATATATATTTTGTAATGAAAGTGTAGAATTGCAAAATCAGAACATGTCCAGCAAGCCGTGTGTGCATTTCAGGACAGCAGCTTCATTTGCCCATGGCTTTTATGATTCACACCACTGCTTGCTGAAGTTGGTTTGGTGATGTGTTGTTCTTTACCTGAGTCACGCTATTGCCCAGAGGCTCCAGATGATACTGTGACATAATATGTACTGAACCAGGGTAATATTCTCACCTCAAACAACTTGCAGCATAAAAAAGGGAAAAGAAAAGAAGAGCTAGCACGATTGGAAATACAATTTGGGTTTCACAAACGTAAATTAAATGCNGCTTACCTCGAGCGAGGCCCGGCGGGAGCCGGCGCCAGCCGAGGAGGGACGGACGGTGGCTGTACGGATGGATGGATGGATGGAGGGAGGGAGGGAGGGACGGGAGCGGGGAGCCGGGGGAGCCGCGCCCGGCCGGGTGCGAACTGCGCCAAGCGGCAGCCGTTGGTGCAGCGCGTGCACGCGCGCGCGCGCGCTCCCGCTGGCGGCGGNTACGCCCTAGTCTTTCTATATCTATATATCGTAGTCTCAGGATGCGCCAGAGGAGGTTTCAGATGGACATTTAAAGAATTTTTTCACAGAAGGGGTGATTAGACATTGGAATGGGTTGCCCAGGAAGGTGGTGGAGTCACCGTCCCTGGAAGTGTTTAAGGAAAGACTGGACGGTGGCAGTCACTGCCATCCATGGTCTAGTTGACACGATGATGTTTGGTCATAGGTTGTACTCGATGATCTTGGAGGTCTTTCCCAACATAATTAATTCAGTGATTCTGTTATATATATATTTTGTAATGAAAGTGTAGAATTGCAAAATCAGAACATGTCCAGCAAGCCGTGTGTGCATTTCAGGACAGCAGCTTCATTTGCCCATGGCTTTTATGATTCACACCACTGCTTGCTGAAGTTGGTTTGGTGATGTGTTGTTCTTTACCTGAGTCACGCTATTGCCCAGAGGCTCCAGATGATACTGTGACATAATATGTACTGAACCAGGGTAATATTCTCACCTCAAACAACTTGCAGCATAAAAAAGGGAAAAGAAAAGAAGAGCTAGCACGATTGGAAATACAATTTGGGTTTCACAAACGTAAATTAAATGCTTTATCACTACCCATGTTGCTTCTTTGTTTTATTGTACTTCCATTTGTCTACCAACCACTTTTTCATCCAATCTGTTGACAAAAGTTTTGTTAAAAATTGGCTTTGTCCCACTTGGTGTTAGAGGCATTTTAGGTTTTAACATAGGTTTCATGTAGTTGTCACATAATGAGAATTCAGGCTGGTCGGCAGAGCATTCAGGGCAACTGACAAAAAGACATCCTAGCATGCAAAGTAATATATAGACAAAATATATTGTGCTAGTCTACGTTTCTCTTAAAAGATGCTTGACAATCTTTTTTTACCAGTCCTACAAAGAGATAAGATCTGTTTATTCGTCTGTACCTCCTGGGACAAGCTGCCTAAAAGATTATAGCCAGTGAGTTTGCTTATTTGCAGATAATATATTTAAATCCCTTTGAGCATGGAACTAAAACAAATCTATCCCTGCATAACATGCAGGCTGAGTTTTCAAGGAAAGTGGTTCATGGAAGAAGGCACAAACACAGCATTTCATGGATAGAGTGACTGTATTATGCATATGTAAAGAGGAAGGTCAGATTTCACGCCTGCCCATTTTGATGATGTTATCATCGTGTCAGGAATACTGAGTCAATCTTGGAACACTTTCCAGGACTCAGGATACATGGAAGCAACAAAGAGTAATGGAGCAATTTGCCACCCTTCAGCGCAACCATTTTTCAGTTGCAGCAGTTTTCTGAAGAGGGCTCCTGTTGGAGTATAACGATGCAATAAAAATTACCTAGCCACATTAGCATAACATCTGTCGCAAACACACAGTCTGCAGATCATTTCCCTGCTTTGCCGAGTTCCTTATTTGGCATCTTAGTCTCTCAGTTTGTGAGGGACACCACTTCAGCAATTGCTCTAACAAGACTATTTTCATTTGTGTTTCTGTGATCTTATCTTTGCTGGTTGTAACAAGAAGTTATTTTTTTAGTTGAGGAGATTCTCCTTTTCAACACCAGACAGTCCTGTTCACAGGGAGATAAGAGGTAGGGGCTAAATCTGTCATATGTCCTCAAATATTGACATTAAGCTAAATCCAATTATAAAAATAAGCCAGAAAAGTCTTTACATGAAAAGGGGTAACAAATGGGTAGATGATACTTTTCTGTTTCCAACCTGGAATAGGTGCTTCTGAGTAAGAAGCATTTATTTGAAAACACAATGTCTTCCCTTTAGGTAACATTTACCATTCCGAAATTATTACCTCCAGACAATCAAGACTACAGAAGTAGACATCCCTGAGTATTCTCCTTTTGTATTCTTTACTCTTTTGCACTTACACATAGAAGATTACAATGAGGCTGTAAAATGGCTTCCATTTTCCACGGCTATATCTATCAAGTGGGATTTGTTTCTGTTGTGAGTGTGTGGAGTGGTGTAGCTAGGAGCTCTCTACATCGATGCACCGTTTGTGGTCCTTGTTGAACCACAACTCACTGGTGGTTAATCCAGGGCCTCCAGGGCACAGGTAGCCTGCTACCTCATTTACGTTCGTTTTGCCTTTTCACCACAAAAGTCACTATTGTTTCTTCCACCAGGGAGAGGGGAGGGTGTGATGAGAGCAGCTGCTTACTGGTGTGGTTATTTTGGTGGAGAGGAAGCAATTTGAAAGTGTGTTACCCAGTGCCATATGTAAATCAATGGCTCTCTGGCTCTTCAGCTGCGGATCATGTCTGGCAGCAGCAGTGTGTGAGAGGCAGCCTGCTTAGGGCTACCTGCACGTAAGGCAAAAGAAGCTGACATTAGTGATGAGATATTGTTCTGTCATTTTGCCTGTTTGCATGCATACAATACTCAGAAAGAAACCACTCTCTGGAGCAGTCATTTATTCCACACCCACCATCATCCCTGCTGATACTACAGCAGACAGGATATCCTTTCTGTTTTTTTCTGCTAAAGTGTTGTTTAGACTCTTATATCTTACCCTGCAAACCTGTGAGACTTCTTATCTCTGCCTCCTAGTCACAACCAACACATGTCCCTCAGAAGCGTTTTCCATAACTCCTTAGATCAGAATGACTTTATGACAGGATGTTATGATTTAGTTTAGTTTATCTTTTTATTTCCATTTAAGAGTCAAAAAAAAAAAAAAGAGGGAAATTAATAGCAAGGGTTCAGGGCTGTAAGGAGCTGTACCCTGGTCCAGCAAAATTTTTAAGCACACCAACAGTCCCAAAAGTTGATGGACCTGTGTGTAGAGTTAACATATTTGGTTAATCCAAACAGTCCCAAACAACATTCCCAAAAGTCCCAAAAGTTGATGGACCTGTGTGTAGAGTTAACATATTTGGTTAATCTAGCACACTCAGATCAAGTCTCATGTGAGCAATATTTCTCCATTCTTTGTCAATCAGTAGCAGGTGTTTCACAAACCATTTTCTGATAATAGATATGATAGGATTTCAGGCCTCCTGTTAAGAAGTTGCTTGTCCTTGCCAAAATCACAGCCTAATTAAGCAGGAGGTTTTATTCATGTCCTGTTAGTACGAGTGATGAAATGTAAATGGAAATAACTGTGTCAAATTGGATGGTAGAAGATGCAAGATTGGGAAAGAAGGAAGGAGAGGTGTTTCATTTGAAAATTTGCAGAAGGAGATTGCAGGAAAGAACTCTCGCATAATGAAATGGGAAGTGAGACAAGGGCAAAAGTCAGCAGAAGATTGCACCCAAATCTGAGGCCTTCCTTCCTCTCCATCAGCCCACTGTCTCTCTCATAGTACCTTCATCTCTAGAAGCCCTTGTGAAACGGAGTTTTTTGTAACATTTTCTCTTTACAGCTTTTGTTGCTCTTTTCCTTGGACAACATTTTGCTTCAATTCTTAAAATTTAATGTCCTTTTAGCAAGACGAAACCAAACCAACAAACAAACAAACAAAAAAAACCCAACTGTGGGGAGAGACTTGTTGCAGGTGTCTGTCTGATCCGTGTAAATGCAGATTAAATAGGATATCATTTATGCATTCACCTTATAGTTGTTGTTCAAGGACAAAGAGCAGAAGTGCACTCTGTGCTAGTTTAAGGATGACCTCAGTTTGCAAGTAACTGCTTCAAAGATTATGGTTTAATGTATTACCAAATTATGTCTGTCAGTCTCAGCACAGACAGATCTTCCTCAATAATTGGCTAACAAATCTAGAAGAATTCAAGGACAGCTGGAATCACAGGGCCTTTACTACAGTGGAAGTCAAAGTCTATTTTTCTCATCCTTTTTCATATTCAAAAATCATCCTTTGTGGTTTTAGAAGGTGAATGGATAATATAGCTTATTGCAACACTTTCCCGTACTGTTAAATACCATTATTATAATATGAGAACATGAATTTTTAGAAGAGTTATAAATTTGAATATAAAGAATAATATGTGCTGAAATGGAACATGTAGGTGAGAAATAACAATATAAAGACAAGTGCACTTCAGATAAATATTGCATCCAGTGCTTGAGTTTAAATGTAGTCAGATGATTCTGTGTGTTTAACAGGAGATCCTGTTGCTGCAGAAATAATTTGCATTCTATCGTTATGTAATGCACAGGGACCGAAACAATTTTTCATACTTATAATGGAGAATAGAATATAAATAGTACATTTAAAATGCAAGAAAGAAATTATTCAACCACGGTAGCATAATAAGCTTTAGTATACTCCACAATTCTGTTAATATTAATTTCGAACATTTTGTTATACATTTGTGAACCACTACATCTTAAATAATCAAAATTTAAAAAGGGGGGGGTAATCTTTGATATGTTTATCTTATTACTGTGCATACTACACTATGCTTCTGGATAGCAAATGTAGTCCTGTAGAAAAATACTGATGTGCCTCCATTTCCAGCTTTATGAGGAACCATCCACATTTAACAAAAAAATCCCCAAACTCTAGTGAATTTTAGTTTAAAATTTTAAAGCTATTTCCAGTAGGTTTTAATTGAAATATTAGGAAAATAGTGATTTTTCTTGCAGCAAAATCCTCAGACCTGATTCTGCTACAATGACACAAAAGAGAGATCTGCTATTGGCTTTATGGTGAGAAAAATGGGCTTTGTAATCTGAGATTTGGGACATTTTTTAGAACATTCTTCTGAGATCTAGCTTGATTTCCATTAAAACAAATGAAAAGACCCCTGCGGCATGTTGCAGGAATTGGATCAGGCTCTCAGTGGTACAGTCTGTTCTATATATAACTTACTCACTGCCGTTGGTGTTCGTGGCAGACAGGCTCCCAGCCCGAAGGAGCTGTGAAGGGTGATGGATCTTTACAGATGTAAGGCAGCTTGAAATAATTGCCACGGCAAGGGAGAGTTGTGTGAAACAACATGCAGCTTTGTACTGCTTTTGGAGGGCCACACTGTAACTCTGGCAGAGTGATAGGATTGCACATCTCTAGATATTTATCATTTTCTGTAATAGTTGCATGAAGAATTACATGCATTGGGGTGTCCCACCATGGAAATGCTCCTTACTGCATTTCTCTGTGGGACCTACGCTTACGTCCTTCATTGCTAGGCTGTAATACATAGATTTAGAAAAAGATGTGATGCAGAACAGAGTCAAGCTCAATATCAAACAGTTCCTAAGTGTAGTTGGATGATTTTATTTGTAGTTCTGTTTGCATTTAAGCTTCTCCCAACACCATTTTGTGTCAGTATTCTGATTTCTATATGTTTTTCTCTGTTGGCATCCTACGTCCTTCTGTCACTCACTGTGGACCATCCAAGTTGTTTAAATCCTTTACTTTGTTTAGAGAAACATTATTGCTCTACTTGCCTCCATTTAAGTGTTCCATCCTGTGTTTCATCCAGCAGGAAAATTTTTTTTTGTTTTAAAAAGGGTTGACTAGAATCCTATCGGAATTCTACTGGAAGGAAATTAATTTCTTCTCATCAGGGATATCAGTGTCTTCTATGCATTTACATGCTACTGAGACACTTTGCTTTCTTATGCTAACAGTTCTATGAGGATGGATTAGAAACTGGTATTTCTTGTGTTTTCAGTATTTCCACATTTGTCATAGATCCAACACCTAGAAATACCAGTGGAATTCAGTAACCTTTCATCAATAATCCATCTGGAAAAAGACAATACAATATGTCTGAGCCTCCTAAGGGTTGAAATCAATAAGAATATTTTCCTAATAATTAAAATATCTTATTTTCATGTCTTATGTTTAATAATTTCTGGTCACTTTAAAGTTGAACTCAGCTTGCATAGCAGCAAAATAAATTCTGACCTTTATTTTTATTGGTTTGTTTTTCAGCTTGAACTCTGCCTTGGTAGAGCTCTTCCATGGTATCGAAGCATTTGCAAATGAGTCATATTTTCCTATATCCTCAGTACGTAAACATGTGAATGAACACAGCAGTGAATGTGAATGAGCACAGCAATGATTTAATGTAGAGATTCTTGGTTTGCATTTATTCCTTACTTACATGACCATGAAGCTACACTCTCTTACAAGAAACCAGTGGATATGATACTACTGAGTGGAAGAAGGGATAGTCTTGGGCTGAGCCACTGAGGGGAAGAAGAGCAGTGGGTTTATCAGAAATCTGAGTGCTGCAGCAAAAACTGTGGAGGAAAATGAGCTGATACTTCATGGGTTAATGCTACATCCACAGTAACTCATGAAGGTTTTAAAGGAATTAATGAAGTGGAGAGGACTGAAAAGCAGTCATGTGAGTCTTGGTGGTAAGAAACGGCCAGATGTCATCCTGATCCACCTGATGAAACAGGTTTGCATGAAAAAAAACCTGGATCAGAAGAAAACCACTTACGCTCCCCCCACATCCATAGGAGATGGTTGTGTTCCTGGGGATCTTCCACTGTGGCCAAACTGGTCACGGTGAAAAGTAGAGCCCACATGGCATGAAGAGGACTGTATATATCATTTCCTTGAAAAAGTAAGGCAGCATCTGCCTCAAGCTGTGATGGCCTAGAAATATCAATTAACACATCCATGTAACTGATACCAACATTCCATTACAGGGTAGTAAATATGTCAGTTCTGTTCAGGATTTGCTCTAACGGACTCTGCTTATAATGGACATTTTTTAGTAATTAAATTCACATTAACAGTGAATTTATCAGTAATTCACAGTGAATTTATCAGTCATTTAGTAACATTATCATTATTCAGATACTTAGAAATTCCTGCAGTGCAATTATCTGGTACTGAGACATAAGTGCCCATCTACTATGCATTTAAATTTAAAGTTAGGAAGTATTGCAAATGTTACAAAGAAAAACCCCACTAATTAACTTTTGTGTTAAAATGTTATGATTAATGTACTGCTCATTAAATCTCAGGTTGAATTTATTATCCTGTTTGTGACAGGATCACATTCTTCATTGAAGTTCAGTGGGGTTTACCCACAGCTGCTTTTTCTGGTGGTTTCTTTCCTTGCCTATCCAAGCTTTCTGTGGGTTGAGGAACCTTTCCTGCTACTCCTGCCTTTCCATCAGTCTTCTTTGCTGCTTGCTGGTTGCTTTTTGTATCCTTTTCTGTTTCCACAGGGGGCATTTCATTTGGATCAGGTGTCTCTTCTGTAGCAATAATTTCTTCTACGTGTGGCTTAATAAAATCTGATTTAGGAGAAGTAATAAAATTTCTGAGTAATCCTAAGTAACAATATTTACTGTGCTCAGCAACATTTCTTTCACATTGATTATGACCTTATCATGTTCTTTTCCTCTTTCTCTACCCATATAAAGAGGTTCAGTATCACATATAACATTGCTACTTCTTATGGAACCAAAACCAAGTCCAAGTCTTTATGGTCTCTAATTAAAATGATTAAGAGGTAGATACTGGAAAACATTTACAGATACAGAAATAATTGTTTCCCACTTAAGTCACCTAATTTACATGATTGCTTAGAAAAGTCTACCATACCAGTAAGGCAAGAGAGGAAGGAAATGCTGTAAAATATTTGTTCTTGCCTTAGGAGCAAAAAGGTGGGGGGGAATAAAAGTATAAAATGTTCTGTCAGAAATTATATAACATGTATACACCCTGTATACAAAGAAAAATACTTAGGCAAAAATATGTAAAACAGGTGTTCTGATATTGTCAGAATTTAAGACTGATTTGGAGCTAATATGAGAGAGTTGTAATTGTGAAGAATAAATCAATGTCCAAATAGCAATTATATAGTACGAGTCTAAAAGAACAGTAAAATAATATACAGGTAATATATGAGAATGCTGAATCACCAGAGAGTTTTTAATTTTCTACCCTTTCTCTAAATGAGACAAAAAATGGTCACTTATAATTCCAACTTTACCATTCAATATGGACATAAAACTAAGAGAGAATAATTGATTAATCTCAAGTAGTGGCTAAACAGTCAGGGTTTTCTAAAACGTTTAGGTATTTAGGGTCCCTGAATCAGCAAGGCCTTATTTTTGGTGAAATATCAAACATCTAGCTGCTGAAATGAGTCTCGCTTTGGAAAATAACACCATCTGTGTATGTATACATGCTTACAAAGTCTTCCCTCTGCATTCAGAAATTTAGAAGTATTTATTATGACTTTAAAAACTTCCATCAGCCAGGTTAGTCAAGGTGACAACTTGCAGTGGAAGTAGAAAAGGTGGTTTAAAAATATTGATTTAAGTCTCTCTCACTTAGGCCTAACCTGGTAATTCATACTTTGCATCTGTTGTTGATAAAAAATGTGCTTACTGTAAACTTGATTGATTGAGACCTATGAAATATTGATTGACACAGACAATTAACTCCATAACAATTTAACAATTTTTTTGTTGGAATAGAAGACTGTAACAGTGAAAGCACTCACCTTTCTTTTCCCCTTCCTTCTGTTTGCTTGCTGTCATTGTTTTTTTCTTTTTAGATACAGTTTTATTATTTTGATTGTGTCCTTGGACTGTGTCAATCTGCCCTGACACAGGCATCACAATCACCTGAAGCAAAGCGAGAACAAAACGTGCACAAGCAAGACATGTGGATGCATCACAAATTCAGCCTGAAATCACCATAACTGAATCCCTGGAAGCAACACCTTTTGAAGCATCTATTACTCTGACTTTCAGGGACACATACATCTGCCAAAGCAAAGCAAAGTAGAATCCAGCCTGTTACCTGGGAGGTGACCCACTTGTATTCCCTGGCAGTTCTGCCAAAAGGAGGGAGGCAGGAGGACAGATTTTTGAAAAAAAAGTAGTAGAAATAAACTGCTGCCAAAATACAATTGTTATTAAAAATAATACTAAGTACTAAACATCAGTTATTGCAAAGAGCAAGACATATTCTTGTTTGCACTCTGGAGAATGGAAGAGCTGTGACACTGCTATTTGTAAGTTACATGTCATGGGACAAAGATGGAGCAACCTGCATATCATCCTTGGATTGGCTTCATGTCCTACTAAGCAAAATTATGAAATAATTTTGCATTAGTTCTTTAAACTTGGGAAGCTTGCTATATCTCAAATTACAGATCTTCTCATGATTATATTTTGAAATTTAAAAATTAAGCCTTGTTACTTTGTCTGTTTTACTCAGCTGCTGTGACTAAATAATCTGAAGCTTTTTTTGTAACAGGTATTGATTCATTAAAGGACTTAGACCTTAAAAATGCAATAATGTCATCAATTTTGTTACTTGAGTGTTAAATATTTTAGGAGATAAGGCTGTGTGAACACATACACTGTTCATGTGAAACACCAAAACCACACTGGTTTTGCATAATTTCATGTTAAAAATCCTTGTGATGTGAAATCTCTTCTGGAAGAAAAAAAAAATTATACCAGATAAACATAGCATATTCATTGAAACTAGTGGTACAATTAGTCCAGGCATATGCAGTAAAGTTAGACACATGCTAACATGTTTTGGTAGTTCATAAAACTGATCTAAATGTGGATTATTTTTATAAGATTAAGTTAATAATCATTAGCCCTTTATAGAAACTGATTTAAAAAAAGAAATTGCTAAAATCAGCATTTTCACTATTGGTAACTGTGTTGAATCTATTTTTACCTGAACCATTAAGAATTCCCTCAATGCTTCCACTTCTCCTTTAACATTAGCTGACAGTAAACCTCAAGGCAAGGGTTTAGGTGAGTGTTAACTGTACAACACTTAGCAGTGGCATCCTCACAGAAATGCCAGTACTGCACCAAAGTGGGTGTCTGGGACTGCAGCACTCTTTCTGCAGTCACAGTAGCTAGAAAAGACCAGAGACAGTACGTGAAAGGTGCACACAGATCATGCTTAGACTGAAAATATATGTGTTAGTTCTTTAGATTGTGATGTGAAGAATTGTGGTGTTGTGAGACTAGAGTAATGAAAACATTTACTGACGTGGGACATTGCTCTCCAAAGTAGCAATGGGGCTGATAACTGCTTCTGATCCTATCCTATACATATAGTATCACATGTATATATCATACATATGTCCAGCAGGTTCTGTTGCTTTTCCTCAGCTGATATAATCAGTGGCATTGTAAAATAGCAGACATGGAGTTTTTAATCTATGTAAAGTGCATTCAAAGATTTGGACAAACATTTTTTTTTCTGAAACATTTTGGTGTAACAAAAAAAAAACCCCACACTTTTTTTTCTTTGTTACAGTGAATATTCTTTTCGTAGCTTTAAAAGGTCCTGATAAAATATGTTATTTCTGAATCTCCAGTGTTATGTTTGGATGGCATTAACTGACTTTTCTATCTAACAAAATACTTACATATCACCCTTAAATCACAATTCATACCCAGGTGCATTGAAAAGCATAAGACTACTCCTGTGACAGATTTTGCAAAAATACCTTGTTGAGATGTGAAGTAGTGAAGGTCTGGACAGAGAGGTGTGAAGAGATGCCACGGTGTTTTTGTTGCAAACAGCAAAGTGAAGATTAACAGGGATCTAAAGGGAAGCTGGAGGTAATTACAGTGGTGAAAGCATTAAGACACTAAGATACTGTGCACAACTGCTGGAGCTGTGACTAATAAAACAAGACACAGTGAAACAAGCTTGTGATGGAAGGAAAGAAGTGAATTCAGTTTATTTGTGAACATAGAGCAGAGTTCATACACTTTTACAGACACACACACGTATTAGTATCCTGGCCTCCTAAGCCTTATTTTCATTTATGTTACAGTACTGTTACCCTGTTTGGGCAGATTAAACAATATTTAGGGCTGTAAATGACACCCATATTAAGGCCTCACTAAATTAACACAGCAATAAAAGGGGACCTTAACACAGACAAAACCCAGCAATAATTTCTCTATGATCTAACACATTCCATCTATGCTACTTTACCAAAGTTGGAACGAATCCTAACTGCTGCTCAAAAACGTCCTGATCATTTTTGATCTTTCCATCTACTTCATTAGTTGCTTCCAATGAAACAATTCCTGACCCTTTCCTTCCAGATGCTCCAGGAAGAGGGTCAAATGGTGGGCCTGTGTTTACAGACAGCATGCGCTTGCCCTTGCTTAAGATGCTACAATTAGTTTCTGTGAAGTTAGCAGTAAGAAAACATTTAGGAAAGGCCCTGTTTTCCCTGGCATAAATAAGTACATTAGAAGCAAACGTGAAGTGAATGGAAAAATCCAAGGCTGCCTGCTAAAGCAGAAAGCCATTTACACACATGGATTAAGTCAGCCTAACATCCAAAATCTCCTCTGTACTTCTGTCCTCTAGTCCTAAATTCACGCTTTCATTTTATCTTACTGCTTTCTCTCTTGCTCAGACTCTCTCTTCCTCAGGTATGTACACACTTACAGTGACGTCGCTGGTCTCTGTACCATACTTGTTCTTCACCACAATGCTGTATTTCCCAGAGTCTTGTGTGGACACAGTAGAAATGGAAAAGCTGACATTTTTTCCAGATTCAAACTTCAGGATGCAATTGGCATCTGATACAAATGATTTTTCGTTCTTCAGCCATGAGACCTCTGGGGTGGGATCTCCCCAAACAGTGCAAGAAAGATTAAGTGCCTGTAGAAAAAGTACAAAGGATTTATGAGTCAGTAAATATTTGCTGTGTTTTTTGATGCCTGACTCTCCAAATATTTCAGCTCCCCATTTAGATTCCTGCTTTTAGTAAAAGGATGCATACCATCATGAGTAATCAATAATTTATGTCACTCTTCTCTATCATAAAGGAAAAGAAAGAACTCAGTTCAAAAATGCCATTAAAAGCTTTCAATATTTTATGGACCTTCTCTACTCTCATAATCATTAGTAGAGGTTTCTCCATGCATATTTCTTAATATAAAATTTTATATTTTATGTCTAATTAGATACTATCTGCATTTGTATGTTAGACCTGAAATGAGATTTTAATGATCTGTCAGATGGTTTTGTTCATATTAAACTCACTATATATATCCCATAAGTAAAGAAAGTGTGCCTGCTTTTTTAAATAACTAAGAACAAAGTGGCCGTGGAATATTTTGTTTAACTTGAGATCCTTTTAAAGTATGCCCTGACAGCTCTTCTAACAGACTTGAAGCGTTTTATGCACTCCAGTAAAACTATTTTTAACTGAAATCTATACAGGCTTTACTCATTCTTTGGTATTCATCTAAGTATTTCCCTTTGATGTTAGTATTATTCCTGGGGACTGAATTCAGTCCCATCAGACTGTAGGAAGTATCTTCACTGTTAGAGAATCACATTGTTGGAGAGGTCACTGGCAGCTTTATCCACCTTCAGTGGGCTGGCGAGTCTCTTGGGTACACTTTGTACAGGCCTTCTTTTTTTCTTGTCAGCTAAGAAATTAATTTTTGGGAGATATTGATACATAAAAATGATCCCCTCCTCCAGTCACTGTGCTATGGCAATCTCAAAAGTGTTTATCACATATAGAGTCAAATGTGAAAAAACTCACATGACAATTCAGTGGTACATAGGCCTTTCTCTGGAGCTTTATTTGGGAAGAAATTTATTTATATGTAAGTATTGGATAGTACACTGGTCTAAATTTAAAATGCCATTCAAACGGGAATCTAACTGGACTGGAAATTGAAGAATTTTACAGCAAAGAAAAGGGTCTTCAGTGGTTCGTTAGGAATGGACTAAGTGATAAATAAGGAATAGACAAGCTTTCACTTGACTGGAATCCAGTATCTCTTCTATTTTGTTTAAAGAATCTTTCTAAAAATGTGTCAAAAATAAGGGCAACTGAAAAGCACTCACATTATTAGCCCTATAGGCTGCCAAGATAAATATCCACAGTGAGAAATCTGTTTAACTGGCTACCTTCCCTTCAGCTCACTGCTTCTTATCTGGTAGTGTGATAGTGGAAGATGGGACAGAAGAGAGATGTCTGGAAGGCAGTTGAAATGAGCCGATAGAAAAATTGATACCTCTATAAAAGTCAAAGGTGTTGATATCTGTGAGAACAAAATAAAGATCAAATAAATCCCACGTGCCCAACCTAAGGACCAAAATGATAACAAAAGGGAAGGGGAAGTTTTTCCTCCATCAGCAACACATAATTCTTGGTACTGAAGGAAGGGCAGATTCCAAGTGAGAGGTGGTTATGACATGGTGGAAATGGCCTCTATCTGATTTCCTGCAGCACCTACAGCTGGCGACCACGTGGGGCTGTTGACTCCCTTCTCTCGTAGCCCACTGGTGTGAATGTTGTTTTGATTGCCATATCAGTCCATCTTTTTGAAAAACAAGTGGAAAACAAGAGGTTTTACATTTCCCCCTCTTCCTTATCACTCTGGATACAAACATGCCCTCAGCCTTAGCCAGGCAATGCATATGGACCCCTTCAGGTGCTGAGTATTTCTTTATTGTCTTCTGATTCTCTAGCGAGCAAGAGATCATCACCAAGTGGCCCCAGCTGCCACTCCACCACAGTGCTGATAAGCTGATGTCCATGTCCAGACAGCTCCATTAGTGGCATCATTCAAAGCTGGGCTGTTTGAAGTGGTGTCATACTCCATAATTCAAAGAGATTCAGGCAGCAGTGATGATTCTTTTCTTCTTCTGAATCATTCCTTAAAATAGCTACATTTTCCTTAACCTTGCATCACTAGCTCCTGTTTGACATGAGTGATTCTCTTGATGTTCCCAACTCCTCCTGTTTATTTTCCAGCTACTAATGTGCAGAGATGTGTCTTATAATTCACTACGTAGATGGCGAGATCTTTGGTTTTCTAGAAGGTAATTCCATGGCCAAGGAGAAGTGGTTGCTGTGACTGCACTTATCTGTTTCAGATTTCTGTTCTTTGGGCAAGAGATTGTCTTTGCTCATGTATGTATTTATTACTCACTGAAACCCTTGATTATAATACTGTGTTCAACCAGAAATCCTTATGGTAAAAAAATGTGCCCTGTACTCCTGGGCCCAGGGCATTGAGGCACATGCCCTTGGAGCAACCAGCAGCTGCAAGTACAGACCCTTTGTGCCCCTCACTATCTCTTTTGCCTTTTACTGCAGATTATCATGAGTAGGGTAGTATGGGTGGCAGAGGTAAATGTGTCTTTATTTTTCAAGTATTGCCATTCCTCTTTCATATTAGCACAGAGTCACAGTCATGGATGGTTTGGTGAGTAGATTGAAGCAGCTTAGTCAGGGAAACCTGCTCTCTTCTTCCAGCCTGTCTGTGAGGATCTACACCCCTGGCAGAAGGGTAGAATAGTGAGTTGGTGGGAAGAAGGATGTTACGTGTTGCTTCTACATCTGAAAGTGCCTGTCAGAATCTTAAGCCTCTTCACTCATTTACAGGGCTTCATTAAAACAGCCACTTAGGTTAAGTTGGCTGGCTGGACGTGAAACTTATGCTAGCATTCTCTGTCAGGTCAGATTCCTCCCTAATGTGAACTGACACTTAGCCTTTTCCAATTATACCACACTGCTGAGGAGCATTTATGTCTATCAGTGGAAGCCTCTTAGGCCATCTGGAATGCTATTTGATTAACACTCGGTAAACACTGGTTCATTTGCTCTCACCCATACCCTTCAGCTCACATGTAAAAAACTAATAAATAGCACCACAGCCACAATGTTAAGCTTAAATTTGAAATATGCATATGCTTGGAAGTTCAGTCTCGGGATACCAATCTGTTCATATAAGTTTGTGGTTGTGGTGGCACCAATATTCACAATCAAAGCTTGCAATAGCCAGACCTCTGCTACCTCATTTGCTGTTTTACAAAATCCTCAATGATTGTGCAATTTGCATGAGTTACACAACAGAGAATTGCATTCCCCTCTCTCCAGCATATATGCAAACAATAGACAGATGAGCCAACACCACCCAAACCAGCTCTGTTTTCCTTGGTCACTCTCTGTCCTACTCAAAACGATCCTCGACTGAATCAAGAAACGTAAAGTCAAGGATATTTGTCTCGAGTTCTGGGAGTATTTCAGTCGTTTATTCAAACGTTACAAATGTCCTTGCTGTCAAGGACAACGTGTCTGGGTAAGATTTTGCAACTCATTTTTTACAAACTCTTTTTATAAACACTACACATTTTGCTTCAGTGAACTCATACACAAGTTCATATCAACTCTCTTTTGGCTGAAAGCTTAAAACTGGTAATCATTTACACCCAAGTTTACACCCTGCCAAAGCATTATGAGAATCACGCCTCTAAGCACTGATTAGCTGAGAATCTGCTAATTCATTCTGTTCCTTTGTGTCTTCTATCTACAGCTACAGTGCTCACACGAGTGCTTAATATACAGCATTTCTCAAACTGCTAAATCCGTTAAAGAATTTTGTAATGTCAACATACTTGATTTTCCCAGAACTGCTGCAGTCTACTATCTGTTGGCTATATCTCAGGTTATTAAGCGTTTCAGAACAAGACTTTAGATTCTTAACACTTCTGTCGATCTTATAGTCAAATTCTTTTAACCCAGGTGACCTACTGCCAGATAAAGCCAGAAATACCAGGAAGCTGCCTCACTGTAGTTGTCACATTATGGGTTTTCAGTGACATTCACATGCCCTATTTCACTGTTCGCACACCCTGTGAGGAGGAACTGCGTCGTGGCAGAGCAGCAGGAAGTGAAGAGCAGGCACTTCTTGGTCTCAGCACTATTAAACAGCAAATTGTAGAAGCAATGTACTGGGAAAAGGTTGTGAGATTGAGAACTGACTATCTGGGTCATGTGTTCCATGCTCAAGCATCGATGTTCCTCTGGGAGTGCCTTATCATACAGCTAAACTCTCCTAATATAATACAGTATAATACCAGTGACTTTTTTGACTTCCTTCTCCTTTACCCTGATGAAATAGAGAAAATTTTCTCCTATTGTCTGGATGAGAATTGAGTTATTGTGGTTTACTACTTTTACACAATTTAAAAGCCAGCCTCTGCAGGTATGACTACCATGCCACATTGCAAGGAAGTTAACTGCAAAAGGCATAGAAAGACTGGCCCTCATGTAAAAAAAAAAAAAAAAAAAA
>VZTH01016130.1:275733-305651 GCA_013397815.1 Aleadryas rufinucha
GCAAAAGGCAAAAAAAGGCTTGCCCTCAAGTAAAAAAAAAAAAAAAAAAAAAGAATTAAACTTCCCCGATGCCCTGTTACAAGAAAAAAGTCTAATTGTGAAACCTGCACATGAATTTTTAAAGAGCTGGTTATGTAAGAAGTTTTAGTCCCAACTCACATTGTCATCTCACTTTTATCTAATTCTTAAGAAGAGACACTGCCCTCAATACATAAACCCATCTGTGCAAGTCCGTTGAATTATGTACAGAAGGCAGGGGATGAATAAATAATGTAGCAGATTTTAAAGATGGCATCTTTATAAAAAAAAAAATAAAAAAAGGTGAATGTTTTCCCATCATTGAAAGGCATTCAAGCTGTTGGGATGTTGTGTAAAGCTTCAATTAATTTACTGTACCTTGCCCTCCTGGATGGTGACAACATCGGGCAAACCTCCAAGTACCCGTGCACGATCTGGAAATAAAGAAGAGTAATTTTCCTTAGTGTCTCAAAATCAACTGTGTGCCGGATTCAGTTTCTCTTCTAGTTCTTTCCTTTTTTCTTATTTATGTACAACTTGTCTCTGATATCTGTGCTAGCAGAGAACTATCCAGCATTTTTAGCACACCATTTGGACTTTAAAAAATGTTGAATTCACAGCAAAAGATGTGTTAATAGCGGGTGTCAATCACTTACAGAGAGGAATTAAAGTACATGTGCTGTGTCCTGCAGATTTTGACATCAATTCAGTTTTAATTCTGAGTGCATGAAAAAGATTTACATTTTTGAGATCTGGTGCTCAAATTTTTTACTGTGGTAAACTAAAATCGTTGGGTGTCCAAGGGGAAATGAATGACACCTGGTGAAGTGCTGGAGACTGGCTTTTAATCTAGATACAAAAGACAGACTTCAGTCTCAGTGGCAACAGTGAAGTTCCACCACTTCTATGCATCTATGTGTAAATGAGATTGATAGCTGCTTGATCTAGTTTTAAACTCAAGAGTCCCGTAGAAATCTTAGACAAATACAAATAAGCCAATCACATGCAGGCTTTAGTGCACTTATCCTGGAATATGGATTTTGTTCGTTACATGTCGGGGTGGAGCCTGGCAGAGGAAGGAAATGACTGTACAGAATGTTCCCCTCTAATGTGTTCTGTAAAAGATGTGCTCTGGAGCACAGAGATAACAACCGAAGGAGACCAGGAAAGGGACTGTGTTATGTCAGTTAACATGCCAGCGCCTTATGGATAGTCCAGGGTCAGAAACTAAAGGTCAGGACAATCACTGATCCCTTTGCGCTGTCTCAGCCAGGACATGTTTGGGTTACTGTTCATATCCCAGCCCTGCTCTACCTCTCTACACATTTTTCTCAAATAACTTTTCAAATGCCAGTTATGCCCTCATTTTTATACAGGTCTGAAAGTAATTTGCAGTGGAACAATTCATTTTTTTTTAAATAGGGAGGATAATGAGTTTAATAATTCAAGTTGAAGTCTAATAACTTACTGCTTAAGTAGTTAATACATATTTCTGTTTTAGTTGCTCTGTTGGAATTGACATACAGGCAAAAGTATGAGGAGATTCTAAGCAATTCAAAAGCTGCTGTTGCTTTCTTACCCATTTCTGTAAGTAATGCAGAGCCATTTGACATTTTAGAGCATTCAAAACTAGCCAAATTATTTTCTCCATCTTTGAAAACAAAGAGACTTTTGTGCAGAGAACATGCATAAGAGATCCCAGCAGTAAAGTTAATTTTTAGAGAAGGCTGACTGGTACTGAGAACAGGAGCTTGGATGAGAAAAATCAGCCTAACCTGTAAGAATGATATGATTAGCTGCAAAGTGAACTAATGTTAAAACAACCAAGGGTCACTTACTTTTCCTTGGTGTAAGGACAAACTTGTTTTAGGATAAGTACATGCATATATACATGCACACATGCCCTCTCTTTCCCAACACACAACCTTCCTGGAGAGGAAGAAAAGCTTCATAAACAGTTTATTGCAACCATTGTCAAAGAAGGCCCACTTACTTTTCTCTGCAATCGCAGCTTGCCTGGAGTTGAAAGAAACAAAAGGAAAGTCCAATTTCAGTTAAGGTTTACTTAGAGTGACTGAAAAATAGATTATCTTTTTAACTGCCTTTAATCCATTAAGGAAAATCTTTTTTATTGCTTGGCAATACAGCTTTTTCTTCGCTACCTGACTGTTATATAAGAGTTGCACCAAAGAAGTCACATGCAAAACTCCTACGGGCTTCTGTATGACTAGGACTTGTTTCATAAGATACAGTTATCTCCAGCACAAAACAAACAAATACTGTTATTATTTTATGGCTGCCATTACTGTATTTAGATGGCATAATACTTACTTTAGTCTCTGGAACTCAGCAAAGGCTTCATCAAATGCTTTGTAAAGAGGAAAAAAGTAGGTTTAGAGATAAATCATGACACAAGTTTAAAATAAAGATGAATAAATAAATTTAAAATGTAGATGTGATAAATTTAAAATGTAAAAATTAAAATGGATGCTTGCATGTAGATTGTACAAAATCTAAAATGCTGATAAAGCATTCAACTGATAAAGGCCATCTGGTATTTGGCAGTTATTATATATACATATGAATGCATAAACACACTTCTTTTCTTCTAGAAGTCAGGCTTTAACACAGAGAGCAAGAAAGTAGTAAGCTGAAGCAATTTCACAAGATAGAGGAAGAAGTGCACAATACATCACCTAAATGAGAGATTATGGCAGTGACCCCTTAAACTTTTTATATCATACATCCCTATCTAAATTTTTTTTGACCATGCACTCCCAATATATTTATATTTATTTACAGATTATGTACATGTACTAGTGAAGTTCTTGTATTTTTTTCCTGCAGTCCAGTGATGCACACTAGGTCATCTTGCACACATCCACTTCAGAGACCACTGCTTTATGGAATACAAAAGATATTTTTTTCCAAGTGTTTTTCATGTCTGATTGAAGCACCACACTGATGGCTACGAGCAAAGCAAACAACAAATTGTTGTCTCCTTTGTAAATTCAGACGAAGCTGACATCATGGGGGAGGTCAACCTCTCCTGCTTTGAAAGGGAAGATGAAATGTCTTTTCCTAGAAAGTGGAGATACAGTACAGAAGGAGCAGAGTGGAGATGATTAAAATGTTATCGCCCTTGTACAGAGCTTGCAAACAAAAAGTGAAGCTTTAGGGATGGGAACAGCTGGGAATGGAAACAGCAGTTTGGAAGGAGTTAATCTGTTCTCTAAGTTCTGAGAGGCCTCTCAGAGTAAAAGCTTCCAACGGTCAATCCAAATTGTTCCCTTAACAGTCCTTCCTCATGCTGATGAAAGGTCTTGTCATCTCTGAAGAATAAGGAGTTTTATTACACCCATCAAAGAAATGTGGTAGGAAAGTATCAGAACAAACTCGTCCCTCACTTCCTCCTTCAAATATTCCTTGGAAGAGAGACACACAGAAGGCATTCAGTGCTACAACTCATATTTAAATCTGCCAATCAATGCCAGCAACACAAGGGGTTTTGTAAAATAGCTCAGAAACTGGGCTGGCATCTCAGTAGGCAGACTGTAAGTGGGTATTTGGAATAGGAAAAAGCTGTTTGTATTTTATGACCTGAGAGCACAGGTTGGGGAAAACAAATGGCATGGGTTGGGCAGAACCAATCACAGAATCACAGAATAAAGCTGAGTTGGAAGGAACCCACAAGGATCATTAAGTCCAACTCCCGATCCCGCACAGCACCATCCCCAAGAGTTACATCGTGTGCCTGAGAGTATTGTCCAAAAATGCTTCTTAACTCTGGCAGGCTTGGTTGACACAGTCCCTAAAAAAAATGCCAGACTGGTGGGTGCACACACAGACCCCAAAGGGTGACAGGTCTGTAGCAAGATCCTGCTGTAGATGCTCCTACGCTACCACAGCGTACTGCCCACATAGTGATGATGTTAGCAGAGGGAATGGCCTACCTTGTCCAGAAAGATCCACTGTCTTTTTGTGTGTTGTGTTGCCATCAAAGAGTTCCATTATGTATCTGCCTTTGTCCTGTGGAGTTGGCTCATTGATCTGCAACCAGATCTGCTCCCCGGTGACACCAGTCCTCATTCGGTCTGTGAACTTAATCTGGGTGTCACTGAAAAGTACAAAACAACGTTACCTTTTCATTTTACTGGAGTATAGAAAGGGTTTGCTCATGTTGAGTCACTGAGCACATCTGCGGTTACTAAATGATTTCCAAGATGCTATGGTATGCCAACATATTCTGAAACCTTTGAAGTCAAATCCTTGCTGGAGTTGTGAACCAGCTGGGCAGAATCAGTGTGACAGTCTTTTCCTGTTCAAGGTCCAGCTAGCCTCAGAGCTTGCAGAAAAATGATGCATCTCAGTCTGCGTCCTGAGCCATAGAAAAAGCTGTACAGGTCTAAAATCCACAAATGTTGCTGTTCACTTCTTAGCATATGTTTATTTCTGCTTGTGAAAAACAAAACCATACGGGGCTGTATCTACAAAAAAACCTCACTTTTGATACAAATGGTGTTTGCCCAGTTGGAATGATTACTGATACTCTGCTATGTTTGGAATTTAAACACACTTTGACATAAGTGTATTTTCTTCCATAAAAAGCCCACAAAAAACCAAAAAAAAACCCCAACCAAACAAAAAAAAAACACCCCAAAACCCAACCCCCCCCGCCCCAAATAAATCAATTTCTTAGCTTCCTAGCTAAGCAGTTAATTTCCCTGGATGCGGCAAAAGATATTTGTCAAATAAGCTACTCATTTCTTTGTTATCTTTAAACCGATAACTTTGAAAACACTGGAGGAGAAAAATTAATTTTTTTCTAGATTAATTTGACATGCTTCAAGATGAAACAAGTTTCTAAAAATGAAATGGAGAAAAGAGAGAAAGAGAGGGGGAAAAAACCCTGGAATACTTCAGATGCTCTTGCACTTATTTGAAATACTTAGAACTTTTGATGATATCAGGTCAAAATGGGTGGCAAGAAACAAGAACACCTCAAACTGCTTTCATTTCTCTGACAGGGTGCTGGTTAACATTAGTGTCAATAATTACAGCAAGCCTGGTAGAGCACATCCTGGGTATTCTGTGCCTCAATTACATGAGTTTTATTGAAAGACCAGTAATTCAGATTCCATCACACAGACTAGCTACTACCATGTCCACAGGAAGTGAAACAGTAGGGATAGTAATAATAGATTTGAGGTGATCTAAGATGTTTACTTCTCTTGTTTACTTCTCTGGGTTTTCCAGTGCAAGCTGTTTGTGCTGGCTGAGAACTCAAAGCTGTCTCATGGATTTGGATGTGCAACTCCCATTAATTTTATGGGGAGATGGCATTCCAATTCTTTTTGAAAATCTCAGTTCTTCTGTCTGTCTTGGTTAGGTTTGTAGTGCTTGCAGCAGGGGTTGTCTAGATTTTAGTGCCCTGGGCACATGCTAGAATTTGCTTTGCCTCCTAAAAACGAAGCCATGCATTAAGAGGATATGCCTGCTTGTCCCAGTTCCACTGAATTGTGGCTTCTAGACAAGCAGACCTCCAGGGTAGGTATCTCTGAACCCGTGGTGCTGGCCTCTTTTGAAGCTTGATGATCTCTTGGGTTATATTTGCATCACTCCTTAAAACTGAGTCAGGGAAAGATGCAGCTCCCACTGGGGAGGTAGGAAGTGCTCTGAAGCAGCACGATCCTGCAGGCATCCTGTGGCATGGGCCTGGAACCAGCACACCTGACTCTCCTACTGATTTCATGTGAATGTAACTGACTGAAACAAACCCATATGAGACAGAGACTCATGAGAGAGGAGAGGAAACCTGGGCTTCACCTCTCTCACATATCCAGGTTCTTTCTGAATCTCTGAAAACAAAATTGCACTGGGTTTTGCAACGCTCTTGTGTACTTACTTGTGCACCCAGCCTACTCTCAAATCTTCCACATAATAAGTAACATAGGAGTACAGTCTGATACCCTCAGCTGTGCTCTGGATTTTCAGGTCTGTTGCAGATAAAGCTGAAAGAAGAGCACATGGTTTTATGCAGCCATACAGCCATTCATTGAGTGCCACAATGAGTCATTCATTTGAAAAAGAATTAAGTGCTTACCAATCCTTCTGCATACTTCATTCATCAGATCTGCAAAAGCTGTGGAAATAAAATCCAGAGACTAAGACTCTGTGTCTGCAGTTCAAGCACAGTCAATAGTAGGACAAGTACTGGCTCTGAAATATTCTCCTCAGAAGGTTTGAAAAACAATCTTTGAAAAAGCTACCTTTTCAAGCATATTAGAAATCTGAGTAATGCAGAAATGTAGCCTGTTATTTCACAGTTTCTGGACTTTATTTAAGTGCAGCCTTGATGAATTCTGCTGCAGCTGAACAAAACTATGTTATATTGGTTTTTTTTTGCAAATGACTCCATTCAGCTGGAATGCTAACCTGTCTATATACATTCTAATGGATTGGAGTGAAATGTTAAGAATATAGTAATCACAATAAGTCGTAAGGCCTCTAAGTAATTGGCAAAAGATAATAAAAATATTTTTAAATTATCTAGTTCTGTAGTTTTTTCTGTACTTGTAGGCTTATTGATGGGCCCCCTGAGGAAATCTGTTACCATTTTGCTTAGCGTTAGTCACTGTATGCTCCCAAAATTATACAGAATCCAGATGCAATAAGCTGTATTCAAATGTTATTTGAACTGAAAAATCGCAGTGTTTCTAATCAGATGGTCTTGTATGCATGAGGAACAAAGCCACAGGAAGGCAACGTGTGCAGATGCCTGTATTACCCTGAACCCACTTCAGTCAGGCTATCTCCTGGTGTGGCTGACCGCAGCCAGACTCTGACCTGTGTCCTTGAGCTTTAGCTCACTGGAGTCCTTTCCTCTGTCGTCCTTCAGTATGACTTCGTAAGTGCCAGCATCTTTCTTAGAAAACTGCAATATTGTAATGATGAAACCATTTTTCAGAACAAGTAATGTAGAAAAATCTAGATTTTACTTCTGAACCCAGCTGATATCCTGTTCCTGTCCCCAGGGAGGTACCCGATGCCTGGGGCTGCTCCGGTGCCCCCCAGCTGCCCTGCTCCTGGCTGGGGCGGTGGGATGGGCTTTGGCAGGAGGTCCTGGTATGCAAGACCTTGTCCTGCCCCAAATCTGCTGCAAGGGTGGGTATGGACCAGACCCCTCTGGTGACTCTGAAAGCCTGAGTGACAAGCACTTTCCAAATGCCATTCAGAATGGAAATATGGTCTCAATCTGTTGCTAAATTGACATGCAAAGGAAGTGACAAGCTTATTATCTCTTCTGTCATCATTTCCTGAAAATCTGAACAAGCAGTTACAGACAGACATTTGCTTTAGCTAAAACACAGACGCCTTGTGAGCTTTTCCATTTTTAAAACCCACTTCCTTTTTCAATTGTTCTGCTGGAGTACCAGATTAGATCATATAATTCATCTGAACACTAACTTTAGCTGAGGGCTAATGAAGACAGTCACTCACCTCTGATATCAGCAGAGTACACACGCCATCCTTAAAGTCATGTTCTTCATCTACCATTATCTCCCTGTCATCTTTGTACCACACAATGTGTGTTTCCTTCTTAATATTAGCCACCTAAGATGGATGAAAACCACATTGCAATTATTCTCTTCATCTGAGCAGGGGAACTTGGTGTTGCATGAGTTAGCTTGTTCTATGGGTTAGCATGTTCAGGACTCTCACAAAAGAACAGCAAGCTTTATAACCTGATAGCAGTGAGTTACTGCAGGCCTCCATTTTAAAATGAGGGAGGCAAGAGGGAAAACAACAGAGATCAAACAGAGAGAAAAGGAGACCAGGGAATGAGTTGATCCTGCCCAGGGAATTTCTACATGCATTAACAGGCCTAAAATAAGTAAATCTCTGGATTAACAAAGGCTTGCCATTCCTTTTCAGGTGCCTTTCCCTGAGTGGGTGGCTGATAGACCTGTAGAAAGAAATTCAAGCTATTTTCCAACATATTTTGTTACACACAATGAGCTGTCACCTCAGCAGGATTAACCTTCAGAGGCTCTCTGCTCTAACATGCAGCTCGGACTACAAAAGCAAGGGGTATGTCTTTAGTCCCTTCCCATCCTCACCATCTAGGTGGTGGTAGGTCAATGTACATTGAACTCTATGAACAATGAGTTCATAGAGAAAACATAGAGAACAATGAACATTGTACTCTATGTTTTCCTTGCCTCTTACCTTACATTTCAACAACACATTACACTCATCGGTAACTTCCCATCCCAGTTTATCCACGAAATGAGGACCTGTTTGAAATTAGAGGTATATTTTTAAAGGTCACATCGATGGTATTCATGATGCAAAATGAAAGACAGGTGTGTTTTATTTGGCAAGAACAAGAATTCTTGTATTTTAATGTGGTTTTATTTTTCCTTTCTCTGCTTCAGAAGTAAACATGTAACACAACAAAACCCATGTATTTCAAATTAACGTATATAAATATAAACAAACTCTTAACAGACTAACACATATGTGATTCTTATAAGTATTCATATTATCACCTTGTTTCCTGTTCCACTCTTTTCTCTGGAAATCTGCTTCATCCCGTAGCTTCTTGAATACTAGGAATCAAAACCAGTAAGAAATAAAAGGTTAAACTTCATGTGCCATTTATACTGCTCTGAATGTCACTGTAACAGTTCAGTCTAACTCAGTCCCTTGGATGTCAGTGAGAACCTGGCCACAGGATCAGGTTTTCACTGAACATTCCGGAGTGTCAGAAGCTGATTATGGCTAACTCAACTTTCCTAACTGCTTGCAGTCATCAGGAGTTTGATGTGTCTTGTCTGATGATGTGCAATCCCCAATCATACAGCTCCTGGTAGGAAGGCAAATGAGAGGCAGCAGAGTCAGCAGCTGCTTGAGCTCTAACAGGTGCAGCTACTTGTTCCCAGCTGAATGGGCTTCTTATATGGGAAATTTTCATTCCACCATAGGAAAGCAAACCACGATATGCTGCAGTATTTTACATTTCTGTAACAATTCCCCTTCCTCCCATCACTTTAAAAATTTCAGTTCACACACATGCCCTGCCCTGGAGGAGGCAGGCAAAACTGTGACAAAAAACCTGGAACATCTGTTGGTGTTGAAAACAGTGAAAAGTGAAGATGACAACTGAGGTAACCTTGGTATAATTTTTCCAGCCCACTGCATTATACAGATTAGCCTACCATCACCAATGAGGACAAGACTAGATTGATTGGTTGCTTTTCCATCCTGCAGCTGGAACGTGTAAGTGCCTTCATCCTTTTCCTCAAGTTTATCCATAATCATTTCCACAAGGCCAGTCTTCTGGTCCACCTTCATTTTATATTTCTTCAGGAGTGGAAAGTAAAGCAACAATTAATACATATCAGAGACAAAAAATATTTATGAAGTGTTATAATGGTCTCTTTAGGAGAGGTTATGTTTTCTTTATTTGAATTCCCACTTATTCAAGTTCCCATTTGTTCAGATCCCTATCCTATTCCAGATTCATTAGCTCTAGCTCTAGCTCCAAATGTACAACCAAATAAATAAATCTGTTTATTTACTGATGCTGTACAAGCACATGACATGCCTGTTGCACAGTGAGGACTATGTTATTTTTCATTAGAAAGGTTTAGATTTGCATCTCTTCAGAATAATGCTTTTTTTGAGGGTGATTATATTTTATAAGGTTGTGTCTAGAATGCTCCATCTCTGCCTTCTATCTGATATCAGTGTTACAACAAAATCATGTTCCATCTTTGGGAGTAACAAGTTCTGCAGCTGGAAACAACCACTTGGGACTTTTTCTGTGATGTAATAAATTCCTTCAAACCAGAAAGAGAGGTAGGAGGAGTCTGGTCTGTTGCAGTGATTCCTTGAAGACCACTGTTAATTGAACACATGGTATTCACAAAAGTGGCAGGAAGGCATTTAACTTCCCTTTATTAAATGCATCCAGTAGAATTCATCTGGAGCTCAGAACTATGGATAAAATCTTTCTAATTGTGCTTTCCATGACATATGCTATTTCTCATGAAAATGCATCAGAATGGAACACTAGTTGGAAGTATATTGAAGATAGAGATGCTAATCCTCATTGATACTCATGAAAATGCAAACACGTGTAAGCAGCAAAAAGCCTTACCTCTCCATTGAAAATCTCCTTATCATTAAATACAAAGTTGGCCTTTGCATTGCCAGACAGTTTTTCAGCTTGCAGCCAGAATCTCACTTCTCCTTTTTCCAAGATTTCCACTGCCAACTCAGAGATGAGCGGGACAGCTACAAAGAAGAAAGAAAAGAATGATGCATATACTTTGCCTGTGCCCCAACAACTATTGTCTTCTACAACCAGAAAGCCACTTAGTCCTTCCATACTTGAATACTGTATGCAAGGTAACCAGCTCATAACAGCTTTTCATATAGACAGAATGCCTCTCCACCCACATATACATAGGGTAACAGATGAGATTTCATCTTTTGCTGCTTCAATCACAAGGTCTGGTCAAACTAAAAGTGTTCAAGATTTGAGTTATGCTCCATTACAAAACAAGGCTATTTCAAATGCAAACTGCAAGTATCTGTGCAGCATTACGTGAATCTGTGTGGTGCAGACCCATGTTTAATGAGTTGTCTAATAATATTACTGTAAGACAGTGAACTGACTCAGAGGGGAAAAAAACCAAAACAAAACACAAAAAATCTCCAAGCACAAAGCCAGATCAGAAAGTCAGCTGCTGAGCTGTAGGTTGGGAGATTTTTGTGAACACTCTGGTCCTCTGCTGAGTGGAAACTCCATCTCCAGAATTCACCAAGTATCTCAACACATCCTCAGTCTCCCCAGTACATTTTGTTTTCCTATAAATAACTGAAACCCCCACATACAAACCAACTCAATATGTCAACAGGGAAAAAAAAAGGTAAAAACCACATACTATACCATAGGTAATATTAATCTCTCTTTTTTAGTTAGTTAGTTCCTGTTAGTAACAGTCCTCAGCCTGCTTTTGTTTTGACTTTTCTTTAAGCAACATTAAGCATGAGTAGTTAGAGTCTGATACTGGGGCATGTTGCTCATCTTACTGACTTCCATCATACTATCTGTCTTAGTGGATGCGCAGAATCTCAATAAAAGTCACACTCAGGATTACGTGTGCTGCTGTGCGTGAACTCTCCCCCAGGCTCTACTTTCTCAGTAGTGTAAAGTCTGCATTGCTAGGGTGTAGCATGGAACAGCTGAAGACAGT
Source organism: Aleadryas rufinucha (assembly GCA_013397815.1). Taxonomy (NCBI): domain Eukaryota; kingdom Metazoa; phylum Chordata; class Aves; order Passeriformes; genus Aleadryas; species Aleadryas rufinucha. The sequence goes on from VZTH01016130.1 coordinate 287,019, forward strand.
GCACAAACACGTTGCAAAACACATGATGATCTAGGCTGGTGATAGTGTAAAGACACACCTCCCAGGGCAGGCTGGTTTCTTTAGCTCGGTGCATGCAGAGGCTCAGCTACAGCAGGAGAGGACTGGGACCAAAGCAGTGTCTGATTTCTTTCATCTTTCTATTTGCACCGTCCTAAATGACTGGGGTAACTTCTGGAGCACAGCTGCCATCCCACCCCACTGCCAAACAGACTTAGGGGGTGAGGACCCCTCAGCTCTTCCTTTGCCATGCTCACACCTTCTCCCTCCTGCACCCCACACCTACGTATGCTTTTGGTGCCTGAGTGGCACAGGGTCTGTCTCTGATAAAAACAAAGCTCCTGGGAGGTGAGGCAACAGTCACAGGGAAACAAAGAGAATTATGGCAAAGACACATGCTTAACCAGAGAGGGAAAAGCCTGGGGCCTGGAGGAGCAGCACTGCCATGAAGGAGCAAGGCAAAGACAACCCCCTGGAAGTGGGTCCCAGTTGTGCGAATGGTCCATGTGAGCCTTCCTCACGCAGCACATCACTTTGTGTGTAAGAAACAGAAGGAATCTCAGGGCTTGCATAATTTCTTAAAACAAAGAAACTGAATGCTGCAGGAAGCAAGTGGGAGTGTGAATAGACATCAGGCTGCACTGCTTTTGTCTCACTGTCAGCTCTACAGCAATTTTAAACCCCCACTTGGCTTGCCTGTTATTAACTAAGAATATCTTAGCTAACATGGAAGAGAGAAAAGTATCTCAGCAGCTGTTAAATAAAGGGCTGAAAGGATGCAAAATTCTTCTTTTTTTGGAGAAAAGTCTGATCACTCCTCAGCCCAAAGAAACTGGACAAATCTGTGTTACAGTCTGCCATGAGCAAAAAGTCTTATTTTAAAATATTTCCATAAGCATCAACAGCTATTTTAGGCATTTTCCAGTGGTTTTACATCCTATTTGTATAACATCACAAATTACTGGCAGCAGTTGACAGGCAGTCCTCGGGCAGTTGCTAAATTGAGGAGTTGGAAGAGTTTCTTTTTACCTCGCACCAACACACTGTCGTACCCACACACAGTTGTGTTCTGTAAGGCTGTTATTCAAGCAATCCATTTTCCCATGGAGTTACTGGCTGCATGTGTTTCTAAGCAGAAGTTCCACTAATTGCTGCTCAGAAGTACAAACAGCTGAATCTCAACCCCTAGTTGTAATATATGTTTTTCTTGAAGTGTACACAGGGCCTGGAGTGGCCAAATCATATAAGACAGTTTCCTCCTTAAGGATATTTTCTGCTGTGATCTCCCTTTTTTTGCCTGTGCCTTCTGGAAGCTCATGCACAACTATGTGTGTGCTGTTACCTAATACAATGCAAAAAAAGTGCCACGATCTGTGTCCTGAGGAGCTTATTTTGTGACATTGGTAGTGAACACAAAGCGTGGAAGAGTCCTCAGAAGGCAAGGGTCAGGGCAATTAAGGTCATGCGACAGCAGCAAGGCTTTGTGATGACCGACTTTCAGTGTGAAAATATAATCAAGAGAAGATAACTGGGAGGAGCAGGAGTAAACAAGGGTTTGGGCTGTCATTAAGCTATCAAAAGGTGATACAGTGTGCTGAGAAGAGTAGAGGTGATGAGAAAAAGATGAAGAAGGAAATGAGAAAGAGAGATGATGTAGGCAAAGAGGCCATTTCTGTAGCCAAGTATTGGCTGGGCTGAGAGGTGCGATGTGGGCTGAGTTGGAAGAGGTGCCAGCAGTGCATGCACTAAGCTGAAGATTTTAAAATGCAAGCAAGATTTTTAGTGCCTGGAATGAAAAAGAAGAGAATGTAGTGGGAGAAGATGAGACCAGGTTTAGGTCTCATCTTGTTGTGTATATTAAGATTCATTATGCAATCCAATATTATTTTTCCCCCATTTATTCAAGTAATATTCCAATAAAAATAACTAAATCATGCTACTACTAGAGTGTCATAAATGTCTGTGGAATTGACAAAAATACCATCCCAAGAGTAGAAAGCATGCTCAAATTTTGCCAAATGTTCCAGGAAAGAGGGAGAGAATGAATTTCAGCAGGAAAATTCTGTATGTATAGATCATTACAGCTGAATTTACTACACTTGCCAACTTTGTTAACCTTAAATATAACTTATGTTAACTTCTGTTAGAGTAAAATTAGAGAATCTTTCAAATTCTGGTTTTCAAATCAGGTCAGGCTGAGTAAGTATTAAAGCCTGTTCTGCAGAAGAAGCAAAACCAGTATGATACTTATTTCCCAGCTGTTATATAGACTTATTATATAGACCAGTAGCCTGCAACAGTTTGGGAAGAACATCATTAATACAGAAATGCACTGAAAGAGAGAGAGAGAAAAAAAAAGAATCTTAAAGTTTTCAATCCAAACCCACTTTCACTTGAAATTACTATAGTGACCTCCCTACCTGACAGTGGCAGGAGCTTTGTGATCAGAGAATCATAGAACAGTTTGGGTTAGAAGGGACCTTCAAAGGCCATCTAGTCCAACCCCCCAGCAATGAGCAGGGACATCTCCAACTAGATCAAGCTTGTGATACCCCACTGCATGCAAAGCTCTCCCCTACAGACATTAGTGATTCACTTACTTGGGAATTGGCGTTCATGACTCAGAGCAAGCAGGCGTTTCATTTCTGCAAAAGACATAAAAGAAGTAATATGGAGTGTGTGCATGCCTTTTGGATCTGAGAGACACAGTAGCAGGGAAAAACAGATGTGAAAGCAAACTGGGCATGCTTAGTTGGCATTGTGTCTACCTTCCTCATCAATTGTGTAGCTTGATGAAACTCCATCAGTGTCTGTAACAATACAAGAGTAAATTCCCAAATCATCTTCTCCAAGATCCTTAAAGGACAGTTTTGACCTATAAGGGGAAAAAAAAAGCATTGTGATGCTGGTGAAATCCATCTGAATCAAACCCCTCCTTTCTCTAATACTGGATATAAATAGCCTTGTGTTAGCTTTTGCTCTGACTGGACAGACAAATGTACGGCTCTGTCGACTACAAACCGGGGTGAGTCCTACCATGTGTGGTACAAATGGTGATGGCAGCAAAAGTAAAAAGGCATGTTTTCAAGTCTTTGATGACCCTGGAAGGATACTGTAGGTACAGGCCAACTCAGTTTCCATGTGGCAGCACCATGACTTTGGTGAGCCACTGTTTCTTTTGATATGGCTTCTGTCACTAGGAGAGCACATAGGCCCTTTATGGGCTGAACCTGTGCATTCACCTTGTCTTTCTTCTGGGAAAAGCCTGAAGAAACAGAGTAGGTTTGGAGACCATTATATAAGTTACTAAATCAGGCCATGGTGATGCCATCGTAAGAAAGCCTTGCTTACTACAGCAGTTACAGAGATTACAGCTGTGTTACTGGGCAAAAGCATTTTGTAAGCAGCCAGATAATTTTATTATTTGAAGATTTTAAATAATAGGAATAGGAACAGGAACAGGAATAGGAATAATAATAATAATAATAGCAACAATAATAACAATGACAATGACAATGACAATAACAATAACAATAATAATCTGCCTTGACTGACAGGTTATAAGGTGACAGGGCACAGATTTTCTCTCCCTGTGCCTAAACATCACTAAATTGCCTACAGAGAAGGTCTGACTCATTCTGTGCAAGCTACAACCTCCAAATGGTCTGTGTATGGATTTACTGGAGAACAGCATTCTCAAGAAATAGCCATCAAGTAACAGAGGCAGATTTAACTCTTCCTGAGGTCATACATCAAAAGGATGTATTTCTGTGACAGCCTAGATCTCTCAAACACAAGACTATTGCTACCCCCGAGGGTCTTACTTTCCGCCTTTGGTATCGATGTTCAGTCGAGAGTCATCCTCAATTGGTTCATAATTCTTGGACCAAATGAATTTAGAGTCTGGAGACATCTGATCACATTCAAAGTTCAAGGAAATTACTCCATTGTCATCTACATCAACCACCACTTCCTTGGTTCCTTAAAGAGCAGAACAAGACAATTCCAGTTTCTCAGAGACTTTAAGCAAACAAATTTCTATAGATATCATTCAGAGAGTGGATTAAGCAGATCCTTGCCATTTTCTCAACTGGAACATAAATTGCTGCACTCATTGATATCCCTGGTCTTCGATTCACAAGAATAGTTCTTTTTCTAATCCACAGGTTAAAAAGCATCATAAATCAACTGATTTATTTGTGTGAATCTAAGCATCTAAGCATACATGGGAGTTGCAATATTTGCTATGAAAAAGCCTGAAGGGGTGAAAAAGACAAGCCTCTAAATCCACTAAATGTCTGAAATTTTAAACAGCAATATTTTCCATGGTAAGGAGTAGTTAGAGCTTTCATTATGCAGCATGCATTTCCTATTCTCTAATATGGTAAGTGCTATACAGAGAATAATGTGCAAATGTGGGCATTTGAAGAGGTGAAGAAGAGAAAACAGTCAAGTTGCCCAGCAGTGCACACTTGTGACTGAGGCACATTTTCGGTGACACTGGCTTTGCTCAGGGAGGTTGGTTTAATTGCTGTGCTTGGCATCCAGCCCTGCTGCCGTCTGCACCATTAATCCTGGGCCCACAAAGGGAGTGAATATTTGCAATTAGCTGCTTAAGTCACCCACCCAGTCTTGCCAGTACCTTCAGTCCTTGAGCTGGATAGGGTGACCCAGTTTGTCCTTTAAAAGGCCTCGGGGGTGAATCCCAGGTCAGCAACCTGAAGGCGCCTCTATTCTGCTCCTTCACACCCCAGTGGAGCTGAGGGAATTTCATTTGGGATTTGGGCAACTCAGTGAGCTTGTCATCTGTGGTACTAATGTTCATTTCAACAACTTGTCTGAGAATGTCAGGGAGAGCATGTGCACTGAGAGGTGCTGGAGAACATCCAGCCTTCTTTTCTGAACAGCTCTGAGCTGGATCTCACATCTGAATAGGGCACTCATGTCCTATTACTGGGGCTAAGAGAATTCTGGGCTGCCCAGAATACTAATGACACACTTTCTCCACAAAGCATTGTACTTTAAAGACAAGAGCCTTACTCCTGACACTGAGAATAAATGCTTTATTTTCAGCATAATTCTTAGTGACTCTCAAGCATAGAAGGAGATTTCTATGTTTCATCATCCTAATACTATACACGTCTTTTCCAGCACTGCGAGCAGCTCCTGTCATGACAATCTGTGTACACACAGCTTTCTTAGTCTTCACACTTTGCCATAAGCGTTTAAAGAAAGATGAGATTAATATTCCCATTTTGGTACTGTTATGTACCAGCCTTTGCAGCAGTGAAGCACGTTAAGTACCAATATGTGATAAATGAAGTCTGAGGCCTACAGATATTTTACTAAGCAGCAGTGTATTTGAAATTTTTTGTTATAATTTTATTTATTATATGCAAAATTCATCACTTGAAATTTCATCAGTGTTTCGTTTCCTGTAGGTCATTAGCCCATGAATCTTTTGATGGCACTTTATGTGACATGGAAAGAATTACAGCCATAAGGTTAATTTGAACAATAGAATCTCTTACATTTGTTTTAAAGCATTCTCATTATGGCAACAATGCACAGCATTTATTTCCAGAAGTGATGATGGAATTTACCTCTAATATTTATATGAGTAAAAAAAAAATTGTCTAAATTACTGACCGCATTTGAAGACCTCACTCCACCTATCCTGCAAAGTGGAGCCAAAGAAGCTGCCATAGTACTAGCAGTCTTAATTGCCCTCCTTTAGATAGCTTGGTGGTTTCAACATATCATCCAGAGCTTCTCTTAGAGTCACAGAAAGAAATAAAATACTTAGATGTCATATCACATCTCCATTTATCTGAGCATTTTATTGCATTGAAAGGAAAGAAGTAACAGAACATAAAGCAGACATTTTCCAGAAACTAGAGGCAATGGCATAATTTTGAATACAGCCAGTCAGAAAAGTTGAATGGGACAGAGTTTCATCAATTTCTGAGGCTCAAGCCCTTCTCAAGTGGCTGATGCAGGCTCATAATCTAATTTTGCTATGTATCGAGATAAACAAGGACTAAGGGCAGCAATGCAGAAGAGTTGCAGTCTGCTCTTGGATTTCTCTTGTTTCCTGTGGGATCCACATATGCCAAAGTGCTTTTGTCAAAAGCCTAAGTTACAGCTCAAAAGTAGCATGGATTGGTATTTGTTTACATGGTTGGGTTTTTCATTTAATTTTAGAAGATAACTGTACAAATTAAATATGGTTTTCAAAGAAAAGAAGGTGGATGCAAAGTATTGAATCATTATATTTACACATTTCTTTGGATAAAAACATCTGGCACCCTTTGTATGAAAGCAGGTATTTTCATTCAGGATATTATTTGCTTACATTCTTTGATTAGAAATCTCAATCTTCTTGTGATTTTACACATTCACCAAAAGTAGCATTCCAGGAGGAACTGTGTAGAGAGACATGACAATATTTTGTCTCCATCTAAGATGGTAATAGAGGCATGATTCATTGGGCAGCACCAAAAGATTTGTGGTAATTTTTAGAAAATGGTGTGATTGTTCTTGACATTTTTGTGGCTTTAATGAGAAAGGTGGAAGCCTGCTCAAGAGGCTTTTTTATGGAACAATTGTTTTTAATAAGTTTTTGTCTTTTCTTAATACCTTTAAGAAGCTTAGTTTGGTGGGTTCTGTATCAGCAGATCTCAGCTCAAAATATGGGTCAAGTAGATTTGTACACATTAAGTAATTTTCAATTTCCCTGAGTTTTCACTGGGCTAAATCCTCACTTTGTGGTGATCCCTCAGATGTCATACCTATGAACCCTCCTTCTCTAATGGTGAGGTCTGTAAACCAAATGTTCTGCTCAAGTTCACCTCATTTGAGTGAACACTGAAAACAGTGTACAATTTTTTTGGGTCATGTCAGTCATCTTCACAAGAGGTCATGTTTGTATTTTTTTTTTATTGTAGTAGCATAGCCAATCCTTTATTTAGGACATTCAAAGAGTGTTATCATCACAGTTTTATCAGTAGTATGACATACAGATATTAACCCTCAATGAAAACAGGTCAGTAAAGCCAAAAGTTTAGTATTAAGAGTGGCTTGATTATCTTTTTAGAAGTGGTTGCTGTACATAAGCTGTTTGCAAGAATAAATTTTTAAGTTTTTGCCTTATTCCACTTGCAGGTGATAGAAATAGCCCTGGTGCTTCAGCAGCTTATAGATCTGAAATTAGAATTCCTATCTTTTTCAAAGATCCTGTTTCAAACCCTTCTCCCTTTTTCCCATCCCAGCCACACTAGCAGTCACCCCAGTCCCCCTGCTCTGAGTTTTCCAGTTCTTTTACACCCCCAGCTTCAGACCTCTTTTTTCAGGCTTTCTTGACTTACAGCCTCACTAAGGTCTGACTCAACACTTGTCAGAATTTTTGCTGCCCTGGTCATAAGGATCAGGCGTCTATGAGAGCTGAGCAAGAGGATGTAAAAATGAACCTGGGGGTCAGAAACAGGGAAAGGATCCTAGGGAAATGAAGTCTGCAGGTGTAGAAAGGGAACTTTTTAGAGGACAAGAGGGTGTATGATGGATCCAGGTTGAGTTGTACCCCTGTACCTTCTTACATCATACTAACCTTTTACTAGATTTGTTTTTCCTGAGGCACATTACATAAGAAAAGGAAAATGGTAAAGCATAAACAACTGGTTTAATACAGGAAGGGCAAAATTTACATATGTAATATTATTTGGTGGAGCTGATCTTACTCGGTCCTCTACTTATGCACCTACTTGTAGAGACATGCAAATCTTACAACTTTATTGTATCTTTATAATCCTGAATCTGTAGTTACGATAAGAAAATCTGTTCTGACCTTAAAATATACCAGACAAGGAACTGAAGATATGGCCCTCAACTCATATCTTGCTTCATAAACAAGCTTGACTTGAGAGGGATCAGATTCTTGGCACGTAGCCTGCAGGTAAACGCATTGCACAAACAGGAACCTGGGTAAACATGACCACAAAGAGGAAGTATTTCTAACAAACCTGGTCGTGTTTCAGCTATGACAGCATCTGTGACATCTGATGGTTTCCCAACACCAGCCTGGTTTGCTGCCCGCACACGAAACACGTAGCTCACACCTTGTGTTAGGCCACCAATCTGGAGGAACCAAATACACATAGATGATGTGTTGCAAAACACTGATTTTTATTTCACACTTATTAATATCAGTCTGGGTATTTGACAATTCTATTTCCTTCCTTGTTTTGTTTTGTTTCTTTTCCAGTTCTTTTTTTTTTTTTTAATTCAGTTCCAGAGTGACATGACTAATCTCTGTAACTTGTTCCTTCCTTGTGTGCATAGTTAATGTTCAGGCAGTGTCATTGCTGTCATTGATTTCTTTGCAAAGGAGCAATGGTTTTGGAACAGGATGTTTTTAACTCCTGTACATTGATCTCTGAAACATCATAGTGTTTTACTGCAGATAAATGCTGGCTCGGAAAAATTAAATTATTAGGGTAATAAATGCCACTCATGCCTATTTAGAAACAAGAGCGAATTTAATAGTACAGATTTAATTGCAGTGACTTGAGGAATTATACTGACATTATATTACTTGTGGATACTCCTTTAAAACATATATGAAAGGATCACACTTTAAAGTGAGTTGTCTTTCAAATATTCTGAAAAGCATAAAAATAGCAAACCTACGTCAGAGGAATCTCTAGAACTGAGATACTGCTGATCACTTATTTAGAAGTCATTCCACAAAATTATGTATTGTATGGCCTACTGAGTATTTCTTTAAGTGGAGCCATGATCAGCACAGGATGATGCTAACAAAGACTGACTTCCCCAAGGTTATGCTGCTATGCCAGTATTTGAATCTCCAGCTATTTACCTTCAAGAATTTCTTTTGAAGTGGCTTCTCATTGACACTTCTCCAGTGTTCCTCCTTTGCTTCAGTTTCCTTCATATCAACATAATAACCAACTACAGGAGTACGACCAGAATAAACTGGTTCCTTCCACAGTAAAACCAGAGAGTCCTTCCTAACTTCTGTGCATTTGACATCATGAGGTGGCCCTGAAAGGTAAAGGTTGGAGTTGTGACGTCAAAATAAATCCTAAAAGGACCAATGCATAAGACTCCAGAAACCAAAACTAGACAGAACCCAGAACTGTACACAGAACTTACATAACATTTGGCTCCTCTGTGTCATATCTAGACCCAGGGTAAATACAACCCATGCCAATTAAATGGCTAGCCCAAAACACAATCTAATTCATTGAGATAGGTATCTTGATCAAATATTCATGAGCTTACAAAATGGACAAATAATCTCCAAACTCGGGGAAATAAGTTAAATATTAAGTGAATGTGCTGCTTCAAGGACAGCTCTAAAGTCCACTGAAGTCAGTGGAGGTTGTTTTCATTCATTTCAACAAATGTTAAAAGGTCAGGGATCTGGCCTTGTAGTGATACATTTAGACAAGGGTTACAAGACCTCATTCTTCTCTGCCTTGTACCTTAGACAGGTATTTATGTCTAGTACTTAAACTAGAAAGCAAAGTGCCAGACAGTAGAGGAACCAAGCAGGAAAGATAAAAAAACCCAAACAAGCTGCTTGTAAAACACTACTAATTAAATAGGGATTATGTAATGGATCACTGTAATGGTAGTAAATCAAAGTGCTGAAGATTTGAGCCTGGGCATGAACTTCAGTGCCCCGTTGATTCCCCTGCAAACTGCCTGCATTAGACAATCGGACCCAGAGCACCCCTGGGCTGTGTCCCACTCAGGATCCTACCAGGCACAGCAATGGTCCACTCTTCGCATTTGAAGGGCTTGCTGGGTTTGGAGGGTGTCCCAACCCCAGCCAGGTTAGCAGCAGCCACCTGGAACTGGTACACCATGTTTTCCTTCAGGTTTTCGATCTGCAGGATCAATAAGATGGTACTTATTAACTTTGGATTGGGACTTCAGAACAAAGTCACAATGACAACTGTTGAAAGCATGAGCTTGCTTTTAAGTGTGCCTGAAGATGGAAGCATTATTGACATCTTAACATGATCATTATCTTGGCTTTTCCTCTGATCAGTGATGCAGGACACAGGCGTGATCTTAGCACACTCAAATTGCAGCCCCCTTTTCCTATTGGTAGACACTTTGGAAATCACGGAGAAACAGGATATTGCTCAACAATCATCTTAGTCTGTCCCGTGGTATGGAGCAAGTTCACTTAAGGAAAGAGTTGTCCTCACAGTGGGGTGAAATGCAGTCCTGGCATTGCTTTTCGTTTCTAAAGCAGCTCAACGAGGTTGTAGCTAGCACTCTCTCTAAACTGGGTCAAGAACTGATCACAAAAAGCAGCTGGCACAGAGCTGGTTTCAGCACCAGCAAGCACTGGGATATGTCCACCAAACCAGTAGGAATTCCATTCATTGCAAGGGCCTGACTTACAAAATATCAGACTATGTCAGTGAATTTACAGATGACAGCTGGTGCCAGACTACCAAATAAGTGTACAAACCATTTTGCAGAGAAGTTTAATAGGGCTAAATAAATTTACCATCATGGATTTAAAACCCTCTGAACAGCTATCTGTACATTGAATCATAATTCATCCCAACCTATATTTGAGATTTGATTTGAAAATCATGTCTGCTCCCCCAGCAAGAACTGGAGTTAACCTCTTACCCTGTATGCCCTCTCAGTAATAGCCTTAATGTTGGCCTCCTTCCATTTCCCAGGAACTCCATCAACCACTTCCCGGTAGTTCACGTAGTAGCCAGTAATTTCAGTTCCACCAATGGCTTCAGGTTGTTTCCATCCCAGTACCATCGAGTCACGAACACTCTCGAGTACCACGATGTCATAAGGTGGAGATGGAGCAGCTGTTTCAACGTGAATAACATGTAAGTAGGAAGCAATATTTCAGGCTGGTTTTCACTTACCATATTCAGGTGGCTCCTACCCTGTGTTTGCTAATTAGGACAATATTTATGTGCTCAAGGGAAGTTTCTGGAGCTGGAATAACAAATGCAGGATAAAGGCTTCCACAAACCAAATGCAGAAGTTCAAACTGCACAGGAATTAGTTTTCAGGATCCCTTGTTTTTGAAAAGCAGGCTGATACATAGCAAAGAATGTGTTGCAATTGCAGCTCTGATGCAAGTGATCAGGACTCATTTTACTCTGTGAAAAACGAGGAGCTAAAACTAACATTGCAGGAAAAGCAAAAAAATTGGAGATGCAATGATTTATTTTCTTTTGCAGAAACCAAACCCCTTCTCACACATACAATATTCATTGTAGTTCCCTTTTTAAAAAAAATACTCTCACATTCTTTCTTCCCAAGAATTGCCTTTATCTGTTTCTTTTTTTCTTTTAAATTTATACACTGTGCAAATTTTATCATTGCACCCATCATATGATCTTACCTTAATGGAAGGCAGAGTGATCATAGGCGCTGCAGACTGATCAGAAACAGAACATGTCTGTTACTGGAACTTACTTTAAAAAATATGTGGCATAATCCTCTTTCTTTGATTTTTTTTTTTTTAAACAATACAGAAATCATTCACTTCATCCCAATGCACTTTCTTATATTTCTTCTGTATCTAGTAGGGAAATGCTTGCCCACACCCAATATGTAACATCCCAGTGAAAAGCCCTACTTGTGCCCCAGAAGTCATACTTTGGATGGAAATCCCACATCATATATGTTCCCTTTTGTGTGTAATGTTTTATATTGGTGTCAACTAGCCCCAGGTACCTCTACTTTGTTTTCTGTTCAGCATTTTGTGTCTCACTTCAGAAGCCTAGGGAGGAGTTTAGTTCCCTGGCCAGGTACCAGGACTTAAATGAAATACAAGCCCCACATATCTTGGACACAATGGGTGTTTAGGCGCTGAAAACTTAAAACTTGATTTTGTGCATGTGCCTATAACATGATAGGTTTTTCTCCTTATGTATCACTATTAGTCAGAGAGAGAACACAACATTCATTAGCACAGTGTGTCAGAGGATAAGATGTAGCTTAGGCTAAAATCCACAAATGATCTTCACATATCCTAACAGAACACATATTTTCATGCTTACCATCATAATCAGATTTTGTTTCCTTCCCACATATATAACCCAGAGAACTAGGTCACCAAACTCCTAATTATTGAGGTGATTTAGAAATAGTACATAACCTTGGATACATTAATATGTAGTCAAACAAGCCATTAAATTACTAACCATATTTGTATGTCTCACTTTCAGTAACCACTAAATTTGTAAAGTGATCTCCAATACCATTACATGCATAATGATCTTAAAGGAGAGTTGAGCACATAATTAATGGGTTTGATAAAAGATGCATCACTGTAGAGCACGTTCACTTGTGGCACAGCTGAACAGAAGTTACAGCAGTCTGAAGTGGACCTACCAAAGCAGCAAAATCTATTTATTTCATTAATTCTCACCTGTATCTTTCTTCTTTGTAACTTTTTCTGCTGTCAAAAGATCCCCGGGTCGAGACTTACTTGCCTGCTTAGCAGCAACTCTTTGTGGTGCAGACGTGACAGCATCCTTAACAGTTTCTCTCATGTTACTGTCTCCTGTACTCCCCAGTTTGCCACAGCTACTGGGCAGTGTCTCTCTATTAAATTTAGCATTACATTTTAGCAAAGCATCTGTGTCAAAGATAGGCTGGGAGGCCCCATGCATGCCTTCCCAGCTGGTAGTGCGGTCTGTTAGTCCAGCAGCTTTACCACTCAGTTCAGGACACACACCATGAAGCAATCCTCCCCCTATAATTGCCAGAAAACAGCAAAGACATTTGGATTTAGAATACATTCTTTTTTCTTCATTTAGGCAACAGAATTAAGAAATGCATGCAGCAAACAATACACCCAAAGTGTAACAAGTCACTGGGTTTACGCACAAAATGTTAAGCTTGAATTCAAGAAAATTTGAAATGCATAGAATACCTCTCAGCCTGCTCACAAATAATGTTTTTTTTAATAATGTCTAGTATTCAGAGCAGAAACAAAAATGTGAAGTTAACAGTATTCTTACTTTGCTACAATTATTTTAGTATTAGATCTTCCAGGTCACATTTCTGATCCTATCAAGATGATCTCACAAAATTGCCCTAGGCCACATCTCTGCTCTGAGGCTGAGAGGTATGCAGCTTCAATACAAATGAGAGTGAGGGTGTTGCAGACATACAATTTATTCTAGTCCAATGATCTCATTAATCTTTATGGATTAGTTCAGGCAGTGGCCAACAGAAACAATCCATCAGCAAAGGGAGAACACACAGGGTTATAGAAGGTTTACAAAAGACACATTGCACTATTAGTTTTAGTCATGGAAACAAATTTCTTAGGAACTGGTTGTATATAGGATGGTGTGCATTAGAGGTGATATACCAGATTACAGAATCAGAACGACATTCCCATTTTCCAGGATACCTATTAAGTGAACTTGGCAGTGCTTTCACACAGTGGTTCACAAGAAACACCTGAAGAAAACTGGATGGTGAAGGTGAACAGTCTACAAGAGTGCAGTGATTGTGAATCTATGGCTGTGAGACTATAGGATCTATGGATAAATTATTACTTGTGGACAACATCGTGAAACAAAGCAATTAATTAGTTACAAATAATTGCTGAGAACATATTTGCTTAATTAATTACCACTGAAAAGGGCAACAGAAAATAGCTTACCAATGGCTGCTTTCACCTCTATAGGCTCTGATTCCTGTGAGAATTCGCTGAGCCCTGCTGCATTAACAGCTCTGACTCTGAAAATGTACTTCTCGCCATTGGTGAGCCCATGGCAAATGAATCTAAAACAAACCAGTCAAGGAATACTTAGGAAGTATTACAAAGAAAATAAAAATTTTAAGGGGGAAAAGAAAGCATTTCTTACATAATACTTATTCTGATTTCTGAAAACCAAGGACAAACCATGACCCCAGTCACTTACATGAAGGTCAGAGAATACAGAATGTATCTGGGCACCTCATTCACACAACAAAGACCACGTCTAAACTCATCTCTTTTAAGACATACTATTTCAACACTCTTTCCTTCTTGAGACTACACAAGTTTCTGTGTTACCACAGCATCTACCTTACTCCTGCCAGTACATAAAAGCCATACCTCCTAATAGAAAAATGTGAAAATCTGCATAGGTAAGGTCTATATTTGCTTCTTGTGGGATATTTTCATGACACAAGTAAAAGACACATGTAACACAGCTTCCCATAAATCCCTTCCAATCATAAATGAAAAACTGCAGAGTTCAAAAAAATTACAGGGCATTTTACAGGAGCTAAATGATTTTTGTACTTCACTCTCTTGCTTCTATATATGACAATAATCCAAGTCAGACAAATTATTTTATTTGAAGAAATTTACTTGATAATCTAATTGTCACTTAAGAAAAACCCTCATAAATTTTCTCTGGTGTCCACCCTGAAAACACAAAATTTCCAAAGACAAGAATAATATATTTAGGAATAGATTGTGGTTTGGAAATCTAATTATTTTGTTTAAAACCACATTTATTTTTCAATAGGTATTTAAAATGTATTTTATTTCATGTTACTTTGATTTTGTTCTACTTAGTAATGTAGTTATAATTGCACTACCAACGCTGATGCCATGCAATGGCATATGAAGCAATTATAATGTGGAAAACAAAACCAAACTTTTATTTTTGGGAAAAAACCCCAAACCTGAATCAAAATTTCCAAAGCAGAATTTTCCCTACCTGTTCTACCAGACTTTTCCAAATCATTTGCTTTCACCAGGATGTGTGCAGAATTTCAACAGATCAAAATATACTGCATAAGGCAAACCATGAACCACAGCTAATGCTTTATGACTGACTCAACCAGAAAAACCAAGAGTTGACAGCCTGTGCCTGACTGCATCATACATGATACCACAGTGACTAAAAATTCAGGGATAGAAACCTATGCAGTGTACTTGTATCACAATATATAGTAACTCAGAACAGTATTTTTATTTCTACAGTGAATAAAGGTTCACATTTCATATTTTAAAATAAGCAAAGAGCATGAAACTTCACCAACACTCTATATAACTACAATATAACTCACAGAAATATATATGAAAGGATGTAATACACATAAATATAAAAGCAACAAAAATGCACTAAAGAATACATAAAGGAAATTGTTGTGCCTGTGTTCAACCAAGTGAGGTTTTCAGTACTTCCAATATACTAGGCATTTACAATGCCCTTCTAAACAACAAAGCTGGTCCAGGAGTACTTAGCAGAGTCTTACTTATTGTAATAAAGGTTGTCATGGATAGCAAGTACAAACAAGCAGAATCAGTCACTTAATCCTTCAGACTCTGAAGATAACATACTTATTCAAACAAAACCAAATCTGATTTATCTCAGGAAGTTTTAAATCTCGATTATTTTTCTGACTGGAGACCAAGCTTCATATAGGTAAGAAATGTGAGTTTGTACCTAATATTTAAGAGTGTTCATTAATTTCTTGATGATTACAAGAGAAAGAGCAGTCAGAAAGTAATATTTTTAGTGGGATATAGTCCACATGTCCTCCCGACAGTTTAGATACACAGTCCAGAAATGTTTAGAGCAGTCTTCCAAAACAAAGCACTTTGCTTCCAAACATTATGCAGTTTAGTTTTCCACATTTGTAAGTTCAGTCATTCCTCAATGTCCTGTTTTTCATCAAACTGATAGGCTGTACAATAGCTAGAAGTAGCAAGCTGCTCCTTTTTTTCTTCACTAGCAATGTTCATGTTTCTTCCCTCTTGACTAATTTGTTTCTAAGGTTGATTATAATTTCTCTTTGGACAAGACCCACTGTTTGAAATATGTTTTTATAACTTCTTATGAGCTGCACATACAAGAGGGATTCCAGCCTGCTGGCTACCACAGAGAGATTAGCTCTACTACTACTACTAATGGCTGGAAAGCACATATATCCAGTAAATCAGAAATTGGTGACCATAATTTCCATGCTTTAAAATTAATTACCTTGTGCCTTTCACTGGATTGTTGTTGCATGGTTCCCAATGACCAGATCCTTCCACACTTGACTCAATGTAGTACCCAACCAGCTCTTTGGCATCTGGGGGCTCTGTCCAAGTGACAACAACTGAAGTATCTGTATTCCTAGTTGGCATAATACGGCTGGGAGCTTTGGGAATATCTGTGGGAGGGAAGCAGAAATAAATGGCCCACCAGTTAAAACTTACAAATAAAATAAGCATGAAATTAAATTCTTGATTATACTAGCATGACTACTACAGATTTAACCTTCAAAAAACTTCTCTGATTTAAATTAAATAATCTGTCTGGACAGGACAGGATCAATAGGCTCAAGACTTTGGTGGTGATGTTCCTCACTTCTCTATTGCCTATGATTCAGTGCATTTCCTTAAAATTATGTTTCGTTTATCCCCTTGTGCTGAATATCTGCACCAGAGATGTGATCTGGAGCTTTCTAAAAGGGAAAATGTGCTAGGTGCACATTGAAGATCTTGTGCAGCCCGCAGGATATGCCAGAAACCAAATCTCCTGTTAAGTAGAAAAGTGTATCCACAGTGTTTTTTGAGAAGAGACGTTTTACTCTTCTTAGAAAATGTAGTTCATGTGCATCCAAGTGCTCTGAGAAGTCAATATGAAGTGAACAGAGATCATTTGGGAATTGGATTGAAATCTGCATGGCTGATTGGAAACAAATTGGTAATGTAGGTGTAGCTACTGATGACTTACTGTATTGAACATCTTGGCTTCTCTTCCAGTGAAAATAGTCTCTGCTTTCATGTAAGTATTAAATTCTTCACTTTTGTTTAATTTGGCAAACAAGGAAGGTTAGACTCTGCTGATGTCTGGGCTTATTTTCAATAAAGACTCTAAGTAAAACAAAACATTTTTGTACTTCCTCGAGTTTTCATTTTCTTTTGCTATTTGCAGTCTTTGCAGTTCTTGGCACCGTTATTTGCAGCTTAATTTCCTTGGTTTGCATCTGTCGTTTGACTGTACATTAAAGATTGAACAACCCAAACAAAAATTATTTTAGCTAAAGGGAATAAATCGCTGACTACTTTTCATACTTGAATTATTTTCTGGGCAGCTACCTGCCCGCAGACAAAACAATTAGATCATAAACTGAGAAGCTACCATGGCGGTAATTTAATACACGCTTACCGAGTTTGTCATCCACTACAGTGGCTTCAGTTGCTTCTGAGGGTTCACCGATTCCAGCTGAATTGCAACAGCGAACTCGGAAGCAGTAGGACTTGCCTTCAGACAAATCAAAAACTGCAAAGCGAGGGGACTTCACAGGGATCTCGGTGTTCACCCTTTGCCAGTCCTCTGTGCCAGCAACGCACTGCAGTGAAACCCAGAAACCACGTTTAGAACACGGGTATCTGAAGGCTGAGTATCTAACACGACAAGGCTTTCTCCCTGGACCACTGAATTCATGTCTGCTGTGGGGAATAGGGAGACGCATCCCTTCTTTGGGCCTTTCCACAGAATGAGCATCTTTCAAAGCTTATGAATCTGCCAGATGTTCACTTAGTCCAGAAAACATACATAAAAGTTTACTGGTTTTAATATACCAAAGCTAAACCCTCTCCACTGCAAGGAAGTGATGTTATTAACTGCACCCAGTCTGGACCATTTTCAGAATAAGTTCTGCAGACATTCAGCATTATGCAAAGAGCAAAACCCTAACATTACCACTTTGTTTCTAGATGCTCTTGTGGCATTCTTAGTGGTTTTGGGGTGGCTTTCAGAATTAATCAGGATTTGACCCTCATTTTCCTGAAAGAAGTTAACATATGAAATTAATTTGTGAATTGTTTTTACTTTGGTGGCTAGAAATTTTACATACCATGATCACTTATACCACTAATACTAGTGATTAATTTTTTGCTTTGATTTACATGAAGTATAATTTCAAGTAATGGTTCTGGTTTCTGAGGGATTTGAATTTCAAGGAGAATGTTATCTGACTATGTGACATTAGTGCTCAGTACTCAGCATGCAATCAGTTATTAGAAAGCTTTCTTATATGGGAACTCAAAATTCATATATTCTTCCTCTCTAAGGCTGTTGCTAAGTGAAACTCATTTATTTAGACCAGATTTTCTATGAGAGAGGGAAAACACATAATGGGAAGATATTTATGTCTCCCTTGATGACACCTCTAGACTGATAGGAAAAAACATTGATAAAAAAGTTTATGAGTCAAGAGATACAAGTAGAAAGGGTGATGGTGTGAAGAATTTTCTAGGCTAGCAGCCATGCAAAAACACCTCAGGAAAGCAGAACACTGAAATTAAAACTGATTCTATTCTAGGAAATCAGAAAAGAAATTTTATGATCTTTGTTGAGTTGGTGGAGCAAATGGAAACCTAATGTAGAGGATAAACATGAAAAGGCATCTGGAATAGAAAGTGCTGATGCCAAGAAACTCTTGCAAAATGCTTCCATCCAAAATGTTAACAATCTGTCCTGCCAGACAAGCTTCATTTATACAAATTTTAGATATATATATTATATCATATAAATATGAGATGCATATATAAAAAAAACCCCAGGTATTTTATATTTTCATATATAT
>VZTH01016131.1:0-191333 GCA_013397815.1 Aleadryas rufinucha
TTATATTTATTTTATTTATATTTATTTTCACCTGCATAAGTCGACTGTCCCGCTGGCTTCAAGTTGTGTTAGGAGAGGTTAAAATTGGATCTTAGGAAAAATTTCTTCACCACAAGGGTCGTCAAGCACTGGAAGAGGTTTATTACTTGGACTCAATAGTATTAAAAGTCTATTCCAACCTAGACACTTCTATGATTCCAGTTTGGAGAAAAGAAGGCTGAAGAGCAACTCATCACTCTCTTCAGCTTCCTGAGGAGGGGAAGTGGAGAGGGAAGAGTTGAGCTCTTCTACCTGGTATCCAGGACGTGTGGGAATGGATCAAAGCTGCACCAGGGGATGTCTAGATTGAACATTAGGAAGCATTTCTTTACCCAGAGGTTGGTCAAACACTGGAACAGACTTTCCAGAGCAGTGGTTGATGCCCTGGGCCTGTCAGTTCTTGAGACATTTGGACAATGCCCTTAGCAGCACACATTAACTTGGTCACTCCTGAATTGCTCAGATGATCATTGCAGGTCCCATGCAACTGAAATAATTTGTTCTACTCTATGCTATTCTATTCCAGTACTTTATGCAACATGAAAATGAAAGAGGGTGTATGAATTATATGACAGAAACAGTTTTCTAAGACTGCTGTAGACAACTTGCAAGTAAATGTTTCTTTTACGATTACACTGGCGCATTTGCTGAGAAATCCACTGTTACCCACTGCTAAGGAAAGCCTGTCAAACAGCTACTAGTGTTAAAAAGAGGAATTTCCCTTACTTAACCTTTTGAGGAACAAGAGGTTAACAGAAAAGGTAAATTGTAAATCTTTCCAATTTAGAAAGTGGGACCATTTCAGCAATATTTTCAAGGAAATCTACAGCAAGTGTGTTCCCAGAATTAAAATGGAAAACCCGACACCTTTAACAATTTCCTGCCACTGTATAACTGTCAGCATTGCATGGATTCTATCAACCCAAAAGTTAAGTTTCAAGGTTAGGAAACCTTTGCATTCATACGCTTTTGGGTTGTTTTTGTACAATTTTCTTCCCTCTGCAGCCCCAAGATACCTGGCTGAGGAAAGGCAGCACTGTGGGGTTTTTACAGGATTTTCCTTTCCCCATAAAACAGGATGCAATAAAGATCTGAACAGGGGACTTTTGGACCACTCCCACAGCTCCAATAAGTTGCCCTTCATGTCACATCACAAGACACAACTTTCACTAGGGCTGGTGAAGAAGCGAAGTGTGGCTGCAATTAAATCCAGATGCCAAAACAAAAAACAGAGCCCCTAGAGGACGAACACAGTCCCTCTAGGGGTACACACGTGTCATGTGTAAAACCCAGGTAGAAAGCAATAACCAGTGGCACACAGTGCTTAAATACCAGCACCAGGATTAAAATCCAGGTTTCTTAACTCCTCACCTTGTGGCCAGTATGCTGTGCCATCGTCTCTGTGGTAATGTGCTGACCATAATTCAGGCTATGGAGGACTGAGGTGAAGTTACATCTTGCTGGGTTCATGCCACTCATGGATGCACACAGCTTTTACCAGATTATCAGCCTAGATAAACTTTTTCTAAAAATTGCAATTTCTCTATTTCTTGACCTATCTCTCACATGTAAATCAAAGCCAAATCAGCATCACCAAGATCACAATGAGCATTGAGAGTCATCAGCATGGAAAAAGGTACCAATATTTTACTTCTCAGTCCTGTTTATTACAGAAAAAAAAACTGGTTTTCTTCTCCAGAGGTGTTTTAGGGTAGATTATCAGCTTATTTAATCACTGTGAAGACATTCACATGCCTGTGTCTCAGCCAGAGATGCTCAGGACACCAGAGCACTATATGTTATGATTTGATCAATTTTAATAACAAAAGCAGTATAACATCATAAACACAATCTAAAAAGCACTCCAAAGCATATAAATCACTGAGAGGAGAAAAGCAGAAGATCTAAGAGGAAGGGAGCTCACAGGGAAGGAAGAGACTACGAACTACAGAAAATGTTTCTGTGGTGCTCTTAATTATTTTATCCCCACCATCCCCTACAGTATGCTGCCTTTAAATTTTCTTTTCACAGCAGAAAAAGCATTTGAGACAGGAGCAGGCATTTGGTTCAGCTGTCCACTCTCAGCCCTGCAAAACCACAGGGCACTCTCTGTATTCCCACCTCCACCGTGCCGGGGAATGACATCAGCCCTGCTCCAGGGAGCTGGCGGGCCAACAAAAATAACTGTTACTGACCAAGAGCGCTGTTGCAGGGAATATTTTTGGAACTGTACTCCGCATTCCTCCGAGTCCCCTGCTTCCTAGTCCAAACATATCATAGCCTAAAAATTCCTCACATTTTCTATGCAGTGTTTCCTTTGGGCTCGCACAATGGGGCAGTTCTTCTGCTCAGCAGCACCAGTGTTCTGGAAAGGGAAGGGGGAAAAAAAAAAGGCTGCAGCACTAAATAACCCTAATGGCAACCACAAGGGCCACAGTGTTATTTTTAGGTCAGAAAAATGATGCAGAAGGAAACAGAGTCACCTCAGAGTTACCTTCCACTGGCCTTTACTGAACAAAAGTCCAAAGAATTTGGTTATTTCTTCCGTGTGGTGGTAAGGGGACTCACCTACATTTGTGGTGAAGATGCAGCTATTTAGTGGGGTTTTGCATGGAAGAAGGAGGCCAGGAGGATGTGGCATCTCCCTCTAACAGCACCTCCAGGACTGTGCAGAGGTAACACAGACCCAAAGCCTCCTCACCTCTATGCTCAGCCTCCTCATCACTGCAAGAGGCACAAACCAACGAGGCAAGTTCTAGGTTGTGTCTAGGCTATGCAGCTGTCAACATCTTCCCAGAAGAAAAGGCAGGAGGCCCTCCAACATCCCACCCAAGTGACACTGCACGGATCCCTTCCACTCCTACATCTGTCAGTGTATTGGCATGAGGTCATTTTGGAGGCCTTCTAGCAGCAAACAAAGGAATTGGACAGAATGTGTACACCTAAAAATATTCCAGACTAGGCCAAGCACTGGGAAAAAACCTCTTATTCCTTCTTCATGTGCATTTCTACCATTTTCTTTTCTCCTCCACTGGAAGAATGCCATTTTCCTTATTATCAAGGTAAAAGTCATGGCTGATCTTGCAGGGAGAAGTTACATGTACCTTCCAGTCCATGTTCTTCCCCAGCCCTGTCCCAGGCACCACAATTTGCCCAGCCTTGGTACAAATTTCTATTTGAACAGAAACAGGCTATTAAACAACATGTGCTTCACTGGCCAACACTTTGTTTCCTTTTTTAGCTGCCCAGATAAGAAAAACAATGCAGAGAAAAAACTAATAGGAGGCATAAAGAGGCCACTTATTTTACCAGTGTTCTGCACAAGGTTTAGAAACTTCCTCTACCTTTTAGTAACTCTTACTCCACCAGTCCTTGATCAACTTTATCTCTTCAGACTCTAAAGTCTGGGACTTGCTTTCTGCTGTGTCCTACTCTCCCCATGCATAGTTGGGCCTGGAAGCATATGTATTTTAAAAATAATTGTATTTTTAAAGGTATTTGGATTCACTGCACGTCCACAAACAGACCACTTGCCATGAAGCTGTTTTCAAACACAGGGAGAGCAAAGCAAATTCACTCTTTGTTATAATTGAGAGACAAGGAATGGGCTGGGGAAATAACTATTTAGGTGGAACTAATTAGCAACAACTAAAAAGCTAAATGACAATGTAACCCACAGCCCCCTTGTGGGATATTCTAAAATGGCTGTGCATGTCTGAAGCATTTCAAGGACTTTCATTATCTGCTTGGTCTACCACTTTCACAGCTCAGATAAATCAGTATTTTCCACCACAACATACAGCTTGGTGCCCTGCAGAATAATTCCCCAGCCATACGTTCCAGAGATACAGAAGCACACAAAATATGATCTCTTTTACTAGGCTAATAAAAATCAGAAAGTGTACTGTATAAATTTTATAGACCTCAAAGGTCTATCTTCTGTAGGAAGAAACTGGGACTCCAGGCTACTGTCGGGCACCGTAAGAGAGAGAAAAATATTTATCAGCTGCTTTGGAAAACCCACCAGACAGAAGTCACCAGCAAAGCAAAACAACACAACTGTAAACTCACCTGGATCCTTCCTCTCTGAGGAGCTCTCTCGCGTTTCGGTTTCCACTTGCAGATTAACGCTTGCAGAGCCACAAGGAAAAAGGGCCAACCAGCAAGGAAAATACCTCTGCCTCTTCGAGCCTACCCCGAGCAGGCAACTCTATACGATGAGAATGCGAAGTGCCAGGGCTCTGCACCGCCGTGCTGAGCCCGCTCNACCACAACATACAGCTTGGTGCCCTGCAGAATAATTCCCCAGCCATACGTTCCAGAGATACAGAAGCACACAAAATATGATCTCTTTTACTAGGCTAATAAAAATCAGAAAGTGTACTGTATAAATTTTATAGACCTCAAAGGTCTATCTTCTGTAGGAAGAAACTGGGACTCCAGGCTACTGTCGGGCACCGTAAGAGAGAGAAAAATATTTATCAGCTGCTTTGGAAAACCCACCAGACAGAAGTCACCAGCAAAGCAAAACAACACAACTGTAAACTCACCTGGATCCTTCCTCTCTGAGGAGCTCTCTCGCGTTTCGGTTTCCACTTGCAGATTAACGCTTGCAGAGCCACAAGGCCTCTTCGAGCCTACCCCGAGCAGGCAACTCTATACGATGAGAATGCGAAGTGCCAGGGCTCTGCACCGCCGTGCTGAGCCCGCTCTGCGCCCTGAGAGGGGTCACGGCTCCCTCCGGCTCAGCTGGGCTGGGGCCGCTCAGAGGAGAGAAGGCGCCTGCTCCGTGCAGAAGGTCCCGCTGATTCAGTAGGGTGATTCAGGGAACCTGCTTGTGATCCCTTCCTGAAATGCACCGGCCCTTGAGGTACTGCAGTGACACCGAGCGCTCTGGGGTATGTCAAGCACAGCCCTCATGGCTGTGCTGCTCCTTGCTGAACCGGACACCAGAGATGGGAAACCCAAATGCCTCCTGAAAACTCACTTCCAAGCCAAGACGATCTCCACATGGATAGAGCTTCTCCACAAAGTGAGGGGAGGCAGAGTGTGAAAACACAGGAGGGAAAAAAATGGAAAGATTCATGCAATTTTTTCCCCGAGGAAACTGAAGCGCTGAGCTGATGCTTTTATAAAGCTGAATGATTGGGTAAGAGGTGGGAAGGAGGATCCATTGACTGTCAGATTGGTAAAGGTAGGAAGATGCCAAATACTAGAGATCTGTTGCAAAGTAAGACATATGTGTATTTGTTGTGACTGGCTCCCACTTACATAATTTGCAACCAACTTGGGAGTTAGTCCCAAATTCATTAGCTGATTTTCTCTGTTTCTGACAAATGAACAAACAAAATCCCTCCTTGCATTTGTAGACTGGAGGGAGACTTCTGTAACCTTGACAGGTTTGGGGGAAACAGAGAGAGAAGAAAGTATTGAGACAAAGTTCGTCAAGTGAGGTTAACCTAAGCAATCTGAAGTACTCTGCACAGGAGAGACAGGGAGTCACACACACAACCAGCTTAGCCCAGGTTAGCAAGATGAGGAATCCATTCCCACAGTCTCGTGGAAAAAAACAGTGGGTGTCTTCAGCCCAGCTTCAGTCCTAGTTTCAGTGCTAAAAGACAGAACAAATTGATCTGGCTCATGACTTCGACATTTGCTCTGCTATCAGCATCAGCTCTATCTGATAGGATGACACTGCTTAAGCTGTGGTAGCCAGAGGAAATCCAATGCTAAGGAAATGGACATTCATTTAATGTTTATCTAGGATCAGCTCCACCAATGAATTCCAGATGTTGGCTTTAATTGTCGCATTCTGGTATGTTTAAGCAGCAGGAGTTCGTAAGGCCGATTTGTAAATCAGTCTGGCAGACTCATACTGAATCCCATCTCTGCCAGCTTTTCTAAGTCAGGGGATGCTCTTAAAAAGTTAAGTACTTAATGTGTCTGCAATGCAAAAGGAAGGGAAGAGTTTTAAAAAAAAAATCCCTCCACTAATGTTTTTCTCCTTTTGCTCCTTCAGTCCTTCACTTCCTCCCCGCAGAACTGCACAAACTTGCCATTCTCTTTAAATGAGTCCAATGAATTTCCAGATGAGTCCTA
Source organism: Aleadryas rufinucha (assembly GCA_013397815.1). Taxonomy (NCBI): domain Eukaryota; kingdom Metazoa; phylum Chordata; class Aves; order Passeriformes; genus Aleadryas; species Aleadryas rufinucha. The sequence goes on from VZTH01016131.1 coordinate 6,139, forward strand.
AAGCTAAGGAGGGCAGGTATCAGGATGCAGTCCTGAAACACAGGTGGGGCACCCTGCTCATCATTCACATACATTCCTTCTGAGTAACTCCACCGATTTCCCACCACAGCCAATGGCAACTGCATGCAATGGACTACATCCAACAGCAGCGTTCCTGATATTTGAGCCTCCAGTTTTCACAAAGCGGGGAAAAAAAAAAAATTGATTACTGCAACCTAGGGACTGTCGCCGTTCTCAGCTTCCGTATTCTTACTAGCTTGTATTTAACTGTTACAGCTCATATCCAGAGGTGGTACAGAAATGGCTTTCCTATTCTGAATCCCAAAGCATCATATGAGCTTCGAGTCAGACACTATCAAAACTTGCAATGGTTTTGTTCTCAGCGTGACTTCATCGGATGAATGTGTTGGACCATTGCTAGGGGATTGCTTATTGCCACAGCCAGCTTATCAGTCAGGCCTTGCTTACAGGAGAGGAAACTATGCTAAAAACATAGCTTTTAAGTACTGCATCCCTCCTGACTAGACACTACAGCTCATTAAAATTGCTTTAGAAACCCATTTTCTCAATTTCCTTTCAAAGCACCTGCTTCTGAGAAAGCACCTCAGTATTCAACACATGTGAACCCTACTTACATTTTCCCAGGAATGTGTGCTTAGTACACACATTTTTCAAGAAGTGTCACTGGATGGTTAGGTAAGGTTTCAAAAGCTTTCAGCAATGGCAATACTCATCCCATGGAAGTTCATGGGAATTCTTCAAAAGGGGTTGACTCAGCCTCGGCTGACTGCTTTTGAAAAACTCCCCTTTATCTTCTGTCTTTGATGGTCCCAGAGATAAAATGCTGAAAGTTCAGTTTACCATCCTCCCTTAACACCACAGGCCTCTAAGTGGGGTCCACTTCTCCCCTCAGCAAGAACATGAAAAGTGTTTCACTCATGGCCTGAGTCATGCTATGTTTGAAGAGACGCTTGAGAAATGCAGTGGATAAAAATCTACCTACTACTTGAAGCAGAGACCAAGGTATCAGCAAAGACCTGGCTGTATCATCTCCCCTTAGCCGTGGTTTAGCATTTGAGGCTGGAGAAGAAATCCCACTGCATTACAATAGCAAATCCCCAAAAACAGGCAGGGTGAAGTAAATAGTCTTGAAAATACCTTCCAAGTCCATGGGGCCATAAATAAGCAAGGCCCAAAAGCAACATCATCCCCAGGAATTAAATCATTATCATTGCACATCCTGCAGAGAGTGCTGGGGTGGCACCAGGTGTCATGTCACATCTGCAATATAAAAAAGCAAGTCAGAACTCCATATGGGAATAAACAAACTGGTTATTTCTGCACAGGAAACAGGCTCCCAGTACCAAGTGTCAAAAAAGCTGGTACAGAGCTCCAGGGAGATAGCTGTCAATAAGAAAAGCAGTAAAATACTCCAAAAAAAGATCACAGCAGAAATAACAGGAATTACATGCAGGCAACTTGTTGACTTTTATTCCTCATGTCTGTAACTATTTCTGTGGTCCACAGAATATGAGAAAAAATGAATAGATTTGGCCCAAAACACAGAAGAGTGCTTTGTCCAAATACGAGGTGGGAAGGATCTAGTGAAACTTTTTAAAAGTTTCCCCTTCAGGATATGCCAAGGATATGACATGGCTTTGGAGGAACAGAGGTGCTGTCACAGGATCTGCAGTATTCCCTCCCTTGCTGAAGAGTGGCAAAAATGTCACTTGTGAGCATCCCATTGTGCATCCCATCTTCCTGTTAAGTGTGGAGCTTTGAACACAAGCAGGGCCAAAAATTCCTAAGTTAACACAGGTCAAAGAAATGAATAGCAATAACCACACAGCAGGCATAACATCTGTATTTAACATTTAACACTTTAATTTGTAGTAGAGTATGTCCATGACCCAGTTTCTGCCTAGAACAAGGGTAAAATGTATCCAAATCATTCCTTGCGAAGGGATCTGAGATACATACGAGCTCTGATAGGACTGAGGATGTTCAGTGGCCAAATTCCTCTCTCTTGCAATTCCACCCATCTACCCCTGAAAGCTGTTGCTCTTTTGTCTGTTTATCATGGCAAGGCCTCAAGGGGCCGCCACAAAATTCTCCATAATTATCCAAGGACAGAGCACCCAGAAAACAATCTCATCTTTTTGAAGGTCACACAGGCATGTTTTTACGATGGCCTTGATCAGAGTTTCTCAGACACCTCCCTAGAGGCTCTGAAAACCATCCCAGAGGAAAGGCAGTGACGGAGTCCCTACAGATGAAGCCAGTGTGAGCAGGTCACAGTTCCCATGTCAGAAGCATGCTTAGCACCTTGCTTGCACTTCAAGCCAAAGACACAGACCAGCTTCTCAAAATTCACCACCAATACTTTTCAATTCCCAGAAGTGAAGGCTGCTGCATCTTCCAAAGCTCTTTTAAAGAAAGAGATTAACAAAACCACACTCAAAACAAAGCAGCTCACAAGAGACCCTGGCTGACACAACCCTCTTGACGTTGTTCCCACAACTTTCTCCTGGGTTGGAGTTTCTCCTGCCAAAGCACACACCAGGGCTACCAGGAGGAGCTGCAGTGGGCTTGCAGTTGTCAGGAGACACTGCAAACAGAGCACAAACACTGGGCTGTGCTGGGGATTGGGGAGGCGTCGTCCTTCTCCTCCACGAGATTCCTGGGATTGTTCAGCAGGGAATCCCTGCCTGCATCTGAAGTGGATCCAACTCCCCCAATTCCCTGCTAGTGACCAAGAAGGACTGCCACCACTTCTCCTCTCTCCTGCCACCTGCACATTCAGCAAAGGTGAGATGAAGATCCTTGTTCACTTCAGTGCAAAGGTCACCATAATTTTTTCTAGTTTCAGAAAAAACCCAACGCAAAACCAACGAGACAGATCACATGGCTTCTCTTTAAGAAGAGAAACATTCAGTATTGGACTAAAGAAAACTCAATGAAGAATTTGGTGGTGATGCTTTTTCCAAATCAAAATAGTTTTGCAATGGAGGATTCCATGCCAAATTATTTCAAAGCCTTTTGTTGACAATCAAGCAGAAAACTGACTCAACTCAATAGTTCAAATGACAACACTTTTCAGGGAAACAATGAACTAGAAGAAAAAAAAAGCAATGAAAGTCCTATGTATAATTTCAATTGTGTGATAAACTCAGACTCGGTGGCTTGGTTGGCATGAAGAAAACCATCCATATTCTGCATTTTTTGCTCTATAACCTAAGAACCTTCAGTGTGTCCGTAAGAAATCTATAAACACACAGAGGAACAAACATATCTGAAACAAGATCAAAGAAAAGAAGAAAAGAAGAAAAGCAGAAAGACATCAACTGCCTTTGTTGCACTGGATCATTGCAATGGAAAATAAAATAATTTGTTTCCCTTCAATTTACATGAAATATTTTCTGTACACGCCTGTTAATAATTTAGCTTGACATTAAACAACAGCATTGTTCTCACTGTTTGTCTCTCTATTGTTCTGCCACTTGCAGTAATTTAAAACAACCCAGAAAAATCACGGACAGATGCATTGTGCAGAGGACAGATGTGTGACCCACACAGCGCTTTAACAGCTATGCCTGCAAAGTGTGTTCATGTTCTTTGCTTTTTGCTGCACTTTAAAAGAAGGTTTTCTTTAAAACATTAACTCGAGAGCTGCAAAATACATCATGGGAGTAGAAAGTGAAGGGATAAATTCTGTGTTATCTGACTCCTTTCACTGCTTATTTCTCCCCTCTTTTCCTTGGCTTCGGTGCGAGGAGCAGGTTCCATCCCGCCAGCGCAACCAGAGTAAAACTGACATTTTATGAGTGGAAACAGTCCAAGGATGGTGGCTTATGCTCTTAACATCCTGACATCTCAACCTCTGAAAGCAGCAGTGGCGCTGCTTCCAGTGGCTGCAGAACACCTTAAAAAGCAGCACAAACTGACAATGAAAATAAACTACGGTTGCAGCACTGCTGGAGTCTGGCAGCCCTTAACAAATACAGCAGCGTCTGGGTGTTAAAATACATAAATCTGTCATCATTACCAGGCTAAGGGGTCGTCATCCTATTCTCAAAATAAAAGAACTGTGCATAATCAGTAGGGCAGGGAGTTCAGAACAAAGTACGCCTTTTACAAACTCTCAACTGCTGATAGATGGATGTTTGCAAGGGACTTAATGTCTTTAACAGGGTACGTTTAAGAAGGAGTGTAGGTTTCAGAACTCCTGGGATTAGTACTTTTTTTTTCTCTTCTTTTCCAATTTTATTGCCAAGAAGTGTATAATGTAAACACTCAGGTCTTCTGACTATGAAACCCACATTATTATAAAGAAGGAAGAATCAAAGCCTTCTAGCACAATGATATTATTCACCAAGGACAACACAGAATGTGTTCCTTCTCTCATCAAACAAAAATAAATTGGATTTTAAAATAGGTCTGTACACTAATTTTCAGCAGTTTTGTTGATTTTTATTTTCCTTTTTTCATCTTTTTCTTAATGTGGATGCCAAAGACAGCACAGGAAAGGTAGAGAACCAGACCCTACAGGAATGTAAAAATATACCTCCTCAGCAACCATACATTTTAACAGGCAACATACCTACATGCATGGATCAAGAGGCAGCATGCGAGCAATTGGTGCTGTGTACGTGCACTCACACATAAAAAAGCAGTCTCCAAAAACAACATTCAAGCTACACGTTATAAACTGGTCCAACTTGGCGCTGCTCACTCTATAATAAATATTCTTCACTGTGCTTTAATTTACAAGTGTGCCTTTTGGGTATTTCTGAGTTAACTGATACCAAAGGGAAAATTTGGCTAAAACCCCCCTATCTGTGGTATTTACTGGGCAAACCGAGGACAGCAGAGCTGTGTGGTGGCACAGGGGAATGGGGCACAGTGCTCTGGCACAGACCTCCTGGAGACACTGTGCCCATGAAGCTCAACACAGCTTCAGGGGTCCTCTGAGTCCAGTGAGGCCATGCTAAATCCTTCACTCCCAGCCTTCAGCAAGAAGCAGAGGGAGGACAAGGTTTTCCAAGGGAAAACTGTGAGGAATGGGGAGGACAGCAGTAGTTGTAGGAAAGTTGACAGAAAGACCCTGCTACTTGGAGAAGATAAGTCACCTTGGATGCTTGGCAAGGTGGCAGATATCTAAACGCTGCAGGCCAGCAATTAGCTTGATGACTTCTCTTGCTTGGGGTGCTAGCAATTAGCAAAAAAGACTCTTAACCACTATTCTGCAGCCACAGCAGACCTTGACTGGGAATCTAGACCACCTTTTGAGAGCCTTCCTTCCATACACACACACATATCNAGTTTGCCACAGTCTGCCACAGGATGGAGTATGGGGGGAAATTATATATCCATACATATATGTATGAATTTCATGCTTACATCCATGGAAAAAAATCTTTTCATTTCCTTTAAATTGTGAACAGGTGTTGTCACCTTCTTAACTTGGCTTCTATGTTACAGCTTCACGAAGGGAAAAGAGAGATCTACCCGAAACAGTGAGGCTTTTGTTAGCCAGAACATGATGTATTGATAAGCATACTGTAAAGTTTGTTATAAAATCAAATGAAACTAATAAAACCGAACAAAGATCTTGTAAAAACTGTGGACATTATACAGCATTAGCACGGAGCTACATTATAGATCTGGACTTGGAAGAAAGAAGACTGCTGCCCAATTGTGGTATTTTCCAGCCTTTTACACCCATTCACCAAGACCATCAGTCAAACCACTCGGTGCTACATTTTTGATCAGTCATTTTTAGGATAGTTACAGCTAACACTGGCACTCACATCATCACCTCTTTATGGAGCAAGCTTTTCAAGAACAAATTGTTATGGGCTGTTGTGACATCAGTCTAGTGCAGCACTCAACAAAATGATGAAAATTAGTGAAATTGTTTCCCTGCAGCAATCCAGCAACAGTCACACCTTTCCATTTTGGCATATTTCTTTCTCCTCCTTTCCTCTCCCAAGACAGTGGACATTTCACAGGACTCAACATGCTGTATATATAGGACAGGGAGTTTGTTGGACTCTGAGCTGGATCTCTCAAATGAGGAAGAAGTGAAGAACCCCTGAAATTCAGGGGTAGGAACACTGATTGCTTTTAGATTTCTTTTCATATGCTTGTGCTGTCCCTGAGCAGCACCAGTCTTGGTCTGGGTGTGTGTCTTCATGCCTACGCTAATAAATACTGAGGAGGAAGAGCCCTTGCTTGGGTGAGGGCATCATTAGTCAACAATGAGTCACTTCCAGTGGAAAAGGAGCTTCACTTCCAAGTGAACAGCTTTTAGCTATGAGTTTGCATCAAAACATGAAAATACTCACATTTCACTGACTCCTCTACTCACTGGGATCTGTTCATGCCCATTTCCAGTCTCTTCCCACAGGCTGGCATGCAGGACTCCCTCACCTGACAACACCACTAAGGCAGCTCTTGTTGAGAACCAAACCCCTACGTGCACCTCCACGGAGGGTGACACAGTGCCACCTCACCACATGTTGACAAGAAGCAATGATTTCAATGGCTGGGCCTTGGGTAAGCTCCCCTTTTCTGCTCACCTCCCAAAGGCCCAAACCAATCTGAGCTTTAATTAGCAACATAACCATTGCTAAGCATCAGTGGCTATGGCCAGATCCTCATCTGGTGTTAATCACCCTGCGTGTGCACAGGAGACCACCAACGTAGATCCAGCAGCCAGATTGGGGCCTTAACAAATTAAACACGAACTTTGTTACTGTTTATTGTCACAAGGAACTCTTCATTTCCATATAACAACTGACTAATCATCATTAGCCATGATTGCATGCCCTGCGATTGTGTTGATGGTCCCACACTGGATGGACTGCCCTTTGCACTCCATGCTGAAGTAAATGCACTAAAGACATTTTGCTAACTCCACACCATGACCAGCACAAGCTGTACCCCCTTGTTCTCACACGCAAAAACTGCGTATTTTTTGCCTTTTTTTAAAGTGTTGACTCATTTCAGTTTTTGCTTAGCATTAGCAGACCCTTGGTGCACACATTGCTGACTCAGCGTTGATTCACATCTTCTTGCTGAGCACATCACTCTCTGGCCCCCAGAGTTTATTAAGAGGCCAAAACCCAAACAAAAATGAATTTGTCATGCTTTTCCAAGATGGCTGGTGGCACCTGACTCTGGGCTAGAAATGTTTTCTCAGCTTTTGCACTGTAAATGAGTTCTGAGACACGGATTGATGACTTCATTGGAGAAGTGTAATGCAAACCATGTTTTACTGTACTTGATTTCTTTTCCACACAGTATTTTCTACTACTATGAGCAGAAAAAAGAACCTATGAATAAATATCCATTCAGACAAGGCCATGATTTTTTTCAGGATATTTATGCTGACTGTTTTAAAAAAAATGGTTATTTTAATGCAGATTTTTCACACATGCCTGTTATCAAAGAGAGCTGTCTTTGGACAAGCTGTAAAAAAGCATAAAATAGCAGCTGGCTCAGCAGGAAAAAGCTACTTTAAAGATAAATCATCTGATGTCAGGGCAGATTCTTGAAGCAATCAATTGCAACAGACAGCAGACATTTAACAACAAATTTGATTTGTCTGAAAGTGAGACGTAGCTCAAATTCTGAACAGCCCATCAGCAGTTTAGGACAACAAGTTGCACTCTTCCTCTTGCTCTCCGCATCAAGATTTTACTACTCTACAGCCCAAATGGGGCCAAGTGGCTGGGCCCCTCAGAGGGCCAGGCACCAGAGAGGGATATGAACTGGATAGACGATGGATTCGTCACCAAAATATTCCTCCAGAAAACCCAAAGAGGAGAAAAAACAACTGCAGCAGTCAGAGATATAGGGCAAGAAAAAGAAATTCAGGAGAAGCTGTTTCTTGGACTTGAATTTTGATTATTTTTCATGCTGAGATGCACCCAAGCAAGACATGTCCTTGGCAATTTACAAACACCAAGCAAAGCAAGAAGGTGACAGTCTCAAACCCTGCTCTTGTTGCTGTTTTTTTTTTTCTTTGCTACAGAAAGCAGTAAGAAACATGGATGCAGATGTGAAATAGAGACAGTTTGATCTTTCATCACCTAGTTGACCAACTGATGCAAGAAGTATTTACTGGCAGCACCTGTAGCAATAGCCCCACATGTTGTAATGCTGGCACACCTTGCAGGATTTGGCCCACAACACTTCTGCAAGTGAAAAGTCCTCTGTGTTGTGCATTAGTCAAAGACGCCATTATGCTACAGCATAAATATTTACCTATAGTCCTTCCTACAGCTGTTCAGCTGTTCACAAACAATTTTCCCTTCAGAGAATGTCCAGGCTTCTGGAACTTGGGATACTGTTTATTATTGCAGCGAGAGCGGTAATGGAGGTCCTCCAGCACTTCCATGTTAGAATACTTTGTTTTCTAAGTTGTTTATAAGTCAGGAAAAGCTCACCCATTTGGGCTAAGATTTCCCAGGGAGGGCCTGATGGCTGGAGTGTGGCTCCATGTGTGCAAACTCACAGTTTCTCCAAGCTGGCCACAGCTCGACAGAGGCTTCAGTTACACCACCACCTGCTATTTTTTTTCTGCAGAACATGCCTCCCTTCAGCACACAAGGTGGACAGTTTTCAAACAAGGAGTAGCTATTCAGCACTTTCTTTCTTCCTCTTTGGCCTTAAGTTTCCTTTTAGAGTACATTGGCAAGGAATTTTTTAATTATGCAGTAAAGAAACCGCAGGATTCAACCAAGCATCTATAAATTAAATAAAGTGACTTTTCACACCTTTAGAATTAATTCAGCTGAGGAAAAAAAGACAAGATTTCATGGGCATTGTTGTACATATAATTTAGGGAGAAGGTACAGCACATTTGTTTTGATGAGCTACACATAATTTTCCAAAATAAGGAACCATTGTACTTAATAACTGCAATGTAATTAAATACTGATTGAAGTTCCTCTTCCAGCATTTGTAAATCCGTCTGCAGTGTAATTGGCATCCCAAATCTTGTGGTGAGCCACAAAAACTATTAAGGATAGCTAAGAGAGGAAATTGTAGTTTTGACTTATATTGGTAATCTGCTTTTACTGGCTTACATTTCATGCAGGGCTGTATTAGAGCAGGATTCCTTGGATCTCTGGGATCCAGGCCTTGCAGTCTGAGGAGATGGTGAAATAAGCAGGGCAGAAACCAATTGCTACCATCTGGGTTGGCAAAGTCTTTGTTTGAGAATGAAGATCAAAAACCTAGAATAAGAGAAGACTCACTTCCAAAAGAGTAGATAGGAAGATGTGAGATTAGGAGGAATACACTTCAGTAAGTGTTATGAAGGAAGAATAGTCTTTTAGAGAGAGATTTAAGAGGTTTAGACTCAACTCTGAGCCACAGCTCCTATTTTATGTGGTCTTGGCCTAATCACCTGGTCTCTCTTTATCTCAGTTACCATCTGTAAAATCGCTGTAATCTGTCTCATCTGCACTTTCAGACTGAGAGGTTCTCCAGCCAGGCAAGCTGCAGTCCTGTCTACCAGACATGCAGAGGCACACCTAAGCCTGCTCTGCTCGTGCACTGAGCTGGCTGGTTGCAAGCAAGATCTGTCCTGGAAGCCACAAAGGCACATTCAAGTAGAATTATACCTCAATTATTACATCTCGCAGAGTCCAGCCAGGGAGCTCATCCCTGCCACGTCTGTTGGCCCCCAGCAGCGTTGGTGGATCCACTGACCTTTTCATTCCTTTGTACAATGTCTCAGATTTTTGTTGGTTCTCTGTACTATTATGGAATACAGTGGCTAATAAAAGTTAAGATTAATAAGAGTTACACAGCACTGAAAACATGCAGAGAGGTTGAAGACTGCTGAATTTATTCACAGCTCTCTGTAGTATTTGAGTAAACCATCACCTTATTCTGCTGCAGCCTCCATGTAAATAACACAGGGGTGACAGTTCCTTACTTGCCCGTGGTGTGGCAGAGCTCAGTTAGAATTATACAGCATAACTCCAAAACCTTTCAATAAGATATTGAATATTTTCCAGATATTGTTGATTAAATTTCCAGAATGTTCTCATGTCAATATGAATTATATTCTTTCAAGTCCTAGGGTTTCATGAATCATTCAATGCTATTCTAGATCTAATATCTTAACCACCTTGCCCATGTCTGACACCTGTGTGGTTTTACATGCTTGGTACTAGCAGTAAAGCTGGAATAAGAGGGGTTTTTCTCCTTTGAAGAAGTGGGAAAATAGAGAGGCCATATGGTTCAAAAAGCCTCTCTGCCTAATGAAGTTTGTGCTTTCCAGAGCACAAACAAAAGAGCTCCATCAATTTGATCTTCATCGTCAAAACTGACATGCAGTTGGTTTTAAAACAATGCCTCCTCAAAAAGCAACAAGGGATTGATTTTCTCTCAACCAAAAGTATTTTCACCAAGACGAACACGAGCATCTGGTCAATGCATTAAATGTCTGGGTCCTTTGAAAGAGTAAGTCAGTGATACCTTGTGTTTACTTCCAGAGCTTGACAAGAAAGACACAAGGGGAACATTTGTTTTCAGGGGAAACTGCTCTAGTGAAAAGCAGTTGGTTTGAAATGCTACATGAACACAACTGTACCACTGGAGACAGGGGACATAAGTAATCCATCAAAAATGGTCTGAGCAACAAGAATGCACAAGGGCACACTGTGAGATGAGGAAAGAAGGTGCAAAATAGTCTAACAAGTACTGGGTTTAGCTAGTATTTATAACAAGGATGCATGGAAATGAATGACACCTCAGCCCATATGTCTGACACAGGTTTAGGTTAAAGTTACCCTTTTCTTGGCACTTGGTGATCAATATTTGTTTGCATAGGGTTCAATCTCACACCCACAGAGGCCAGTGGGAGCTTACCATTTCCTTCCATAGATGCCTGACGAAGGTCTAAATAACTAGAGTTTGTGCCCAGGGTTTTTCAGTGCCAAATATAATGAACACTATTGTTCTTAACACAATTATATTTGATAATCCAATTTCCCTGAGCAACTGAATTGGAGTTTTTGTCTCAATCTTTCCTGAATTCTAGTCCAACTTTTACCCTGTGCCTCCTGGCTTTTTGCCCTCATTTGCTTCTGTTGCGCTACCAAGAATGGGCAGAGCCTCCTTTGCCTTATAGATACCTTGATGCCTCTCTGCCCTGGAATAATGGGATCTGGCTTGAGCTTTATAGAAGATACAGGATGACAGAGAAGATCAAAGACTATGGCAACCTTCACATGCTGCAAAAGCACAAAGTGGACTGAAGCAGGCTCCTGTAGCATTCATTTCTCCACAGCAAAGAGTCTGGAAGGTGCATCCAAAAGGAGTCTGTACAGACATGACTCTCTGAAACTATTTCTACTTCACCCTGTCTGTTCAGTGAAGCACAGAGAAATGGATGAATGTGGTTAGGAAAGAGGTGAACAAAGAAAACCAAATCCTCAAACTATGTAAACTCTAAGATGAATCTGTCCCACTGATGCTACAGGAGTCACCTGAGGGCTTCCCTCACAGAAGCATCTCTTTCCAGAAAAGGTATTTCCATTGTGGTGCCTTTCCTATACTGGCTGTGCAGCAAAGTGCATTCTCCAAGAATCACCCTCTTATCAGGTGATAATCCTCCACCAAGCAGCACCAAGTGTTTGCTACACGCCTCAAGTCCACAGCAGCCCTCCTACTGCAAAGGGGAAAAAGGAGAAATAGAACAAAAACCAGGCCAAGAGCCAACCAGCAGGCAGCTGGAAACTGCCCTAAACTCTGTCCTCACTTCCACCATCTCAGAGAAACAGAACTTTGTAGACCAAATGCTTGGGATGCTGATCAGGAAAAGGGTGAGCAAGATATCTGATCTGACCCCCTGCTTTGTAACTCTCCCCTTGGCTCCCTCAGCATCCTCTAGCACACTGATTTTCACCCAGCTCTTTCCCTTCTCACAGCCAAGCACCAATGAGCACATTTCTGTGGCAGCTGCTGCAGAGGAATCTCTGATTACCCAGAGAAATGTTTTCAGGAGTCTTTGGGAATGCTCAGCCCAGCAAGTGGCCCCAAAATCTCATTGCAGGGGCAAGCAAGCCCTTTGAAAATGGTCAAAAGCATTGCCAGCGAACCCATGGTCACTGAGACAGCATCTGCAGCTTTTTTAATCCTGCCTCCATCAAGAGGATTTCTCAGGAGCTGAGCATCCCTGGGTTACATGCCAGCTCGGAGCTTTGTTTCAACCCAAATATTATTATTCCTGAAGACACCACGCTTTGCAGCAGCTCAGCACATGGATCTCCCTGCTGTGCGTTTTCATATGGGTGCTTCAACATTTGTTTTGAGAGCTATCCTGTTCCAACAGCAAACATAAAGATCAGTGTGACCTCTCCTTATCGCACAGCCTTTCCTGTGTGGAATTCATTGTGATCGGGACCCCAGTGGCTATTGCATCATTTCTGTTTATGTGTAACCTTTGGCACTCCGCAATCTTATCTGCCTGCAGCCGGCTGCAGCAGAAGATGTGCAGCAGCAACAGCCAGCTCTGGCAATCCTCAAACACTGGAAGGGGCCAGCTAGGAGTGGAGGTCAGTGAATGATTAGCAAAGCAAATCTGCAGTCTCTGACAGCACCATGGAGATGAGCTGTCTCTCTGTCGCCCCAGAGCAGGTGAGGCCGGGCTTTGCTGCAGCTCCACTCACCAATGACGATGAGGGTGTAGTTCACGTTGGTGCTGCCGAAGCCGTTGGTGGCCTTGCAGATGTAGGTCCCCGCGTCTTCGCTCTCCACCTCCTTGATTTTCAGCCCTTGCTGGAGGATTCGGAACCTCGTCCAGCCGCTGTGGATAGTCCGTCCGTCCTTCATCCACATGGTGAGGGGCGGGGGGTCGCCTTCCACCGGGCACAGGAGCTTGATGGTCCTGCCCAGCCTCACGGACTGGCGGTGAATCACTTTATCGGCGATCCTTGGGGGGCCTAGGAAAGAACAGAGACAGGAACAGCTGCTATGACTTCTGCCAGTGACACAGCACTGATTCAAAGCCGAGTCATCAATCTGGCCATTACACTGATTGCTGTACAGAATAAAAGGTGCTTACCAAAAATCACGTACAACCAAGGCTGAAAATGTAGGCAATTACAGAGGGATACAGCAACAGAGATCTCGGTTTGTGCAAGACCTGAAGCTGTAGCCTTGCCATCAGCAGCAGCTCAAGCTAACCCACCAGGGAAGCCTGGTTCTGAGGCTCTATTGCTTTTCCAAAATTTCCAGCATTTTCCTATCACAAGAAGGAGCCCAATACCCAAACTGTTCTGGTGTATTTGGTAAAGAAACTGTAGTTGTTTTAAACTTAACACCTATCCTGAAGGCAAAATTAGAAACAGGAGTGGTACTTACAACAAAACACTCCCCCCCCCAAATGTTTTAATCCTTTCATGTTGTATGTACAGTAATTCCCTTTAATAGTCACCAGATGGGCTTTATCTGAGACACATAAGCCTGCAGTTGTTGAACACAGAACATTCATTGGGTAGTGCTTCAATGAAAGACACAGCTTAGCCTGACATGTTAATATTGCTTATAGTCTGAAAGAGGATATTTTTACAAATTTCCTTAGCAACCCTGCTGGTTTGACCCACCTGACAAATATTTGCTCTTTGTAAGAGGTGATAATTTCATACAAAACAAAGTGTCCCTGGAATGCCAGAGTGAACACACTGTTTGCCACATGATAACAGGATGCACTTGGACAGGCTAACCATCAGAAAAAAAGAAGTGATAAAGACTCCAAGAGTGGGAATGGTCCCATAGCTGAATTCCAACTGGAATTCCTTCCCAAGGTTCTGAAAAGTTGAAACAGAGAGTCTTTTTCCTGCACCCGCCTTTTTTGCCTTTTCATTAATTGCACAAGTTCTCCACACAGATTGCAATAGCAGTGCTCTTCCCAGAATAGTCTATTAATGGGTGTGATAATAAGTGCCCTGTTCTTGCATAAGGACAAAATGTTTTGCTAAGAATTGCTGATGCTGAGTTGCACCCAAAACCCACAAGATGTTTGTGGGATTTGGAACTGTTCCCTCATATTCTACTCCTGCTCCTAGTGTTTTGCAGGATTGGACCCACAGGGGATAAACTACAGAGCTCATATTTGCACTTCCTCATGACTAATTCCTATTATTCCAAAGTCTGCCTGATTTTTCCCCAGCATGACTAAGGCAGTACATACAGTCCAACTCATGAATGACTCCAGAGCTGCTGCTGCAGTTACTCATGGTGAATCGCACCCATGAATTTTGCAGCTTTGCTGGTGTACAGAAATGCTACTCCAAGCTGAGAACAGAGTGGTGAACTAGCTTGAAACGTAAAGAGTTTAACTAAGAACCTCGTTAAATCAGTGGGTCTTAGACACACTCAGATTCTNCTACAGAAATGCTACGCCAAGCTGAGAACAGTGGTGAACTAGCTTGAAACGTTAAATCAGCGGGTCTTAGACACACTCAGATTCTGATGAACTTCTAATGACCCGAAGTGGGGACCTTGAGAGCACTTATTCTGAAAAAGTCAGAGATAACAAAGATAACAAAGAAGGCAAAGATAACACCCACCCCTTCAGATCTTCTGCAGTCACCTGTGGGACAGCATCTCGGAGGTGATGGTATCCTCCCATACTCCAAGGGAACTGGCAAAATACCATGAGAAATTCTGCCTGTCCAGGTGTTTGTAAAAATTCCAAACTACTCTTATGTTCTTCACCTTGTGAGATTTCCAGCCATCTCTGCGGATGAAGAGATAACCCCAAAACCTTTTGAATGCTGGTCTGACACAAATTGAATTGCTGAATCTTTTAAAGTGAAAATCCACCCATGAGGAGGGGCTGTGTGTTTTGACTTTGATAAGGCAGAATTCACAAACACTGGGTGAAGAATCCAACCCCAAATTCTGCTACGTTTCCCCACATGGTGCCCTCACTCAGGGCAAAGGAGCTGAAATGCCCAGACAAGTCCACAGACTTGTTTAAATTCTGGGCTGGCCCTTGGAGAGGTCCTTTCTGACCCAGAGCCCTATCAAACCAAGTCAAACTTTAAGAGTAGCTTCACTGCAACCTGCTTGTGAGCCAAGATACTACTTCATGCATATTCAAATGACAAAAACAGATCTATAATTAGTGCTGGGGAAAAAATGTTTGGTGCAGGGCAAGCAGGGACAGTGGAGAGACAGCACCCTCCTCCCAACTTGGAAACCTGCTGTAGGCTCCTTCAAAATCCCTTTCCTTCCGACATTCATGTTGACTCCTGATGAATTTTGAGACCTGGAGGAATCAGATAGTTTCCCAGTCACGTCATGTGCTTCTCTGGGGCAGGCTGCACAAGCGGTGCTCCTGATGGCACCAGAGTTGCCTCTGGATCTGTCACATGTTTGGGTCAGTGGTAAGCTTGGTCCTCCTAAATGCCATTTTCCTTTGACTGACCTTTCGTTCTGAGGAATTGTTGGATCAGTCCCTGTCACAGGATCTATCCGCAGACCTTTATGACATTTAGGAAAGGGTGCATTTCTTAGAGCCATTCTGCCTAAAAACCTCAGTGCAGCTCTTCATTAGCTCCTCCAGCAGCTTTCTCAGGAACAGGAATAAAAGTCTCCCCTCACTCTTTTTTCCTGCTGTGAATTTTGCCAGATACAGCATGCACTTCTCAGTAGTGTACAGCCCTAGGACAAAGATAATAAGGCCTTGTTTCCATTCATTTAGTGCTGTAAATATTCCCATTTTATTATCTATCATCTTTGCATTAATAATTTTCTGCTCAAGCAGTACTCTCTGGAATCAGTGTTTTGATGTAAATATCAAGCACCATGATAATTATTCCAATATTGTGCTTTACTACTGTGTTTACAAATAACCACAATATAATTCAGCACCTTCACATCTGCCAGAGGCTTCAGACGCCCTGGCAAGCCAATGGTAGCTGGACCTCCTGAAGCTAGGCTACAGCAAGAATAAAATGTTGATATCATCACAGATGTCTGTCTCTCTTTCTCATGTACAGGCACTCACTGGGTCTTATTTCACTATATATCTGTAGAGCCCTGCCTTGGGACTGCAACAGTGATGAATGAATGCTTTTCCAGTCAAGACACACTTTGGCACATCTCATCACTCTGCACCATCAGTGGCATCAGGGGAGGCAGCAGAGAGGGGTAAGTGTGTTTTGTAAAAAGGCCCTTCTCCAATATCCCCTGGGCAGCGGGTGCTACTGACACAGAGCAGCCTCACACCCTGTCCAGGCAAAAACACCTTCCCCCTCTGAACCCAGATATGAAGCTGATCAGCACCACTCAGGTTCTGCTGGAGATTCATGTCCAGGGTTTCTCTATGGCAGTTCCATCTCCTGCTACAGGAACACAGCAAAAAGATGTACTAAAAACATGCTGAGCCCGCCAATTTCCCGTGTGCAGCACTGACAGGCGCTCCCCACCTTCCAGAACTGGCCCATAATATGCCAGGCAGTGGCCAGAAGAGCAGAGTGCCCAGTTAGCCCTCCCAAGGCACTGATTTGGGAGTGTCCCTGGTGCCTGACCCTGCAGGGCTGGGGCACGTGTGTGCTCACAGCTGAGTGTGGCGGTGTGGGAGCAGAGCCCAGGACACAGGCCCCGCAGGCTGGATACATTTCTACAGCTGCTTAGCGAGGCAAAATCCCAGGAAAGCACCTGCTGCTTCACCTACAGCTGCCAGGGAGGTAAAAACAGGCTGAACCCTGGCTGTAATCACTGACTTCCCATCCCTCGCTGCTGCCGGCGTCTGTCCCGTGCTCTAACGCAGCATTACAAGGCAGATGAAATTACTCCTCGAGCAGCCAGCGTCAAGATCTCTGCCATCCTGGACCCCAGCTTTGTGTGGTGTGTGACCAGAAATGATCTAACTGAGTGCAATACCCTATGGCTGCTCGCTACAGCACCGCTCTTGCCTTGTTTGAGGGCAGGGCAACACACCCCAAGAACTGGAGAGCAACACCATAAGGGATCGTTCTGAAACCTGAAAACATTTCATTAAACCAGACTGTTAAAAGAGCGAGTTCATATATTTACCAACACAAAATTAATGCCAATATATATCATCTCTCTGGCTAGGGGGGAGCCCTGTGAACTGCCACATGCCTGCATTCATGGGCCAAAGCTCCAGACTGGATCCTTTCAAAGCGGACTAGCAGAGAGCAAGAGCTCTCTGGCCCTGAGCGTAAATCCTGGGGAAGTCCCTACACTGTGCTCCCCCCAATTTCTTAGCCATTAGGCAGTGATTCTTGGAAACACCAGCCTTTTTTAAGTGCTGAGAATCTCCAATCTGTGATGCTCCTGGACACAGCAATTACTTCCTGCAGCATTTTTTCATAGGATATGGGAAAAGGGGATGAAAACAAGGCCCTAGGTAGATATTCCATCCAAGATTTTTAGGCATTTTTGTAGTCAGGAAGGGAGAGGGAACTCTTGCATTTTTCCACCAGGCAAGGACAGTTCTTTATGGCCACGGGGCACTGCTTTGAAGCCTCACCACAGTGGAGAGGGCGCAGCTGGTTCCACAGCCTGTCTGAAGAGAAGGAGCTCTCTCAGTAAGTTAAGCCCCCCCTCGACACAAGCCCAGTGGGGGCAGGTTTCCTTCAGTCCCCCTTGTGCTCAATGCCATAATCTGAGAGAATCATTTCTTAATACTCTGGCTGAGGGGGAAGGGTGAGGTTTGACATCCACGGATGTGACTCGGGAAGAAGTGATGAGAATGCAGCTGCCTCTCCCCGCGCTTCGTTGTTATTCTTTCTCCAAATACAAACTAAATATAACTTTGCCCCATAACATTCAAATCATTTTAGTTACTAGCAGGGATCATGCCTGGAGTTCCAAGGGCCAGGGTGCAATCAGGCTTAAAATATAATTTAAACAATCCAGAGCCTACATCTCCCACCAAGTTATTTTCTTGCTTGTAGTTTCCCCATCTGCAAATACACATAAACACACCCAGAAAGAAACCAACAAGCCCAACCAGATGCCAAGTTTTCTGTTCAAGATCATATAAACCCAGTCAAACATTAACAAGGAAATGCCGTGATCACCTCATTTGTTTTAAATATTTCTGCTCATATACATGTAGACAAGTGTGCAGATTTATTTGCCTCATTTACGAATACAAGCAACTGGAATCTCCATTCTGTTCCATTATATAAAAGACAGACCCTACACCTGTCTTGCTGAACAGCTGGGCAATTTTCAATTTATATCCACTATCCTACACCACAGAAAAGCCCCACTTGCTGCTCTGCTGCTGACACTGCTTTACTAGCATTCCTGCTCTCCTCCCCAGTGCCTTGGGAAGGGAGAGTAGTTGCCATTTCTTGGCAAAAGGAGTTATGTAAAACCCAAGAAAGCCTCTTTTCTTTAGCAAATAGCTATTTCCGGGAAGCAGCAAAAACAATTTCTAGAAGTGTATTTAAGACGCAACAGTGGAATAGCCTGGAGCTTCCTGTCCATATTTCTCACAGTCAGAAACACACACACATGTAATTATATTTTCCTGGGCTTCACTGCAAAGTTCATGCACTCGTTCAACTCATACATGTAGTAAACATGATTTACAGCTCTGTGTGAAAACCCTCTAGATATATGGTGTTTTGATAGTGACTCAAACCCAGCACTATAATTTAGTAACACCTAGCAGTGAAAGCTAAATGATTTCCCACTCCACATTCCTAACTTTCCATGAACCCCTTTTTACTGCTAACCTGGGGAGGAGATACTGCTTCTACAATTGTTTGCACTTAGCCTTACTATTCCTTCAACTAAACTGCACACTAACATCAAGCTTCACATATGGTGAACGCACCAGCACTGACCCACGTCCTATGAGACCATTTGCCATCATACAGTTCAAAGTGAACTTTATTAACACATTAAACATAATTACAAAGAGGAAATTCCAAGGAAGGTCAACAAGCCTGGACAGTTTCTTGGAATGGAAAGTAATTTATAATATCCACATACTGTATTGTAAAGTTTATAAAGAAGTTAAATAAGTTTTAAGAGCCCCATGGGTTATGTATATTTTATTATTTAATACCAAACACATTCACTTTCCATGTAGATAAGATTTCTTTTGAAGTGCTGTGTTAGCAAATTAGCAAAGTCATTTACAATGAAGCACCCAAACAACCCATCAACACATGGAATTAGCATGAGGGGCTGGGGTACCACAGACAGTGGGCATCCTACGAGGGGAATACAGCTAAGCACAGGAATCTTTCATTACAACAGTGAGATGAAGGAGTTGGACAAAGGTCACCAACCAAGATGCTCATTTGGTGTGAACACAGTCTCTTACACCAAAACTTGAGGCAACGTTTGGCCTTCACCATACTCATCACTGTAAAACCTGAGTTTCAAAGTCTTTACTGCCAGGGTGGTTCACAACAAAGTAGATTTCCTTTACCTTTCCCCTTCAGAACAAGCACAGACAGCTGGAAAAGACCACCTAAAAGCCACATTTGAAACATGCATCTGGAGTTTGCCTACCTTGGAGTATCTGCTGCTACAAACCTGGGCTGGACAACTCCTGCTTACAGCTGGAGTTTAACCTTTTCTACAACAGTTTAACCTTCCCTGCAAGACCAACGTGAGGATTATGCCCTCACGCTCTCTGCATATCATTACCATTATCTGTATTGGCATTCAGGCTGTAATGATGGATCAATGGACAGAGGCCTTGCTCTGCTAGGACAAACTCTACCAAGGAGCAAATCCCACAGGGAAGGCTTTACAAAGCAATGATGGGAACAGTTTCAATCAACACGAGTAGGTGTTCCTGAAGGAGAGGAACTCTTGGCTCTCTGCACAGTTGGAAGCCATTACATGGAGAACAGGACTGATAAAAAAGCTTTTTGAGAGAGATAAAAGGATGAATGTGTTACCCATGTATCCCATTAACTAATGGAGTAAGTAGTTCAAAGGACTGGTGAATCCAACATCTTTTCATATTTTCAAAACAAAACAGTCTGCATTTCCAAAAGGTATGTGCTAGCCAAGTAAAGTAGGGGTCAGCCTGGGGGCAACTGGTCCAAATGCTTTGGTATGTGACATGAGAAGATCAGATTAGATGAGCTAATGGGTCCTTCTTGGCTTGAAAACATAGGCGCCCACAGACAAAAACAATGCTTATCAAAAACAATCAAAAGATTAAAGAAAAAACCAACAGCATCTCTGTAGAACAAAGACTCTGAGCAAGGAACACAAAAAACACCACAAGTATTTGCTGACCAGCCCCGACGGCTGGTGAGGCTTAGATTTAGAAATCGTGGACTGTTTGCAGGAGCAAGCTCCAGGCTTGGGCTGCATGGCTGAGCCCAACAACCTGATGGAGAAAACAGCTTCACAGATCCATTTTACAGCAAGTGAAGTGCCATATTTTCCCTTTCTTCCCTACCTCTGTGGTAGGAGCTGCTTTCCTGATGAAATGGATATTTATTGATAGCACAAGAAGTGCCTGCCATATTTTTACATGAGTAATAACTAGTCCCTTGGGTGAAGGCTGCCAGTAAATTTCCTACTCTAGATGTTCCAAACCTAAGAAAAATAGAATATTTGGGAACATGTTCCATTTAATTAAGTGCCCTGCATACACATTTCACCGACATTTAATAAAATAGTTATTGTATGTTAAACAATTGGCACTTGATTATTGCTTAGATTTACTGCAGTTAAACAACAGTAGATGAGATACGTATCTCTTACGTGGTTTCTAAATCCTTTGAGCATATGTTTTCAATAATCAGTTGGTATTTATTTAACATGAAATTACCATCTTATTAAATTAAATGTGCATGGGTGACATTCAATTTCAATTGTTGCCGAACATTTTTTCAGCAGCAAAAAATAGTAACTTTATCCCTTAGGTTTTGAGGTAGCAAACGCAAAGGAGAGTTAGGATTACTTCAAATTACTTTTGAAGAAACAGACTTCATATGCTGGAAAGTTTCTAGTGTGGAAGAAAAGATATTATTTATTGTTTCTCAAGAGCTGCCAGTGGGCTTAGTGTGGGCCAAAGGAGAGGGCTAATATTTCTACTCAAATGCTAAAATTATACTGACAGCGCAGTTCAGGTATGCAGCTCAATGTATAACCACAAAACCTTTTTTAGAGAAGAGATAAGTACAACAAAGGTGTGTTGGCACACACACACACCCACACAATCTCCCTCTTCCATTCCCATTCAGGAAGGTAAGCCCATCTAAATAGTGCCATTCCTAATTTGTTGGGCATTTTTTCAAAAGAAATGGACTTAAAACATTATTTCAAGGTTCTAAAATTAGAAGACCTTTGGTGGTGGTGTTTTTTTGGTTCTTTAATTTAATTTTAGTCTTCTGTTTCCAGCAGGGACAAGCTGACTAATTCTGGAAGAAAGCCAGAAATCCTCTAGCTTGAGGGAGAATCCAGAATCCAAGTGAAATTCCATAGCCCCGACCTGCTCTCTCCAAACCTAACCCAAACCTCCACCATCTCCACCACAGGTCACAGAGGCACCACTCTTGCCAACACATGGCATTTGTTTCTTTCCCATAATGTCTGGGAAACAATGCAGTCAGGCAGCCCTGAATTACCTTCTGGGGTGGATCTATCCAAATTTTAACATAAATATCACTGTACTATGCCCTTCCAGCTGTTTCCCAACCACACAAATCCTGCTTCACAAGCCCAGTGGATTTTCCAGCCAAATCGCCCACATCTCCAACACTTTCTTTCAGTAAAATAACCAAACACTCTGCAAGCCTCAGTTTTATTCACTTTTTATTTGTAACAAAACTCCCCTTCAAGACACCAACAGCAACCACATTCCAAATCCCAAGGCTCCAAAGATAGGTGTTTACTTCTGAGCCAACCTGCTCTGATTTGTGTCCCCTTCTTTGTCCCTCCTCCCTGCGTGCAGCATTTTCTCACCTATCCATTTTATCTGAACAGCTCCTAGAAAATAGGATGCCCAAGTTCACATTTGGTGACACAGGTTACCCTTGAACTTTGGTAGTCAATATTTAACCCTGTCTGAGCACTGTGCAGGGTTTAATAAGTAATTAGACGTTTCCCTTGTAGACAGGAACTTGTGTGAGCACTGTGCAAGCAGGAAACTGTAAGTGTCATTGTTTATGTCTGCAGGAAAACAGAAACCACGATGGTTGACTCTGTGCCATACATGGGAACGATGGGAACACAGACCTTTAAATAGCTGGTTTGCCTTCCTGCTAGCCCACAGCAGCAAGTTTTCAGCCATAGACTGATACAGGAGTCTTTTTTAATTTGTATCCAAGGATTTGGGTTTCCTCAAAATATTCTTAAAAATCTTTTTTACCAGAATTCGGTCTAAGGGATGAAAGTGGAGAAGACTTTAAACTCTTCCATCCAATGCTGGTTTCTACTGGCCTTTCCCAAAACCCACGACAGAAAAGGTGTGATTTGTGCACTAAGGACCCAGAAAAAAACCCTCTTGAACACTCAATCATGAGACACTGCCAAAATATCCCTAAGCCTTCTGCTGTTGGGCAATCAGTGGCAGTGCCCTGCATGGCGAGGCCGCTCTCAGCCCTCCCTTTCCTCTGCCCTCGTCTCTGGGGGCTTCTATGTTTGGTCACCACAAAAGCGTGGTAACAACTGTTTGATGGTGACCACAAAGAGATAAACATTGTGGTATTTAAGAACTGGAGATATTTTCAGAGGCTTCTCTAGAACAGAAAGCATTTCCAGCCAAATGGCTGCATAGCAGGCTTGGTATGGAGCCTTTAGCAGAACTGTTTCTCTTATGAGAAAAGTACATTATTGTCAATAACCAAGACTTTACTTGGTTTTCTCTTTCAAAGAGATTTGCCTGGTTTTCTCCCCTTTTTAGCCTGAGAAATATTTTCTGTAATAATTTTGGCCAATCAAAATTAAACACACAAACAAAAAAGCCGTAATTTTTAAAGTACATTGATTAAGCAATGGTGATAATTTTTAATTGGTTGCTGTGTTCCTAAAATATTAAAACAGTTTTAATTTTTGACAGTAATAAAATAAAATAATTTTTTTTCATATATATGTATGTATATATTTATATATATAACCTGTGTTGCTCTGGAAGAAAAATTAAAAGTATAAAACCTCATCTTGCTCCAAAAGAAAAATGCAACACACCTTCTAAGACAGCAGTATTTTAAAATCTGCCTGAAACCATTCATGGTTGCCCTACCAAAACCTCCAGTTCATGGTAGGTATGATGGGAGCTGGCTCCTCGTCTCCAAATTAAACTGTCATCATAAAGGTCTACCTTACATATGCCTATATGAGTGTCTTAACCTGGACCAGAGATGTGCTTTAAAAAGAATATTTTGATCTTCACCACCAATTATACTTTGCTTCGCATCATGAAGCTGTTTTGGTGCACATGGACTGAGTTGCTTTTGTATGAAATTGAGCTGCAAGGGGCATTTAGTTGTCAGGACAGGACTAAGGCTATTTTGAAGTGAAACATTCCTCTGAAATTGGGGTGCCAGCTCCTCAACACCAAATGTTTTGCTTTATATATCAATCTTACCAAACCCCATCAGTTGCTAATGCAGACATAGTCAGCAATTGCTACCTGGGTCTCTGGTAAAACAAAAGCAGAAGCTGTGCTCTGGCATTTCCAGTAACAAGCACTCAATCTACGTGACCAGACTGGAGCTGATCCAGAATAAACTCCCAAAATGCCTTTAGTGTGAACATCACCTCCTCAGCACCAAATATTTCACTTTAAAGATTTGTTCCTGTTGTGTCATTCTACAGGCTAACTTAGACACACCTGTACATCTCTTCCAGGAGGGGAAAATACTTAAATGCACTTTAAAATAAAGTTTTCACAAGGTTGATTCATTGAAAACTTACGTTTAAACTCAAGAGACACCAAGTCTCCTGCTTAGGGAAACAATCACTGAATTCTTACAGCATTCCCATCTGGTTCCTGCTCTTCAGACACTGAAGCACTACCTGATGCAAAAACACGATACACTCGCCTGGAGAGAGTCAAGTGCAGCTTTCTGCAACCTGCCTGCACCTAGGAGAGGTTCAAACAGACCCACTTCCTCTGCTCCTCCTCTGCTTTGCTCACAACAACAGGGTTAGTGCACTTTTACCTGGCTTTATTAGTATTTCTATCAGGAGAGAGTGAAGACTTGTTCTGTCAGACTTACTGCATTGGACAATTAATGTCCAATTGCACCACCTAGGATTGCCAGAGGCTGTGCTGTGAAGTCCTGGGACTGTTCAGCTTCTAAAATCAGACGGAATCAGGTTTGCATTTAATCTGGTATGTCCAAAGGTTTGCTGCACCCCTTGCTGCTCAAAAGCTGCTTCACATCACCTGGAGGAAGGTATTCCTCCTATACCTCTATCGCACACCAGTGTGGTGTGTGTCAGGATGAATGGTATTAGCACACCAGCGCCCAGCAGAGGGTATATTCTGCCAATATTGAACCACTGAAACTAAATATTTAAAATATAAATCCATTTAGATTCCTCGAACTATCCAAAGGATTTGGAAATACTTCTCCTTTGCTGAAGATCCCACACTGCCTGCCTTTTATCCCTGTACATCTGCATCAGCAGCAAGATGGTGCTAATTATTATTTGATACACAAGCAAACTACCAATCCCCTGTTCTTAGCACAGCCTGTTGCTTTATTTGAGCTGCCCAAACTTCAGCAGCTACAGAGACACACAGGAGTTTTGCTGACATCAATTGCTCCGTGACTTCAAGTGACGGCATTCTGCTGGCGGGCTGCGCGCTGGAATGTAACATCCTATCCAGCAGGTAGATAGAGCCACTGGAATATCAATTAATGTGCAATCCTATTACCTCAGTGTCTGGTAATGTGCAGCCCCAGCTACCGTCCTGCAAGTGGAAGGGGGAGAAACCTGGAGAGCGCAGCCGCTATCTAGGAAAAGCTGGGCACGGAGAAACATTGTCTCGCCGTGTGACTGCGGAGCTGCCCCACATCCCATGGTGCACGTGCGGGTACCGGCACACGCACGGCGCATCAGCTGTCAGCAGGAATTCCTGGCTGCACACTGAAGCGCTGCCACAGCCTGTCTGCCCAGCCTGCCCCGGCCGATGCACATCTGAGCAGCCCGTCCACTCGCATAAACGTTTTTGAGCTTCCCCGCTCACGGAAATAGGTTTTACTGTTGACGCGACTTGAACTTGTTCTTGGGGGAAGCCACATCAGGAATCGCTCCGTGCTGCTCGCTGGCATTTCCGAGCAAGGAGTCAAGAGGTCAAAACCCAAGGTCAGAGAACAGCAGACACGCAAGATCCCTTGCTCTACCTGAGGCTGGAGAAATCAGCACATTCCTAATCAGTCGCTAATCCCCTAATCTTTATTGCATGTAAATTCCAACCCCTTCCCAATGTCTGTGCCATGGTATTCTCCGATCTGATTACGGTGAAACCCCATTGGAAGACTCATCGATGAAAGATGGAAATGTGTAAAATCGATTCGCTGTGTATCACAAACAGCGCCGCAAACCCCTCCAGGGATCAAAGAACCGCCATCAAATAGCAACAAATAGAGGGCTGTTAAAAACACTTCTTATCTAATAGTGGATGTGACTATTTGACAAAAGACAAAATTCATTTCCGAAGGGGGAACAGTGCTGCATTGTTTCACAGACAGTAAAGGATCAGTTTGTGACTAAGGCAGAACAGGCAATGTAAGAAAGGTCGTCATTTAAGGCCAAGCTGTAAAAGTGTGAGGGCAGAAGACAAGAGGGACTAGATGCACTCTGACTCACAATTTAGTCAGCCAGCAATCTCAGCTTTACTTCCAGAAAGTACAGCAGGAGCACTGTTGGCATGGAACAGCTGGTCAATGAATTTGTCATTTAGCATTTATCTTGATATGAAGCGATAATCATTGGCAGGGCTGAGCAAAATGCTTCAACTTTTGGTCCTGCGCTCAGTCAAGCTTTGCCTGAAATGGCTCCACCAGTAGGGTCCAGAGCTTTGGCCCACCTGGAACAGCCTGGACTCCATTATTGTAAGTACAGTGGTTTTTAGTGTTGAAAACAATGAAGATTTGATAATGCTTCTAAAAAAATAAAATACCTTGGCAGGATCTCACTCTCCTATGTCACTTTCCTATGGTGATTATAAGGGAAACAAAGCCTCCTTCATATAATTCACCAGAAGACAGAGAAAACTACTGAATTAGAATAAAGCAGAGGTCAATCCATCTCCTGTGTTTCATCCATTGAGGGGAGTTTGCCAGAATTCACAATTTTATTTTTTAAATCTGGTGATATTAGGTGCTTGTTTCTTACTGTCTCTTTTCTGAGGGCATAATCCTGAAGAAGAATCTCCTGTTCATTTAAACATGAAAGGAAATTTGTGACCTTTGTGATTGTGGGGAACCACTAAATGCTCTGAAAACAGGAAGAAAACAAATAAAATCCAATTTGTTGTAACATTCAAGCTATTTCAGCCAGAGTACTGGTTTTTGTGGGGTTTGACCCAGGAGTGTTGAACACGCAGGATTAGTAACGTGAGTGTTTCCCATGGATGTGTCCCATGTGACTTATTTAAGCATCTTTATGACATGCATTAACAAAAGGCTGCACTGGCTGTGGGATCCAATAGCTGTAGGATCTGAAATAGCTTATGCTCCATTCACCATACAGGAGATTATAAGCAGGTGTCTCTCCTAGAGAAACTGGTACATTACGATCAACAGGAAGCTGGCTCATACTCCCAGGTGTTTGTCATTATGGGAAGCAGGGAGATGTTAGGGTCAATAAAACCACACCGCTACTCTTGCAGCACCTACAGTCCAAGAGGGACTTCAGTAGCTCAGCTCTGCCATTGATAAAAGTTTTACAAGACCTCTGCTCCAAACAGCCCTGAAATCAAAGGTCTGTTTACTTAGCCTTTGCTTGCTGGGCTTTAGGATAGTGCAAGGAAGATCAAAGCAGGGACCTCGTTTAACACGTCCAAGTACACAACCAGCAAGTCTGTTTATGTTGGATTCCTACACACTGAGAGTGCTGCTGTCTGTCAACACTTCAGGCTCATTTTCAGCAATATTGGGTGAGGAGGGAAATATTCAGAAAGACCCCACAGATTTTGGTCCTGCTGAAACAGAAGTGAAAGTCAGAGCAGGGAGCTCTGCTTGTAACTGTGACTGCCAAGGTCAAACACGAACTCCTTGCAGGGAAAAGGAAACCTGCATAGGTCAGAGACCTCTGGTCTCTGCTGAAGTGCTACACCATAAAAATGCAGTCAAAGTCTGCATGAAGAGCTGGAAAAGAATTTTGGTTCTGTATTATTTGGTTCTGTATTATTTTTTATTGAGAATGCACAACAAGACTTGGTCTGGCACAAGTAAGGGATGACACCCTGAGCACCTCATGCACAGAAAGAGGTGCAAGAGCCACCAGCAATTCACATCTCCCACTCATACCTGTACAACCCCACACTGGGGATTGGGCAGTTTGCAATGACAGGCAATTTATTAACAAAGTTTAGTTTCCAGTGGCCCTGCATTTTGTGGAGCTATTTCCCAGGATCTATTAGAGGGCAAGAATCTGATGACATCTTCATTTATTTATTTGCTTGTTTGTCACAGCTGCATTAATGTCTCTCTATTTAGAAAATTCATCCATATATTTAGAAAAGGCTGAAGACTTGCAGTGGCCTTTGCTCCTAGCGTGGTGGCAGTGGGATGCAGCACTGTTACAATCCCTTCTACATGACTTCCCATTTTCACAAAGTTTGAACTTAGTATCTCTCACATCACTCCTTCTCAAACTATGTGTGTAAAATTGGCTTATAGGCTTAAAAGCTACTGGAAGGGATGGAGATGGATTGACCCTCAAATGTGTCACCACATGAATCTCATCTCCTTAGGATACCAATGCAAAGACCAGCCAGACATGCATAGGTATGGAAAGGGTGCTCAGACAGAAGGAGACAGCTGGTATTCAACTTTGGAAGTAGAGCTCTTTCTTTGAAAGATTTATCTGAGGATATAACCCCCATCTGGTATCACAGCAGAACCTCCACCAGAAAATCAAATCACAAACGTTGGAGTGGATCCACTTTATACTCTTTTCTTTTACTTTTCTCAGTGCTCTGTTCAAGTTTCCTATGAAAACTCTCTCGTGTTCTGAGCAATGTTGCTCAAAATAAATAGAAACTTGGGAACTGAAAAAGTCTGTAACCAGTGTTAGGAAACCAAGTCTCCCAACAGACAGCTCTCTCTGGAGCAGCCTCCTGCAGATTCCCAGCACCTCCCTCTGAAATACCCAAAAAGGCAGAGACAAGGCACTGGACTGCACAGCCCATAGATGAGCCCAGCAGAAACAAAGTAATACCTGCTGCTTCTTCCCTTGGCTTCACAGAGGAGTAAAACTTTACAAGTTAAAAAGTTGTGAGGAACATGTGGAGAAAACCTCACAAACTGTGGGCTGGAGGAGCCCCATTAGGTCTCGTTCCCATCCATCTCTCTATACTATCTGCAGGAATGACCCTTTAAAACAGAGACAAATCAATGGAAGGAGAGCCTAATGGATAAGGTGCTTTCTTAGGTCCTTGATAGTCAGAGAGCAAGGGTCACACAAGGTACCAAAGTGCCATAATTGCACAATTGCTCTCTTGGGGTGCTGTGAGGACACACACCATATTGCCAAGCACCCTGTGATCACAGGCAGAGGGGAACCTAGATGGATATGGAGGTCTTAAGACTCACCAAAGAATCTTCGCAGTTTTCCAGGGGAGAGATTCTCCCTAACGAGGCAATACAGCCAGCTTTGCTCCACCTTATTCCACTGCCTCTAGTCAAAATCCTCATCTACACTCCTAAACTTCCTCCCCCTCCTCCTGGCTCCAGTATCCAATCCCTTCATACACTTGCAGACAGTTATTGTCCCCTCAGGTGTCACTTAGCCAAGCTATACATATATTTACAAGCAGCTCTTTTAATCTTCTCACATAAATCAGTCCCCCCAGTTGTCTGATCCGATCATCCGGGCCTGTCTCTCTCTGTCCGGACGAAAACCTTGCCTGTCTCCCTGACATCTCCTGGATGTCGAGCTGTCAGCTCAAGCTCAGAGCTCTTAATCTTCCTCCCCCTCCCCACCTCTTCCTTAATTGCTGTGGACACTGCTACTGTCCTGCCTGTCGCTCAGGCCCACAGCCCTGGTGTTATTTTTTACTCTGCTCTCCCTCTAGCTCTCCCCATCCTGGCTCAGACCCTGAGCTGAAGTCTTTCTGCAGCTCCTTGATAAGCCCAGCCCTGGCTGCCCATCCACTCACTTGTAGTTTGCATCCAGACTCCCATCACATTTCATCCTCTGCTCCAGCCTTAGTGAAGCACACTCTTACCTCATCCATATTAATTTTTTTCTAGGCACTGCTCTGGCCACTTCTACTTCTCTTCACATCTACCTCTCCCTTTCCCTGCCACATCAAACAGCTGCAACTTTTCTTCACTTGTCAAGACTCCTCCTGGCCTCTTCCCAATCACTATTCCATCACCTCTTCCTTACCAGAGGCCCACCCTCTTCCAGCTGTGCCAGAAGTCCAGGCTCTCTCCTGCCTTTTTACATTTTTCAAAGAAAATCACAGATGTTTCCTGCCTCATGTGGGAGCAGCTCCCCACTGGCACTGTCTGAGGCATTGGTTCTCTCCCTGCACATGTCCCCTAAAGCCTTCCTGCACCAGGTACCCACCATCACTGGCATCCTGCTGGTCCTCATGGCCAACACCATGTTTAAAACCAAAAGAAGGAGAGACTTAGATCAGATGAGAGGAAGAAATTCTTTACTCAGCATACACTGGAACAGGTTGCCCAGTAAAGCTGGGGCTGTTGCATCCCTGGAAGTTCAAGGCCAGGCTGGATGGAGCTTGGAGCACCCTGGTCTAGTGGAAGGTGTCCCTGCCGTAAGCAGGGAGGTTGGAACTAAATGATCTTTGAGGTTCCTTCTAACCCAAACCGTTCTGTGATTATAAGATTTTACGATCTCACTGCTCTTTTGCTCCACCCATCTTCCTGCCATCATCCTTCACCTCGTATCCCCAGGCAGCTCTTCAGGCACAGCCTTTTTGTGTTCACACAACACCTTGCACAGTGGGGTGAAGGCCCTGGGCACAGCAGCGGCACACACAAATCATGCTAATCACAACAGCTTCACTAGCACCTCTCTGCTGATTATCCTCCTTTCTGCATCCACGGCATTAACGTATAATTGCATTTTAACAAGCTTCATTAGCACATTGCCTTAGTAAAGCTTAACACAGCCCAAGCACCCAAGGAAACCTCATGGTGCTTTTCTGCTCAATATAATTTTCAAGGCTTCTGTAACCTGATTTGTTAGGAATAACCTCAGGGCTGTAAAGCTTTTCTTCTGCCATCCAGCAATTAAGGAATAATTTGTCACAGAGCAAGTCAAGCTGCAGGGCAGGAAGGCCCTGTGCAATACAATGAAGCTGTGTAAACCAAAGCCCTGGGTACAGGAACAAAGCGAGCATCCCTCCCCTCCTTCTTTGCTGGCAGGAGCTGGTGCTCAGCTCTGGTAAATGCTGCACAGTCCCCTCAGTAATGCAGCTCTTGCTGCAGGCAGAGAAATGCCTGTGTGCACCCTGCCAGTACACACTGGCTGTGGCTCTGCCCCTCTGGTACTTTTTTTGGATATGGTGCAGAAAGGTAAACAGCCCCTTGCCAAACCGTACTGTTGGCATGAGCTGTATGATGGAATAGGATTAAGAAATGGGCTGCAAAGCTTTTTTAAGAAAGTTTTATGAAGCTCCAAAGGATAACTGAAACTCCATTTTTTTTTTTAAATAACTACCCTGGAAAGAAAAATGTGAGTAACTTAGGAATACGACAGATGGAGCACAGGTAATACATCTATCAAGCATGATGAGTATTTCTGGTCTGGCTAAACCTTTTCTAGCTTTAATACTTTTTCCAGTTATCTCAGTCACATAAAAGTCAAACACTTTCCCAAGCATTCCTGGAAAGATGCTTCCTGTTTTGGTGAGGGAGAGAGGGTATTTTTAAGTAAAATATGATCTGACTATGCTGACTGTGTATGAATCCCAGTCACAAAAACAGAAGTAGTTTTGCAGATGGAGGTTGTTACCTGATTTTTTTTCCTTAACTTCCATAGTAACCAGATTAAGGAACCGCTGGCAAACCTCAGTCACATTTCCAAAACCATACGTAGGAACAGTGCGGCAGGAATAGAAAGCTATAGAATATCAACTGCTACATGGCCCCAGACAGCTGTCTGTGAAAGCAGAAAACACGGGGTTAATGGTTCTTTTAGACTTTTCTTTTAGTACTTGCAGACAACTGAGGACTGGTATGGAGATCATTGATCATTACTGGAAATTGTCCATGCAAAGAGACACTCTGATCTTGTGAAGTGTGAGCAACACTCAATTCCCATTAATTTTAAGGGAGATCAAAGTTGTCCAGCATTTTGTAGGGTATTCTAAATCTGTGGACAGATAGGCTCCCATCTCACTATAAAATAGGTTCTCCTCCAGCAAATCCTTCTCCCACCTCTATTTATCTGTGCTTTGCTATTTTCCACCTTAAGCACATAAAGAAGAAAAAAACCCAGTTGTCAACTATCTGATATTACAATAGTTGATTCTTAAGGAATATATACTTTTCACATCCTACTATCATTATTTTAACATTCAGAGGTAAAGGAAAAACTTCACCCATCCCCACCTTCTTCCCCCTTAACCAGACAAATAAGGCATTCAGCTTGTCTGAATTTAAATTTTTATTGGAGTTGATCCAGCAACCAGAGCACATTGCTAGAAGCCAAGGTCCCGCTTCCTTCAATACACCTCCTTCATTCTGACTCCCTGCTTTTGTACAGCTTTGGTAATCTCAATCTGTGGTCAGGGATAGGATAAAATTTCAGCTATTTCCCCCCTCAACTGCATGGAACAGGGCTTGCTCTTAAATCAAAAGCCCTGCACCCTAAACCTCTGGTTAAGTACTTAACTATAGGCAAGTCTTTGAAATCATCACAGGCTTCTTTTTTTATTTTTCTTAGATATAGTGCTGAAAACCACAGAAGTGAACCAAGTTCTTGGGAATATCAAAAGTATTCAGAGGAAACTGGGGAGAGGGGGCTCATAGGGTGGCTCCCCAGTGCTTTCTTGGCCCGATCTTCTGAAATAGATGGCATTACCAGTCCTCATCAAAAATGTAAAATTTCCTCCCTCATCCCTGAGGGCATGACAAAATATTGTTAACTTTTCTGGAAGCATTAGGTGCAGACAGTAGCTGCAATCCAAGCAGAAGTCACATTTCTGTCATTGCCTTGGTAAATGACCTCCACCTTCCTGCACGGGATGGTGTGGGTTCCCACATGCCTTCTACTGATGTTTAGATTTTCCTCTTTCTGTGCTTCTCCCTTTCTCCTCCCATTCCCTCTCCACTCTACATATAGTAATTCAAGAACCACGATCACCCTTTTGCTTGGCTTCAGGTCTCTTGCATGGGCTAAAGTTACCTCCAATTCTCCAGCATGGTTTGGGGAATTTATTTATATTCCGTGTTCTGGAGATAGACCCCATGTCTTGCCAAGGGCTCTCATGGGTATTACAAAAGGAACACTTGACAAATATTTATGGAACCTAAAGTGAAATTCAAGACACTGTTAAAATAAAGTTTGCTTTAGGGTTTGGTGGGTTTTTTTTAATTCTCCTGAAGAATTGACCTGGCTTCCTTGGCATTGGTATCTTAACAGCTCATAAGAACCACATGCTTCAAATAAAGCCATTACTATCAGACTCACTGAGTGGTTCAATTAAACAAATATGAAAATAGACACTTCATCCTGCTTTAACTAAGTGGGATCGTTTCACTCCTGAATCCAGACTGACAATGAAAATGCTATAGTATTTATAGAGCAGCTTTTTATCCTGAAAGATCCCAAAGGATTACACAGACCCTGCTTCACACACTACCAAGATGCTGCCACTTCCAGGGAGGAACACACGAGCTGTCCCACAGCCCTGAGGAATGGCACATGGCAATTTAGACAGAGGAGCAGAAAAGAATTCCACATTCAGCTGAAACTATAGAAAGGAATTTAAGCACGCAGAATGGAGATTGTTTAGACTGGAGCACATCCAGCACAGAGGAGGTATAGTGATCTGGTGTTTCAAATACAGAAGTTAAGGCAAAACAACAAGAAAGTTATGGTTTAAACTATCCATAAATCATAATTTAGGGAAGAAGGGCAAACGCCATCTTGAAGGTGAACAATTTAATTCCTTCCACTTCAGTTGTGCATGGGAAATTCTCTAGAAGATGCTCTTACTCACTATTCCCTTCAGGAACACAAGAACCAGGACTAATAATACTTTGCATAGCTGCCTGTCCACATAAGGATGACACAGGATACATTACGAATTAAAGGCTTCAAAAAGCTTTGTCTGGTAGTCTCACACACGTCAGAGACAGGAAAATACCAGGTCCATCTACATCACAGATTGACTGCTGCCAGGATCCCTGCTGGCATCTCTGCCCCATTTTACATTAGCTACACTGCACATGTAATGCAGCCCATGGACAGAGAGAGACTTGCCCAAGGCTGCCCTATGAGTCTGTAGCAGCAGCATGAGGAATCCAGTTTTGACTCCCAGTGCTCTACTGTGACATCCAGGTGATGCCTCCCCATGCCAGGAAAAGTTCCCTCCTGTGAAACCATGGCCTTGTGTGAGGAGCTCAGCAGGCCTCAGTGTACTGCGTCAACAGATGGCCAAAATTTTTCCAGTAAAATTTTCTTTTGTGAAAGACGGAAAAGGAAAGCACTGATTTATGGAGCAGCAGCATGGCAGGTCATGGTAAAACAGGGAAAATCCATCACTTTAAGAAGTTAGGGACACGGTGACATGACATGAAGTCATGTGGGCACACACCAAATGTCAGCTGCAACTCTAAGGGATACAGCAAGGACTGGAACCAGCTCAGCGTGAGGAGTTCAGCCTGTGGATGTGTTCATAATGACACACCTGCAAAGAATCACAGAGTCACAGAACCATTTAGGTTGGAAAAGACCTTCAAGATCAAGTTCAACCACTAAACCAGCACTGTCAAGCCCACCATTAAAACCACGTCCCTACATGCCACATCTGCACATCCTTTAAATCCACTCAGGTATAATAAAGAGAAGCAACCCTGACAATATTACAGCAAGCATCCCCCCAGTACAGAAGTGTGAAAGAAATACAGCTGTGCCATGAGAGTTTTTTACCTGGCACACAGACTAGCACTAGCATGAGCCTCTCTGCAGAACAATTAGCAGAAAGCACCAATCTTATAAAACTTCTTTCTTTTTTCCAGTTCATTTAGCCTGAAGTAGAGCAATCAAGACTCTTCTGGCAGGATATCACATTCTCAATATGCAACCACCTAAAGGAAGAGGACAGCTATTGCAGAGAGATGTCCCAGGAGAAGAAATCATTGTACAAGTGAAAGGGATTTCTTTGGAGTGACTTTTAAAATAATGTGAAGCTGCTCTCTTTTTTTTCTCTTCTCTTTTCTTTTCCTCTTTTCTTTTCCTTTTCTTTTCTTTTCTTTTCTTTTCTTTTCTTTTCTTTTCTTTTCTTTTCTTTTCTTTTCTTTTCTTTTCTTTTCTTTTCTTTTCTTTTCTTTTCTTTTCTTTTCTTTTCTTTTCTTTTCTTTTCTTTTTCTCATCTCTTTTTTCCTTTAGGACTGGACTACAAACCTTTCTTTTTCTAGTCAGCAGTTGCTCACAAACCTAATCTTCTGTGGTTTCAATGAACTAAGTAAGGCAGATAATCGTGTACTATGAGGAGGAAGGGGGTGACTCCATGGCCGTACAACCTCCAGGCACTATTTTTTCCTGGAGGGAAGTGGAAAGAGCAAAAGGAAAATACTCAGACTTAAGAGATGAGCAAAGAAGGAGGACGTGGCATGCTGTATAAAGGAGATTTCCAGCAGCTCTACAAACTGCCAAGAGATAAGTCTGTTCTCTTATTTATATGTATTTCAGGGTGCTTTCAGTACTCACAGAACTCACATCACTGACAGCAGAGGGAAAAGTATATTTATACAGAGATTGTGCATTTCCCTGCCATGACAGGAAACCTGTCCTCAGGTATGACACAGAAGGATACAGAGAGGTCAGCTCTGTCTGGCTCAGGGTCCCATGACACATGACAGCAGAACTCCAGACCCACACAGCAGTGCAGAAGAAGGCTGTGGCATAAATCATGGCTAAGCAGGTATGGAAAACAGGTGCCAACTGTGGTTTGGGAGGTGCATTGGACTGAGGCCACCAGCTCTGCTGCTGTTTTGGAACACGAAACCCTCTATTTTCACCCTTGAACAAGAGCCAGGTTGGACTAAAGGGCAGCAGCCTGACCTGGAAGAAACTCTGTGCAGCAGCCTTAAGGCAAAGCAGCCCACACAACCCACGGGACTCGGGATTTCATACAGAAGTGACTCCATCCCTCTGCTCCTGTGTGAACATGCTGTTCATGGTGAGTAAGCCTGTGTCATCCTGCAAGCCCAGGATGTTAGGAACACACCCAGCTCCAAAACCTGGTGGATGGTGCACATTTGCAATGCCACACTTTGAACTGCAGTGCAGGGCTGTGCACAAAGCCACACGCCTGCAAGACACGGTGCCCGCGGAGGTGTGGTGGTTAAGGGCTTCTGCACAGATTAGCAGCCAAAATGTGTGCCTTGGAGAACCTCTGGCTGGTGTTCAAGGTACAAAATCAAGCCTGGCAGAGAGTGTACCTTCTCTGTCCCACCCTCCCAGTGCCTTTAGGAAGGTACACTGTGCTCTGGCTAGTGCTGATGCATCTTTGCTGATACACACACGCAGCAACAGCACTGCTGCTGCCTGCACAGCCTAAGTGCTCCTGATAATCTCCCCACTAAACTCCTCTGCCCCTGGAAATGCCCAATAAGCCATTTGGGCTGTGCTAAAATACGGTGACTGTTGCTGGAAATGAAGGCAAAGTGGAAATGGCAGAGGCAAAAGGGGATGTTTAAACAATGCAACAAACGACTGAAGATACTAACAATTATTTTAAATCTATTTTTAAAAATTAAAAAAAAGATTATTGCAAAGCTTAGCAGCTGATACTTGGTTCCTCTCCATATCACATGGAACAGCATACATGACCTACCTGTAAAAATGCTGCATTTCAGTACACCTCTGTGCAGATCAGGACATGACATCACCCTACACACAAAAAACCCATGTGTGTGCATTGCCACACAATTCATGAAAGCAGAATTGGGATAGCACTGTATTAGTGAAATGTGTGATGGTGCCCCACAGCCACGAGGGCTCTCTCTCTGTATCCTGAAATCCATGGCTGTTTTAGCATATGCAGAGCCTACCATCTGCAACAGCATGGCATCACCAACCCCACGTTCAGAGAACAATCATGGCCTTGTCTGCACTGCAAAAACTGGCCCCATAATTCAAAAAAAAAAAAGTGCAGTTCAGTCTGTAGCAGCAAGAGCAGTGCTCTAATGCAATACTGGACTCAGCTGTTTTTAGTGTTGGATCATCTAATTCTGCTCAGAGTGGGGTAAGAAAAAACACAGAGGAAAACTCCCACATCCCAACAGCCCCTTGCCATAGTTTAATTGCAGCAGCCACGAAGAAAGTGAGGAGAAAACAGTTTTACAGTCCCCAAATATTTTTCTGAAATTTCGGAAGAAAAATTCTATTCCAAAGAGGGGTAACAAAAAATAATGAAAAGTAAGAACCTCAGCATTTTCTCAAAACATTAATCTGTGAACATTTTTCTATCTGGTCAGATGTTCTATCAGCAGTTTGGGAGTGTTTCATTTGAATCCTGGCAGCTGCTATTCATTTTTAATCTCTTCAAGCTTTTTGGTAAAAAGTAACCTAGATTGTAGATCAAACCCAAACTATGCCAAATCAGACAATCTTACTTTTCATTTGAAGAAAGTAAATGGCAATCACAACCTCCCCGGGAGACAATTTTATTCCTACCATTCTTTATTTGTACAACAATTAGCCTTTTTCTGATCCAAGATAAAGTCCCCCAGGCACAGTTGTGAAACATGATAATAGCAGA
Source organism: Aleadryas rufinucha (assembly GCA_013397815.1). Classification (NCBI taxonomy): domain Eukaryota; kingdom Metazoa; phylum Chordata; class Aves; order Passeriformes; genus Aleadryas; species Aleadryas rufinucha. The sequence goes on from VZTH01016131.1 coordinate 43,277, forward strand.
GTGCTGGGGTTTTTTAAATGAACTTGATGAATGACCAAAATTAATCATTCCCTCAAAATTTTAGCTATGATGAGCTGGCATCTTGCACCCTGGAAGTGTTACCTCCAAAAATTCTCAGCTAGACCCAAGGGTGATACAGGAGCATCCTGAAATTCCATGTCTCACAGCAGTTCATGGGTGTTATGTCATTCCACAGTGCTTCTGCAGCTCTGCACTGGAACAGCCACTAGCTACTCTTCTTAAACACACAATATGTAAGATTTAATGCACATCAGACTTCAAAAAGCTAAAGTAACCCCTTCCCCTACGTGGCAATGTCAATGAGAAATGAAATTAATTGAATTGTTTCACGCCCGGAGCCAATGAGCTGTAACCCAGGGCAGCACCCCAGCTCCCCACGTCAGCCAGCGAGGAAGAAATGCACTGAGACCTTGTGCCAGATGCACCTGATCATTTCACTGGCATGCAGTGATGGATGGACACATCAGTAATACACCCCTTCCCTCTGGTAAGTCCCTATCCCTCAATTCCCTTCCAGGGAAAGTGAAACCACTGCAAAGTGACCTCCCTTCTGCGGGCACCTGGGAGGCTGCCCCACACAGAGTTATCTGCGTGGCCTCCAAGATCTTCCATTCCTCTGCACAGATTGCTTCTGCCATCCAGATAAAAGCAGAGGGAGATGAAGAAGCACTTGTGCCTGGAATTCCCTGAATTTCATTACCAACCACCAAGGGCTTAGCCAGGGCCAAGCTCTGTGGTTACTGCACAGCCAAGCTTTGATTTCGGGGTGATAAAGGTCCGTTCACTAGCACCAGGGAGCCTTGAGGGGTGTGATGCGGGTGCCTCCAGGGTGACACAGGACTGGACTCATGCAAACAGCTGAGACAGGCAGTGCCACAGCACTTGTCCTGCTCTTGCAGTGCTTAACCCATGTCATCTGCTGCCTGAGCCGTCTGCTCCGAGACCTGGCAGTGACAGACGCGTCATTCAGTTTGGGGAGGTGCGAGCCCAGTGCCTGCTCTCCCTTCCCACCTCCCTCCCTTGTCTATCCACCTTCCCTGCTTCTGGGTTATGTCAGCCCAAAACCTTCTCTGGGGAGGAGGAACAACAGCTGGTTCTCTCCAAACCATCTCACCCAATTAAAGAAAAAAATGGAATTGATGCTTACATGCTTTTATTGTTGATGGGGGCACAAGGTGCAGGAGGAGCGACCTCACCCTCCCTCAGCTGTGCTGACTTAAAAAAATTCCTGAAAAAAGTCAACTGAACAAGTAGGTGCCACTTTTAGCCCTTGGTTTACAAGAGCAGAGCCAGGCTTGTAACATTAGGACTTATGTAAAACTGTCCAAGATGCCAATTGTGCTCTCTTCACCCTGAGTTAATGATATTTAGTATGTTTTCATGTAGTCCCAGTTTCTGAAGTCATGGGATAGCACAAAAGGAAGAACCTTAAGGAATTTTTTAGCTGTTGTGGTGACAAGCTTGTGGAAAGCTTGAGAATTTGAATGCTTAGCCAGAAAACAAGTAACCAGTGCCTAAATGCGAATTTTTAAATACCTTAATATCCTCTTGAGTATTGGAGACTGAGTCATGCTTCTGGGAAGGGTAACATTACAGCTTTATGGTCTGCTGCAAGACTTGGCTAGGATGAAATCAGAGGTTTTCTGTAATAATTCGGAGACTCTGTTCCCTCTGTGGAGGGGATGGTCCTCAGCAAGTAGCAGAGGATGCCTGCTTATTAAATTAGCATTAAATTAATAGAATTAACTGCTTAATAGTCTTCACAGATCAGGAAAAGGCAAGACATCTAAATGCCTGTGCAGACTTAGGCATCTATTATTAAACATTTGAGTGTGAAGTCTTGGATCCCAACTTCTCAGTGTTATTTCTTCCATATGAGTTAGGTCTAAACCCAAACCTCTATCTCAACCACAGCATCATGAAATTATTCTAGGGCCGGTAAAGTAACCTGAGATTGAAGGAGAGGAGCAGTGGAAGAAGTATTTTGTACAAGGGACATAACAAGGTTGTATCAGAAGAGCGATTCTGAGCAATTCTTAGACAATCCCAAGTAGAGCCCCTCTAGCAAGAGTCCAACTGCACTGACACGGCCACTGCAGTGTGAATCTGAGATCAACAAATCGGCACTTGGGCAGGTCAGGGCTTTAGTGGCCAAAGCTGCCACACACCACTTGAAGATAACATGTCAGCTGTACTTTTTCGTGTCCCCTGACCCTCCACCCTCTCCTCTCCTCTCCTCCCAAAACATAAACAAGCACCACTTCTGGAGGAACTCACAAAATAATTTTCTGATGTTCACAAAGCAAAGTGTGACATGCTGAGGGATATGGCAGGGATTCCCCTTCCTCCCTGAGCCCTTTCACCTATGGATCTGCAGAGCCCAGGCTCCCATGGCTCCAAGTGATGTGTTCTCTGTGCTATTGTTCTCTGTAAGAGTCAGCTCAGCAACCCTCCTGCCCATCAGCTTTTAACCAGGACCTTACACATTTGGGTACAACCCCATATCACCATCCCACACAAAAGCCCCCCTTCTCTTGGAACAGAACCCTCAATTCTGCATCCACACACCCCGGTCCTGCTGTAGCCCCCCACACAGTACTCATATAATCCTTGTTATTCATTAACAGAGCCATGTATTTCCTGCCAAATATGTTTCCCCCTCACACAGCTCATGGGGCCATTCAGCTCTTTGCCAAGCAGAGTTTTCAAATACAGTGTAAAAATTAAAAGAGCCCTTGTAGTTGTGCAGTGTTGTGAGGAGAAATGTTTCTTTCCTGACACACGTTGTACCCCAGGTACAGCTCCAGCCTTACTTATGGGGAGCCAAGGGCTACATAGGGATATTGCTGCTATTATCCCAGGGCACAGGGAGCAGGGTGGGGGCTTAGGTCCATTCCCAAGAGGACAACTTGATGGCTTGGATGTGGCAGGGCACAGTCCATCCTTATCAGCCAACAGTTGGGAGACAACAGGGATGTAGACCTGGGTTCATCAAACTGGATGATTCTTGCTTTTGCAGGAGACACTGCACTCAGCTCTGCAGAGTCCCTGCTCTTGGATCTGAAATTGCTCCAGAGGAAGGGCCACAACCTGACCAAGCTGGCATGCAGTGCTCCACAAAACTCAAAACTTCAGGCACCACTCACCTGCAAGCCCTCACACGACAGCAGCTCAGCCCATGCAGGAAGGGACTCCTTTCCTGTAAAACTCTCCAGTAAGAATCACCAACCTAAAAACCCCTTACACAGGTAGGAATCTCAGCAGGACCCACCAGGCTGCTTCCATTGTTCATGGAGAGCAGGAGGCAAGCGGCACTTTGATTATCAGTCATCTTCATTACGCTCACAATCAGGAGCAGGGAGGGGGTTTTCAGTAGTGCTGGATGGCCTGCCAAGCGCGACTGGTGCTGAAAGACGAAGGGACTTTTGCTCCCCAGCCAGCCAGCCACTTCAAAGCCTTTTTCATTCAGTTGCTGTTAGGGCAGTACACACACACACACAACTGCTGTTAAGGTATCACCAGCCTTGGCGGAGGTCAGAGCTGCCTGACTCACGCTACAACTGCCTGCTGCAAACACGGGGTAAGACAGCTTTCTAAAAGGGTTTTTATCTACACACAACTAATGCTCTGTGCCCAACAGAAACGCTGCAGAAAGGACCATGAGAGATTTTGTGCAGCACATTACACAAGAGGTCGGGTGAGATTACAGCGCAACCATTTTCCAGCTGCCTGCATTCAGTCAGAAGATGCCAATTTGAAGGAAGTACAAATTTGGGATGGAAGTATACCAAAATTGATCTACTGCAAAAAATGTTTTAGGTCTAGGATGGAAATTTATGCTTCTCAGAAGAGCCACAGCCTAGATCAGAAAAATCTCATTTCAAGCCCTGTAATAAATCAGTGAGAATAAGACTTACATATTTTCTCACAGCTCTAATGCACATACAGATGCACCTGTACAGCTTTCCTCTCTTCATGCCCTGAGGAATACTGACTTTGTAAGAATAATAAGGAGCTCCAAGAAGTGAGATTGGGAGAGCATAATCTCAAAATAGCATGGCTGGTGAGAACCAGCTTCCCACCCACCCCAGTGATTTCCTTCCCACAGAATAGGCTTACACACCTTTCTGTCTCTTTTGGTTTTTTTCCCTTGCCAAAATATCACCTAACTCCAAAATACAATGGAAAAAATGGAAAGCTTTCTTGTGAGAAAAGAATCCAAATGATCCCTTTTTCCTTTAGAGTCTAGGAAGGATGCTTCTCACTTCCAAAAGTTTTAGGATCAAACGCTATAGTGGCTTTTATAGGGGAGCTCCCCACAGTATCAAGCCCCAGTTACGGTATGATACAACAGGTAAGTGCAAATCTGCAAAGGAGAAGGGGTGAACTGTGAGGAAGAGCACTATTATAACTCTGTACCATGAGACAAATAGAATAGAAAAGCAAAACACATTAAAACTCTTCTTAGTTTGGTTGGTTTTGTTGTTCGTTAGTTTTTCCCTGAAGTGTTAACAAGAAGAGAAATGAAGATACTTAATCATGAGGTTTTAAGCCCATGGTTCCCTTTAAAAAGAAATATTCACCGTCCTCTGCTCTCAGTAGATTTTTATTGAGCAATTGAAAGATGCTGTTTTCAAAGCCCAGGACTCAACTTGGTTAATCGTTACACCTCTTTGTGTTGCCTTTTCTTTCAATGAGAACCAGCTAAAGGTTCGCAGGAAGGAGCCTCGGGGCTGCAACAGATGTCATGAGCCACTTCCTACAAATTAGAAAAGGAAAGTAACCCCCTCAGGTTAATTATGGGGAGAGGCCACACACGGAGCTGTGTAATGAGCCTGTGGGATGGAGAGAAGGCAACTGCTTCATATTGGGTTTCAAGAGACAGAGCATGAAATCTCTGGTGCTGACTACATGCTTTCACACTGCCAGAGCAATGCCTCCTGCCCAGGCAGGACACAAGCCATGCTGTCTGGGGCAGGCAGCAGAGGTAAGGGAGGACAATGGCATCGTTCAGCCACCCCCTGAGGACGTCTCTTTGCGCTCCTGCCCTCCCAAGGCACGGCTACCACAGCACAGGGGACTTTGCACCTGCCTCCCTATTTACACAGGTGCAAGGTAGTTAGAAAGCCATAGCTTAAGGACCAAAGTGTAAAAGACAGGGATTTGGCTGACCTGGATGTTGTTGTTTTCCTGGTGGGATGAATAGGCCAAAGTCCTTTCATCTTTCTCTGCCTCATTTCCCCATCTATATAATGGAGATGGTGGCATTTCTCTTTTTTTTTTAATGAAGTGGCTAGATTTTCACAAAGAGAAAGCACCAGACCAATCCTAGGTAACATCATTACCAAAGAGCCCTGTAACAGCACAGGTGATGCCTTTTTTCTCTCTTCTTTTCCACTCCCCCCACCCCACCAGGTTGGTGCGAGCCTGTCTTGTTTCTTGAAACTGTTTCCTTAGGTATTGGGTCACTTTAAAAAGTCACAGATGCTTATTTAAAGTAAATTTGTGCAGCTAATCAATTGTAACTCAGCCTTGAACGTCAGCTGAAGAATTAGCCCCATGTTTCCTTCCACTAAAATATACATTTATGGTCAGGTTAGCATGACCTGACAACAGAACCAGCAAGGACGAAAACAACCCTGAATGCGCCAGCTAGAGTGCCTAGAAGATTTATTTTAGTGGGTGGGAAATAGCTTGATGTTTATTTAAACTATGATTTGCAGATGGGGGCTGGGGGGGGTGTTTAAGTGACAATTAATGAGTTCGTCTACAAAAAAGGAGAATCCTGGCAAAAACTGAGCTACAGCTTCACATGGGAAGGCATCACTGTTACCACAGGAGAGGTCACTGGGATCCAGGACACGCTGCACAGGCATAGCTGAACTTCCTACTGCCAGGATGGCCTCGGGTAAGGCCTTCAGGCCTTTCCTGAAGAAGCAGGGATAAGTAACTGCGTGCTTCAGTGAACTTGTGCAGTGGCCAGGAGGAATGGAAAAGGTCAAGATTTTCAGGCCAAGAGGGACATTTTGTTGACATTCCATCTTGTGGGGGAAAATGAAGTGCAACATTTTGGGTTTGTTCCAGTGCAGAACAGTAGGGCTTTTTTGGTCTCAGAAAAGCAATGGAAGATGCATCTGCCATCCTTCGGGCAGCCGTAATAACAGCTCCTCCTGTAGCATCCTCCCAGCTGGGTGCACATCACCTCTGACACTTCTGTTGGCACTGTGCTCAAAACAGAGACCGAGAAGAAAAAGCTGAATCACTTCAAACCTCTCATAAAGCCTGGCCAGTGCAGAATAATACACAGTGCCCTCACTGACAAAAGCACTGAGCACTGCTTTGTGGCAGTGGATTTTCATCAATACCTATCTCTTCCAAGTGCACAGGAGGATATTCACATTAAAAATGACTGCTGGTCAATGAATGTTAAATATGTTCCAATTTTTTCCACACCCAGAAATCCAGTCTCCAGACTTGAACTGACAGTTTGCATGTCATCTTACTTCCCACTTCTGCCAGAACAAGGCACACCAAATCCACCCTAGTTTCAGCAGGTAGATTAGAGGCTAAGAAAAACTGGTTTTCTTCAGCAGGATTAGCTTGAGGTGCTTCTTAGATAATGTCTGCCTTCCAGGCAACTCTCTAAATACTTAAAGGCACCCATTTGTCATCACTGCTGCATTATCCCTGCAAAATGCATCATTCTTGCACGATGGAGCCACCTGACCTGCAAGGTGGGAGTGTGCATGCCTCTTCCCTTGCGTGTGTATCTCACCAGGGTGGAAAAAAACAGTTTATGGTCTGCATATATCAAGCTGAACACCAGGGCTGCTCAGATATTGCAGGCAGACACATTGCTGAACTCTGATCACTCTGTCCCAACGGCCCAGGATGGCACAAGCTGAGTTTCAGGAATGTGGATGGTAGATCCAAAAAATTACTATTCAGCAGGGCTGAAGGAGAAGTTTCAGTTTCTTGAAACAGATATGAGGGGCACAAACACCACCTGGGCAGTTATCAGTGTCCTGATAAGAGCAACAGCATGGCAAGCCAGCCTGGAAAACTAATAAAAACACAAGTCCTGCTCCTACGTGTACCAAATTTTCTTGGGCTCAAAGGGTTTCTCTAAGATTTGAACAAATAATAGGATCAGAAGGTTTTAAGAAGCTCCCATGGACTTGTAAGGGGCTTGATCCAGCCCCCAGTGCAGTCAGTAAGGTTTTGAAAAAGAAATCTCCAACTCAAATCCAGCTATTGTGATTTACACCAGCTGAGGATCTCTCACCCTGCCTGCAATGGGAACACGACCAGGCTCCTTGCCAGCACTTCTGGCTTTGCTGCAGTAGGAGTGACGTTCAGGTATGCGTGACCACTCACCATCAGATTTCTTTACAATGACAAGCTTTGAAGTCAGAGCACTTTGCTCTCCTTCCACAAACCATTTTCACTCAAAACAATAACTATTTAAACGGGAGCCTCACCAAAGCCATTTCAGATTTTTTTTTTCCCCTTACTTCTTTGTCAATGGTAAAATATAGTTAAATCACAGGAAGAGAGACACCTGCCTGCTATTCATCATAGGCTGGATATCCCAGCACTAAACTACTTCCATTAACTTTCAGTGCTGGAAGAGAAGACACCAGCGGCATCACCCAGTATTACACTGAAACCCAGAAAGAATAAAATTGAGCAAAAGACTCTTTTTGCTGAAAATCTTGCTAAGCTCCTCCCTACAAAACCCACTAAAAGTTGTCTTTTCATAGCCAGCGGGGCTGCTAGAGGCTTGAATGTGATTTGTGGACCTCATCCTGCCTATTCAGAGCAAAAGATAACACCTGCGGGAAGCAGGCGAAAGGTTAAAACCTGGTACCTCTGTGTTTTCCTAAGTGCAGAGCTTGGCACCAGAACAGAGCCTGGGAACAATGGCAGGAGCATTGTGCCTGTTTTCTTTTCCCTTAAAGTAACATTTTTGCTGCAGTGTCATCTTTCTGCTCAGCCAAGCAGGCGCTCTGGGTCAAATCAGCTGCGTGAGCCGTCAGCAGATTTTTCTGGCCCTCTCAAAAGATCTTCAGGCATTGTATTAAGAAGCCAAATCAGTGAGAAAACAGGAAAAAAAAAAAAAAAGCGGACAGACTGCCCACACGTTTTACCGGTCAGGCGCTCGCATGACTGTGAAATAATCAGCATTCTTTTGGTGAAATGTAGCAGCTTTAAACCAGCAATCTGGCTTCGCTCTCTGGAAAACAGTGTGCTTTCTCGAGAAAGCTAAACCCAGGGTATTACAGCCTGACAGCTTCAAAATTCCTCAGACCTCCCGTAGGAATCGCTCACAAAAGAGCAGGCTGGATGTCATCCACCCATCCCAGGGCTGGGTGTCAGGGAAACAGACCCTCTGATGGAAAACCCTAAGGGAAGGCATAACTTCCATTTACACCATCTTTTATGTTTTGGCTAAGTGGCTTGTTTATAATTGCTGGATTTCGGCGAGAAAGGCTTCACCTCTCCTTACAATTCCTGTAATGCAGCTTTGGGGCCTGCTGGGTCACTTCCCAAACAGAGAAAATAGGAGAAAATTTCCTAGAGTTCTTTCACATGTTTTGGCAGGGATCCTGCAGCAGACACGGAGTAGAGAGGACAGTCCCACTTTCACAGCTCTTTGCACAAACCATACCCATTTCTGGGAGCCACCATGCACCAACTATGCAGAGACAAGAGGCACCGAACAAAATTCATTGCTATTTGCCAGGATTTCCATAAATCCATAAAAAAAGAACCAGCATTTTAAAACTGAAGCGGCATTTTTAATAAGAAACGGCGCTTTTGAAAAAACCCACCCTTTCTATACAAAATTTCTTCAAGGGCTATTGCTATCCCAAACAAAAGAAACTGAGGAGTTACATATGGCACTTCCACACATAATAGCTACCACAAATCCCCGTGGTTTTGGTGAGAATCAACAGATTGCTGAAATTGATGAAGACAAAAGTTTAATTGCTCATAATTTTGCCTCACAGAACCATTTGGGCTAAGACTTTCCAATGCCTGGGACATATAACTCCATTCTTATGAGAGAAAAATAGTAGGAGAACATCTAATTAGAAATTCTATGATTTGGCATATTCACACATGAGCTGAATTAAGGCAGAAAAGGACATCTTCAATTTTCTGTTTTGCAACCTTAGTAAATTGTTCAATTTAATTTTATGTATTTGTAAATTTATTTAATTTGGTAATGTGATGGTAAGTGAATGCTAATTCCTAGTACTTGGGGAGCAGAGGAGTTGAATCAATCATTGCTGCACATTAAGTAACAGATTATGGCCTTAATTTCTATTTGCTTGGTACCACAGGAGCAGCCTTCAAGCTTCCCTGCTGCCTTTTCTCATGTGAACTTCCTGCAGTCTGGACTGTAGTGAAAGCCAGATAAAATCATTTCTAAAATGAGACGGAGGCCTGAAATGCAAATCAGGGGAAGAAGTCGTCAGAAAGGGGTCTTCATACAGATTTGGTAGGTTATCAGGTCTTTACCTGCCTGGTAATCAATCCTGGTGCCTGATCAGCTCCAGGGGATGGACCCAGGAGGAGCACAAAGGCTCTTTATTCCTTCTGCTCATGTTGTGACTCTGCTATAAAGCCTGGTTCGCTGGGAAGGGCAAGGTGGAGCTGGACATGGGGCCTATCAGGTGACGTTAATGTTCAGTCAAGATATGGACCTTGTGTTTGAACGAGACAGACAGTCTTGGAAGAACATAATCTGTGCTGCCAACAATGGCTGGAGTGAAAGGAACTCGCTCTGGTTACCTCAGAGGATGGACTGGTAAAGCAAAGTTGGATTCTTATCAAGATGTCGGGTTTGGGGGTTTTTTAGTCATTGATTCATATGGTAATGGCTGTGAATACACAATGCAAGTTCTTCAAAGGGAGGAAACACAAGAAGGGTATAGTTTCACCCAGTTCATGCTAAGGTTCTACACTTTTGTCCTGTGTGATTTTTTTTTTTTTTTTTTTAAATACATAAACCCTGCTATCCTTGCAGAGACAAACCCTATCCGTGTCTTTTCAGATTCCCTCCAATTCCAGCTGGATACAGGCTCGCCAGCAGCAGTGAGAAGCAGCAGCTCTCCTGGGGTGCTGTGTTTCTTAGACTGACCTTAGCTCTGTTTACCCTTGCTTCGAAAGTTTGGGCCAACATCTGCTAAATCAACTGCTGAGTGTTGGGGTGATGGGGACAGGGAGGGGGAGTTAAAAACAAATGGGATTGTGCTGAAATGAGAGAGTAGTGCGAGGAGCTCTAGAGAGATTGTTGTGGGTCAGCATACACAGGCAAATCCCTTTGAATCAATAGAAAACCTTCTTCTGACATCTCTGACCCAGTTTTCAAGCATGCAGAACACATAGCTGTCCAAAGTTCATGTTTCCAGTTCAGATTGAAGCCCTCTCCTAAATACCCAGACAAGCCACACTGCTATTTCTTCTGTTTCATCTCCATTTCCAGCACACTGGAAATACTCAAAGTACTTCAGCCACGCAGGCAGTCGTGGCTTCACTCATACAGTTTGATTAAGGAGGGCAGTGGCTTGTATTTAAGACAGCAGAATCTCTTTTCTTTTCCACCAAAATTCAAGTTAATCATCCCAATAGCACCCAGCTGGCAAGCATGGGGGATAGAAAGGTGTTTCCAAAGCTGATGATGTGTTCAATCCAACACATCAGGGTTTAGACCCTCACTACCACCAATCACAGCATTTCACAAGCCATCACAGTTCCTCCCTGACACAAGAGGTGTCTAACTATGTCACACAGGATTTTAGGTCTGTGCAGTGGCCTGCACAACATCATTGGAACAGGCTGCCCAGGGAAGTGCTGGAATCACCATTCCTGGAAGTGTCCAAAAGGCGTGTGGATGTGGGGACACGGTTTAGTGGTGAACACAGCAGTGCTGGGTTAACAGTTGGACTCAATGATCCTAGAGGTCTTTTACAACCGTAACAATTCCATGGTTCTGTCCTGTGGTCATGCTTCCTTAGGTTTTTGGCAAGGGTGCACTAAACAAAGCTCATCACTCTTGGCGAGTGTGAGGATGCTCAGCACTTCGCTGAAGAAGCTCAGCACGGATCAGATGTGTAGGTATTGTCTCACATCTACAGCCTTCCCAATCTGAAGGTCTCTCCAGCTAGGCTGTCATCCAGGCCCTGATCCTCTGTGTGGGCCAGAGCATGGCTTTGCTGTGGCAGGTATATTCACACTGACTGCATGGCACATACCCTTACTTACCAGCAAAGTGCTCCTTAAATAACTGTATCCTCAGTATTCAACATATGCCTTTAAAGCATCAGGATTAACATCCCTTAAAAAAGAAAAACTGGGTAATATGAGAGCAGATATTCCCATTATCAACATATCTACATATTTTTTAATCCCCCAGCATGTGGTCCTGGTATTATCTCATGGCAGTATGTTCCAGAGCTTATCTGGAATAACTTTGCTTTTCATCACCTTCAAAGTTCCCTGAATATTCCCTTGTTTGTCTGTCAGGCTGCCTTTGGCTTTCTGGATAGCTCTGTTCATACTCAAGGCATCTGAGAAACAGATTCCAGCTGACTCTAAGACACTGAAAAGAAAAAGAAGGCAAATGAGGCTCTTTTGGACAACAAGCTATCTGATACACAGCACTAATGGAACCAGCACGGTGTCATCTGAGGTGAGTACAAGCCCAAGAAAACAACCTCAGTACTATACAGGGCTTTATAGCAGATCTTGAAGTACTGAACAATGCAAGGTGGCTAAGTAGCCAAAAAATTGGGTAAAATGCAACATTTCTCAATCAAAGATGCCAGCTAAACATGAATCTGCTTTTGATATGAAAACTGATTGTCTAGACATGAAAAGGCGGTGCTGAGTTTGAACAAAGCATCATTGGCTCAGGCCAACCACACAGAGAAATTGGGTGGAACTCATCTTGCCTGAAAGCACCTCACTGAGCCATGCTGGCAATTACCAGTGAGCATGAAGAGGTGGGGACCAGTAAGGTGAGTTGGTCAGTCCCTGGCCAGGAAAAAACCCAGCATCAGGGAAAAAAGGTCAACCTCTAGGACCTTCCTTAGCAGAGTTCTTCCAAAAGGATCCACAGGGTAAATCTTGCTGAAGGGAATCACTAACAGTTTTGGCAGAGCATAATGAAGTGTTTAGAGGCTGGAAGATTCTGTCTCAGTGTCTCCAACCCATTCACCACTCCAGAAGCAGAGCTACATGCCACATCTCTCCAGAGAAAGCTGATTACAGGAAACCTGCCATTTCCCACTAGAAGTATTTCTGTGAAGCATCATTATCCTTGTTTCACACCTGGGAAACTCGTCCACATGCTGGTGATGGCAAAGATAAAAGGGATTTCTCTCAGATCAGTCAGAAAGGTGACTGATTCACAAAGATTTAAATGATGGTTTGTTAAGTGTCTGATGAGAATAGAGTCTTTCTCTCCCCCTGGTTACATCCTTGAACTCCTCTCCTGCAACAGATCTCAGGTACATTAATCCTACATTGGGATATTTAATGGTTAAATAGGGATTACAAAGCATTTTCTCTGCCAGTGGTAAAGCACTCAAAATCTATTACAAATAAAATCAATAAAAATGGCAAAGGAAGCTCTATTGATAACTGCCACAGTGAGAACTCCCTGAACTACATTTGTAGTCAAAAGCAGCAAAATAGTAATCTAAGCCTGTTCAGTTCACCTTTAAAAGAAGAAAACTAGAAGAAGGAGGGAGCTGAAATCTGTGTCACTCGATAGCTCCTGGCAAACTCTTCCTGGCTTTATGGTTATGCTTCTAAATCCTCTCAATTTAATGGTGTAGGTTTCCCTATTTTTAGATCACAAATTAAGGCAGCTCTGCTTTTTCCCCTGCATTATTTTCTAACCAGACCATGGTTATTAAACTTAGCAGCAAAGAAGCAAGAGCCCCCTTTGAATAAAAAAAAAAAAAAACAACAAACCACTGCACAAGCAGAATAACCATGCGGCTGGAGAAAGAAAATCACTCCCAGGGGCTGACAGACCTCTTGAGTTTCCACTTCAGTGGCCCACGAGGCAGGGCTGGTGCTGGGACTCCCGAGGCCCCAGAGGTGCCAGGACGTTTGGCGACGGACGGAGGAGCTGCCTTGGCACAAGCCTCCCCTCGAGCACAGGTCACCCACAGGTCTGCAGCAAGTGTCAGCCCACAACACTCGGGCTGGACTGTGACCAAAAAAACCCCCAGTTTGATGCAATAATCAGGGTGAATTTGGCACCCTGCTGCCTCCTCTCTGCCCGGCTGCAGCGGGGCTGGGGGGTGTCTGCACTGGGAGGGCACGCTGTCCTCCAGATTGTTTTGAAACAACAAGAAAAAAGCTTATCGTAATCCTCCTGGCAATTAGAGCCTGGCTGGCTGCAAAGTGCAATGCATTTATCAAAACCTCCTTTGAAGGCGCTGAGGGAAGTGAATTCGAAGCTGTTGGGGACTGCAGGAGTAAGAGAGCCCAGCTGCTCCCGGGGAGCCTGAACTGGGGCGAGGGGGCAGAGGGAGGAGGGAGCATTTCCTTGTCTGGGTCATGCACGTTTTCCATCAGCCTGTTTGTGTGAGGATAAATAACACGTTATCTCTGTCCATGTGTCTCTCAAAAGCTAGGACGATTACAGCTGGCACGCTTAGGGGGCTCTTCCTGCAAAGTCTGACAAAAAATTAGCCACTCCTGGAGCCATAAATCATCCCAAACCGGGCTTCTTCTGCCCTCACCCCCACCAGTGTGAGAAAAACCCGAACTTTAAAAAAAAAAAAAAAAAAAGAGAGAAAGTCGCCAGTTTTGTGAATGTCAAAAGGACAAAACTGGCAGCTTTTGCCTTTTTTAAAACATGCATCAGCACGAGCTTCCCAGAGGCAATTCATAAACAGCAACATGTCCAAGGGGCTCATCTCCCCTTGCCACACAACAAGGCTCTGGTCCAGCAGGGTGAGGCAGGATTAAAACAGTGTAGTCTTGTAAAAACCAACGAAAGTAACAGGCTGGAGCATAGTTCCCAGAACCTCTTCCAGCACAGACTGGGTACCGGCATCTGATTAAATTCTCCAGACCCCTTTAATTTCCAGACTAGTGCCCGCCTGCTCTCTCTGCAGCCCTCCAGACCTCTGGACATGTTTTTCCCTCTCCCTACTATTCACAATTACAAGTTTCCTTAGAGGGCAGGGGGAGGAAAATTGCTCATGATGCTCTCTCTTCTCATCTGCTTCCCTCTGTCCAGTGTGGGCATGCAACCCCTGGCCACAGGACACCCTCCTTCTCTTGGAGCAAAGACCATCTTCCCTCTGAGCACAGACCATATCCCTGGATTTTTATGCTGTAATGTAAGTGGTGTCCCTCCAGCAAGCAGGGAGGTGGATCAGGACACCAAGCCTCTCCTGCTTAGGGGATGGAGCTGAGTCCAGCCCATAGTACAGCCACCCAAAACTGCTAGGGCTCTTTGCAGAAGCTTGTTGGCACACACAAGTCTTCAGCACGAAAAAGGGTGTCAGAATAGGGAGTGAAAGCCATGGAAGAATGGGAATAAGCAGATGGGAGGTTAAAGATGTATTAAAGATTAATTAAATTGCCCTGAGCAAGCTGTCTGCACAGAGCAGGACCCCTGTGTCATCTCCCTGCATCTCCACATCCCCTTCCAAAAGAGCTTTTCTCCTCTGCAAGGTTTTCTTCATCCAAAACCACTGAACAATCATTGCCTTGAGTATTATTTTAATCATTCCCAAATGCCTTTCCTTTGGAGGATTCCTGCTGAGATCCCAAGCTGGGATCTCCACCAGAGTAAATCAGCCCAGCTACTGTAACTGGGCTGCTGATTTACATCTCCTAGAGATCCACCCTCCTCCCAGCCAGCTCCACTCCCTCTGCTCACCCCTGCACAAGCCTCGTCTAAAAAACTCCCGGTGAAACCTTGCTGTGCATCCTCCCCTGCATGGGGCTATTCTTGGGATTTAAGGAATGTGGGCATTACATTGCTGTGAAAAGGGGCACTGTGCTGGATTTATACACAGGGAGGTTGCAGGGATGAGAGCTGGGGTGTAGTGGCCTTACATCTGTGTCAATGTTACAGGGATGACAACAGCAAAAAACCTTTGATCAATCTGGAGCACAAGCGCAGGTTTATTTCCTTGCCATCTGGCAGAGTATCATGTTAAGAGCTGAGCAGACAACAGTGGCTGCTGCTACACAGTGTACTATATACCAATAAAAGCTGAATGGATCTGCAATAGAGCACACTTTTGAAATAGCTGTGAAAGGAAAATCTAGGCCACTAAGTGCTGTTAGAAACAATGTCCTTATATTTTTTCCCTTCCCCTTACTATTCTCCTCTGTCTTGCTTCTGCTCTTGGGATTCCTCTTCCCTCCCTTTTCCCAGCGCTGGTGGCTGCACAGAGAGCTATCAAGTGAAATGCTGAACCTAAACTAAAGGTTGTGTTCACTTAACAAGCATTAAGTATCAGTAAGGAGGGGCAGACTGGCAGCTGCCCTCACAGCTGAGGCCAATCCCCCTCCATAAATGGTGAACCACAGCATCCCCACAAATGCAGGAGGTGTTTGCAGTCTTTTCTTTCCTGCTTCATCCTCCCCTACTCAGCACAAAGGCATACGAGACCCACAGTGATCCAGAGACCCATGGATAAAACCCTGGGCTAGTGTAATCATTGTCTTTTGCACTTCCACAAAACTTCCTCAGCACAAGATGCTCCAATCATTCCCTGGGCCTTGCCCAGAGCAGCTATAAACTCCCAGCTATGATAAGCCACCACAGCTCAGTGGTGAGCGCTGCTCTGCAAACATCTCACATGCAGATGTCTCAGCTCAAATGCCTTTTACTGGAAACTAAGTGGACACACTGCCCTGCACTTTCCACATGCCAAAAGCTCAGACACACCAAGGAGTGCCTTACACATTGTTATTTAGGCTGCCAAGAGACTGAGTGTCCCTGTGACGGGCATCAGGAGGAACAAAATCTCATTTCACTCATGAGTTCACCATAGCTTAAGGATACTTGCCCAAGTAGGTAGCAAAGTCAGCAAGAGACTGGTTCCCAGAAATCGGTTTCAACACCAAGACCACCACTCCTGCGTTATTTAACCTCGCAGACCACAAACCTCAACCCAAAACATCACTTTTCACACCAAGCTGTATAAATTGTCTTGGCCACCAGATCGTCACACGGACAGACACAAACTCAGAAATGCCAAGGGGGACTCTCCAGTGACGCACTGGAGATAACACCGTGGACAATGGCACGTCTTCTAAGGGACCCCACGGGATCTCTTCTCTCTGTTGTGAGTATGTATTTCCCATTAAATGAGTAAGAATATCAGCCAGCAATTAGACGGAAGAAAAATTTAGCCTGGCAGTTAGGTCTCATTGTTACTAAGTTTTCCTATCAGGAAATACAAGGGTCTCAAAAGGGAAGCAATGGAAATGATCACTCGAAACAACTGAACAGGCTGCTAGACTAGACACTACAGGCAGCAGTCCTGACCTGGCAGGAAAACCCAATAGCCCTATTCTTCCTCTTTGGCATCTGTGATCCTACAATTGCTCAGTCATTTCAATAAATCCTTCAGCTCCTCTATCTGGTTTCATTTTTTTTAATGGGCTTAATTCTCAAAAGAACTCACTGCCCATCATTCAGGCCAGCTTTCAATCTTCAGCTGCAACTGTGATCTTCCCAAATGTGCTCAGCACCCAAGAGCCATCTTCGGGAAGTCCCTGGGGAGGTGGCATTACCTTGCCAAGACTCTGAAGCACTAAGTGCCTATTTGATGGCTGCCTGACTCTTCAACAGGAAGAAATGTTTGCATGATGCTCTTATGGATGTTCACACTGTCAAAAGGGCTAGATACTATTTTCCCAAAGTAACTTGACCCATTTAAAGAACTTCTTCAGGAAAGCCAGTTGAGTATCTCTGACATCTGCACTACCACAGACACTCTGGTATTAACCATCCCCTTTATCTCACTATATTTTTGTTGATAGCTGAGCTATGCAGTGCAGTGGTTCTGGCATCCCAGCAATGGCTGGTTATCAGGAGCAAGAAAGCACGAGGTCTGGGAACTCACTGAAAACATTCAGAGGCGATACGTGAGGGACTGGGAGAGATTAGACAGGGTTTGCTGGGGCTCCAGGAATTCCTGCAATTCAGGGGTTACATGGCAAGATTTCTTTTTTGCATAGGACAGCAGCAAGCAGGAAGACGGAGTTTCCATTTCTCTTTAAAGCTGTTTTCCCAAAACTGTCACACGTACACAGCTTCCCCTGGTTTTCCTCCGCTGTTTCAACCAGATGGGGTACCCAGGGCAAGTCCTTGGAGTAACAATCCTCATGTACACTGGAGAGGCTCAACTAGCCTCTCATTTCACCAGGAGCTAGACTTTGGAGCCTGACTGACAACATCCACAGGTGCCTGCCCAGCAATTCACCACTTAGAAAGGGCTAATTAGTATGAGGTAATTAGTTTCAGGCAAAGAATGTATGAAAAATAATCTGTGTATGTAAACTCAGCCATCCTGCGTTTTGTTCAACATACTTTTTTTTTTTCTCTGCTGCTGAAAGAGATCCCAGAAAGATGATGTAAGATACCTAAACCAGGCAGATGCTGGAGATTCAGAGAATCAAGTGTTAAACATACTAAAATGCCTAAAGATGCAACTTCAACCCTAAAGGCTTCTGATGTAACAGGCATATAAAATGTGGAAGTTTCATGGATGATGCTAATTATCCCAAAAGCTCATCTCTCTTTCCCACACCTAAGTTCTCGCTTTTCCAGGGGAAACAAAAAAGGCAACACAGAAGTGATCCAGCAGAAGACAGAAGTGCTGACAATGAGGTTTGGCCAGAGTTGTGGCTGAATTCATTTGCCACTGGGCTCCTGCCCGGTCATGGGGCAGCTGTGAAAACAAGGCCATTGGGAAAGCACCACGTGAAGCCAGAGGGGAAATGCCAACACAACCCCAAAGCAATAGCAGCCAACCTCAACCACAGACACTACAGTGGCAGCTTTTTTGCATTGTTGTTGTTTTTCCCCAAAATAGCCTGTAAGATAAAGAGAGCCAGTGATTAGCTAAGTGCCATCCTCTCTGAGACGTGTTTGCCCATTATCTGTTCCTGACACCTAACATCTAATTGCACTGCAACACCCCAGCAGCACAGCCTGTCCCAAGAGGGACTGGATGGACTGACTGGGAGAGTTAAAAAAAAGAAGGGAAAAAAAAAAGCTTGCTGGCACATCCAAGAAATTAAAAGGTAGCACTCTAGCAAGGTCAGGATGTCAGAATGGGGATTTCAACAGCAACAGTGCTGGAAAGGTTGGCTACCTCTCAGAAGCACACCCGGATTCCAAACTTGGGTCTGGTAAGGTTTCCCACCCACAAAAATAGCCACATGCTCCCTGTCAACAAGACCTGGGCTCTTCCCTCTTTCCTTCCTGTTTATAACACATCTTCTCAAGGATGACAGCAGAATCAGAGGCTCTCTGTGCTCCAGAGACAGCCCCTGCCTTGCCAAGCGAAAAATCTCCACAGAAAAAACAACAGGGCTAAGGAAGAATTATCACCCTCTTGCCATCTTTTTAACTGCTTTTTTTTTTTAAATTAAAAAATATTCATTTCAATGATCCTGTTTGCCAAGCAAACACATGAACAACCTGATCAGCACAGTGAAAAAGCAAAATACCACGCCCTGTGGGCCCTGGGACTGACACGAGCCATCCTTGCCCCTGAATGCAGGACTGAGTCCCCCATAAAGATGACACTGTTTAAGTGTTTGTTGCAAACAGAAAGGTATCAGATTTGGGAACTTCATGTTTTCCATGCTGGAGAGAGAAAAATATTTGGACAGGGACACCAGAGGGAAGGCTGTGTGTCTCCACAACCACCTCAAGCAATGCACAAACACACACTGCACCAGCTAGGGACAAATATGTAGCCCCCTGTGTCTCTTGTTTTTCTCATTTTACTCTTATTTCAGCTTTTTCTCAGGAAGGAGGTTACAGTCTACCACCTGTCCAAGATGCAGGGTCAAGTGTCTCTCATTCTCCCTCTTCTAAAAGGGAAAATCATTTCATTCCAGATCAGAGATCTGATCATGGAGATCCATATCCTGAGCCAGCAACCTGAACTCAAGATGAGGAGCACGTTGCTGTCTTGCTCTCCCTGTGTCTTGGCCTTTTTGGAGATATTCCTATTTACATTTTCTTCTAATATAAGTATGTTGGTCTCAATAAAAGTACCAAAACAATTTCAGGAAAGCTTCATTTCCTAAAAAATATTTCCATCACCTCTGGTGGTAACTTAACTTTCTCTAAGTATGCACATTGTGAGCCCAGCTGCAATGTGTGTGTTGTGTAAACCTGGTGAGACGCTGCTGAAGTCAGCAGATGTGGTGTGGATTTGCAGTGCTTTCTTGGAATGAAGAACTTTGCCTTCTATTTATCACACACTTCCTTGCTAAAGAAACACCCTTAAAATGGCATTCACATTTTCAGTAAATGCTTTAGAAAAAGAAACAGAAAAGACCATCAATTACCAGAAAAAAAAAAACAAACACCTTCCTATGCAATGGCAAAAAATAGCCTGTAATGCAAGTTTTGCTGTTACACTGACACAAAGTTGGACTCATCCTGATCGTGTCCTTAACATGACTGCTCAATCACTCTAATTTAAACAGGCAGCAGAAAGCTGTTCTCACGCAAATAATATACAAATCTGCCATGATTTGGTAATACTTAGCTTAATTTGACATCCATTCATATCATCAGACAAGTATTGATGATAAATAAAGATAAAGAATGAGAAACTTTTGTTTCAATCCCAAGCAATTAATAACTAAAGACAGACACAGGCAGATGAAATCTGTCAGCACATGGAAAGGATCCACTAACTGCATTGCACGTAAGTTGCAAAAGTAGACAGCTTTTACTGTTCTGTTTTTCAGAAAGACAAACTTGTAAGAGAGTTTAAAATGATGATGCTTATATGTGGCTGCAGCTCCCCCCTGAACAGGACGATGCCACATCTGCCAGGCACCTTTCAGGTGTCCTACCCCAGCTCCTTTATTCCACAAGGGAAGTGGGACACCAACAGCACTCCCCTCATACTTAGATTTTCCTCCTATTAGCCAGGTGACACTCCTGTTGACTCAACTTCCTTTTCTTTAATGTCTCTAAGGCTGAGCTTTCCAACATAAGTCCCATTCATATTTAATCTCTACCTCTATTTAACTTGTCAAGGCTCTAATAAATGAGGAGAGCGCTCTTGGCCGAAGGTGTTCCTCTGATCTGCTTGGTCCCAACAGGCCCACGGAAGTGGATCTGAACTCCAAGGCACCCAGCTCACACCTGGGAGGATGCAGCCAGCAGCAGGGCATGCAGGCACTCCAGACACACAGCACACCCACCACAGAGCCACAGAACCAGTGAGGCTGGAAAAGACCTCTGAGATGATCCAGTCCAACCCAGGACCCAACATGACCATGGCACTGAGTGCCACATCCCGTCTTTCTTCAAACACCTCCAGGGATGGGGACTCCACCACTGCACCCCTTCAGACTGAGACAGACACCAGGCTCCAGCTCCCCCCCTCAGCCTTGTTGCATGTCCCAGTTAATCCCTGGAAGGAAGAGAACATTCACATGGTGAAAATGGCCACTAAGTAGGTTAAGTAAAAGCAATTGTGAGGCCTGCAGGAAGCTGAGATGCTGGGCTCACCAGTGTCCTCTCACCTTGGAAAGAGACCACTTTAGAGAGTCATTCCACATTTTTTTTCAGAAGCAGGAACTGATCCCACTCTTCTGGCCCCCTTGGAGCTGCTTTGCCTCTGAGGCCTAATTCACTAGTGCAACTTATGCTGGCACAAATCCCATATACACCCTTTAAATGGAAGTGCAGGACACATGATGGGACATGAGCTGACCCTGGACAGAAACACCACAAAGAAAGGCTCTAACTGCAGTGGTTCAGAGATCTTTCTTCTATTTGACCACACTTTCATCCTTTTTTTCCCCTGAAACCCTTGGTGTCCTCATGGCTCACAGCTCCAGAGCTGGCTCCCAGTCACCAGGACCTTCCCCTCTCTCCCTTCTGTCACGCCCTGCCACAGACCCCCACCCTTGCCCACCAGCTCTGGCCCTCCCCACACACACAGGGCACACCAGCCCTCCCACCTTGTGAGTTCCATCTGCCATGTCACACCCTGCCCACCCCACCACCCAACCCAGCCCCTCATGCACCCACTGCAGCAGGTCCAGACCACTCACTCAGCAGACAGAATGAAGGACAAGCCCTTCTCTGCCTCAGCTGCCAGTTTTTCCTCCCCCAACCTCCACACCAGTAGACATTTATCTGAAAAAAAGTCACCTTTGAAGCCAAAACCTGTTTGGGGGCTGGATGCTGGGAAGAGGGGACCTTTTCTGTCCATGCTGTCCAGACACTCTGGCAAGCAGCACTATCTCAGCTTGGCTCCCTCCTCAGCCCCAGACAAACGTGGCTTCCCTCTTGACTTGCTATTTAAAACCTGTCCCAAGGCTGGCACACGGCGGTTTCAGATTAACGAGCTGGAGCCATCGGCGGGCGGGCGCTGTCCCTGTCCCCTGCGCAGTGCCAGGTGCCCCCACGCTAGCTCCTGCCTCCTTGGTGTCAGACCAGCCCATTTATTTACTGGTGGCTTTGTCTTACTGTTCAGTTTAAGGAGGACCATTCCCTAAAACACATCAGAAGGGGAGTGGAGGCTCAGTCGGATATATTGCATAAATTCAAGGGTTTATTGCATTTACACATCCCCTCTCGGCACACTTTACCAGAATAGCTCTTTATCTGCAGACACGGCTCGTTGACCCAGGCTGAACGTGGAGCCTGTACCAAGGTGAACAGCAGAACTGCAGCCACTTGGCTCCCTGAGTTGTGTCCCTCAAGAAGCCCCAGCATCCCAGCCCACAGCACAGGGCACTGAAAGCCTCCTCCATCCAGAGTTTGGCACAAGGTGGGTGTTTTGTTTCACATACGATTTCAGAGATTTTGAAATCCGGACTGAAATGGAGCAGCAGCAACACCTGAAGTGTGGAAATTGTCTTACAAGGAAAACCTTATTTTCCTTTAGAAAACAATGGACCTGTTGGAGCGAATCCAGAGGAGGCCACAAAGGTGATCAAAGGGCTGGAGCACCTCTGCTACGGAGACAGGCTGAGACAGCTGGGGATGTTAAGCCTGGAAAAGAGAAGGTTCCATGGAGACCTTCTAGAAGTCTTCCAGCAACCAAAGGGGATTTATAAAAAACACTTATAAAAAAGAATCTTGCGCAGGCAGATAGGACAAGGGGGAATAGCTTTAAACTAGAAAAAAGGAGAGACTTAGATTAAATTCAAGGAAGAAATTCTTTACTGTGAGGGTGGTGAAGGACTGGAACAGGCTGCCCAGGGAAGCTGTGGATGCTCCATCCCTGGAAGTGTTCAAGGCCAGGCTGGACAGGGCTTTGAGCAACCTCATCTCGTGGGTGGCAGCCTTGCCCATGGCAGGGGGGTTGGAATGAAAGGATCTCCAAGATCCCTTCCAATCCAAGGCATTCCGAAATTCTATGATGATTTTCAAGAGGATTGTCTACATATCAGGTTCAGCAAAGCCCACACATCTCTGGGAGGTACTTTAATTTCCATGGGATAGGACTGTGATTTCTAAAGGAAATAGTTATTTTTCTTTATTTTTTTTTAACTCTCTGTATCAGAGGTAATGTAATTGCATACACAGAAAAGAGTGTATATTTGTCATTCTTTGATGCCCAGGGCAGTCATTTGCAGTGATGTAAAACAGGTTAAATCCCTGTCACATGAACACAGTAAGGTTTTACATGACTATTGTGGCAGTTCCCCCCAAGGTCCCCGACAGGATCAGAGCCCCAGACTGGATGAGGTACAATGCAAACACACAACAAGAGAGCATGTCCAAATGGACAGACCAGAAACAAGACAGGAGGATGAACTATGAAATTAATTGGCCATGGTTCCACAGGAGACCGATTCTAGGGCCAGGAATCACCCCAAGGGCAGGTCACGCTGAGCTTTGCACAGGTTTGCACAACTGCAAGTGAGCAGACACTTCAAAATCAGACCCAATGCATAGGGAAACATGGGTTTGGGGCACCAAGAGTCCAGACATGTGCCAGGAGTCTCCTCTTCACAGCTCACAGCTGCACTCCTACTTTCTACGGCAAACCAGGACCAAAAGAGCATCATCAGTAGATGGTGACATCATTTATTACCTTTGCATTCTTAGTGCACCTGGCCAAGAAGAACAGCAGGCATTTTATGCTGGTTTGGGATGCAGGTGAAGAGTCAATGCTCTCAGGATTTAGCTGTACTGCAGAATAAGAAGCCTGGGGAGACCAGTGCTGGGTAGTGGAAAAGAAATAGTCAGCGAGAGGATTAACCTAAACAATTGCAAGAGGATTGACAGTGGTGGACCCCGGGTGATAAAAACCAGGCACAAAACACAAAATTACTTTAACACTCAGAAACAACTCAAAAAACCCCACAGGAACATGGACAGACATTTATGTCATCCTTGTGTGAGCAAAAGGCAGCAACGTGCAGATGGTGAACAGCTCAGGCTGTAACCACCTGAAGGGCTGAAGTGACAGCCCCAAAGCTGCCGGATGGGAAGAGACTCCACTACAGCAGGAGCAGCCTCACAGCAATTTGTAGGCCCAGCTTGGTATTTCCCATTCCACACCATGGAATGTGTGCTCCTTTCCACATGCCCAGGGATGGCAGCACAGCAATGAGATGACATCATGACTCAGGTAATGCCATCAAGTCACAGCACCCAAAGAGAGGGGCTGGAAGCTGGAGGGACAACTTGCAGGTCTGCACCAACTTTGTTCCATCCTGAAGCTGTTGGTGCATACTAAAAAAAAGCAGCTGCTGTGGAAGACACCTGAATGAAAAAGAACAGGATTTGTATTCTAACCCTAGGAGCTGCATGGCTGAAGTCAACGAAAAATCTGGTCTATGATCCCTACAAGACAACTCCCATCCTAGGCTACAAAGCCACAGTCAGGCCCAACAGAGCTGAAACTGTGGACAGAAAATCACCATGACCCTCAAGCCCATCACCAGGTGCTGGCTCTTTGTGTCCCTTCAGATTCAGATGAGGAGAACAGGCACTAAATCCACAGCAGATCTGCTCCAGCCCTAAAAGGGAGGCTTTGCCTCACTCATTTTTACATTCCAGTCATACATAAACAAAGAATATAATCTGCTTTTGAGGATTTAAAGTCTGTGGATCTCGCTGTCCATGTTAAGGTGCTTGGTTGGTGCCATCACCAGATCTGATGTGCCAGGTTGATCCCCGACCCNCCCCCCAGTATTTTAGAAAGCAAAGGAGCACAGGGAACAACTTCTTGCACTCAGACACCTGTGTATAGAGGCAGTGCCTTGCATCCAAGGGTTGGTTTGTAACAAGAAGGGAAAGAAGAGAGAGAAACTTCTCTCCGAACTCACACAAGTCCTGTCCAAGCAGTCAGCTCACCTGCGGCGGTCTCGCTTTGGCACACCACACACTGGATTTGGGCTGTGAAACTTCGGGTTGCAATACATCTGTAAAAGTAACAGCCACCAGAAAAGGAAAGGGGGAAGGCCCAGGTATCCTGCAAAATGTAACTAGCAGGAATTAAAATGTAAAAGAAACACCCTCCGGGGTCTTCACAGAAGCTATAAACCCAAGCAACTGTTTTGCCAGGTGTTACTGTGCAGCGCCTGCTGTTAGAGCGACTCTTTGCTGGCACCTCGCCTGTCTCATCTTCCCAGTGCCCCTGAGCCCACTGGGCAGGCAGTGCTGAGCTGGGCAGCCGGGGAAGTTATTAGCCAGCCCTGCTCGGCGAGGGCTGCGCTGGCGCCGGGCTTTGAGCAGCTGAATGAAGTGTTGTCATTTCCCAGCTGGGAGTGGGAAAGAGCACGGTGCCGCTTCCTGATGCTGTTATTTTATTTTGCAGCAGCTTCCCCTTCCCGCTGTCTGAATGTCACAGATTACTTCACTGCTGTGCGAGCCTGGGAGGGGGGAGCAGAGGGGGAAGTGAAAAATCTGGCAAGCGCTTCCCAAACTGCTGGCATCCCCGATGCCCCAGCGGCTGTACAGAAACCAGAGGCTGGAAGGGATGGGTGGAAAGTTCACCTTTTGGGACGCAAGAGCCACGCACAGGTCAGTGACACACCTGCCATGGTCTGCAAACACCCACAGACCCCGCTCTCACTCCCTTCTATTTAACCCCTCTGCACTAAAGCTGGGGGTGTCTTGCTGGCTCAGGAAATATAAGCCCCGGGCTGCTTTTTGGAGCCTGTCAGCAGTGCTCTTTTGTCAAGCAGAGGCCTTCCTGTCAAGTGATACAAAGTGCTTGCTCTCCTTTTCCCCTTGGGATCCGCACACGCTTCCTCCCGCAGCAGCCCCAGGCTTTGTCAGCCCGGGGGAGCGGGGCAGCTGGCAGGACTCCCGAGAGCCTGGCAGGGAGACCGCTCTGCACAGCCCTGGAGCTCACCCCTGCACTGCAAGCAAAGGGCCTGGGCAGGGGAGGCACTGGGGAATTCGGGATACCAGGCTGGAGAACGGCAGAGATCACCAGTGAGGGTGACCAGAACAAGTGCAGCTGCCCCATGATTTCATACAGCTTACAGCGAGCTCCTTCCCACAGCAGGACTAAGCTGTCCAGCCAGGGCTGGGCTGAAGCACTCAGAGAAATATCAAGAATTACTAAGAAATAAGAAACAAAAAAGACATCGCATGATTTCTGCATCAAAACAGCAGTGAGAATGTCAAGTTCTCCAGCACTCAGGAGAAGTCTCTTTCACCAGAGCATCCCTGTCTTCACTCATCTCTGAAATTTTACCTGGCTATGGCCCTGTTTTGGAGAATTGGCTCCATATCTGCAAATATACACAGCTGGGGTAATTAACACAGCAAGGGTAATCTAACACTGACCTACAATGCTGTCACTATCAGGTAGGTCTCTCTCTTTCCCTTGCTGCTTGGTTTAGCAGAAGCTCTTCCCTCTGTGCTTTGGATTTGTAAAGCAGGGGCAAGGGTGCCAACTACCTCTGTAAAGCATTTTAAGACTTCTCCACTACAAGGTGCAACACCCACTAATTTCAGCAGGACTGTTGCCTGAATAAGACAGCGCTCAGAGGGTAGGCTGAGGATACTAAAATCATCCTTTGTTTTCAGACAAAAAGAAGATACAAATGAAAGTATTCTCCTTAATTTGTTCATTCTGAACCAGGTGGAAAGTGCTTTCTTCAGTATGCAAACACAGGAAGGATAATTAAACAGCAGAGATGGGGGCAGCATGGAATGCCATCTCAACAGTCTTGTCTGCAGGTTCCCCATATAAATATCATGTCAGAAACAACTGGCATATCTATAACATCTAGTAAGAGTCATGTATTGTCAGGAGAATTTAAATTACAACATTTGCAATTTTTAAGCTTAAAGAGCACATTGAAATCCCTGCAGAAAATGCAAGAAGTCAGACTTGATGGCAAAATTAGTGTCCCAAGAAAGCCTTTTCTGATTGCAATGGAGATCCTCAATCATATTCTCCAAGGGAGGGGTAGAGCAGGGCAGGGCAGCAAGCAGGTGGGACCACTTCTCTCAGTAGCAGTACCAGCTTGTGGAGGCTGGAAGTGCCAGTTTTACACACTGCCAGCTCCAGGCCAAAGGACAGATAGCATTTGGTAGTGCACAGCACTGCTCCAGAGTAATTCAGTCTAGGAAGCACCCACCAGGACACAGCCAAGCAGAGTTTAAGCAGACCGGTTGCATTAAATCCCATGTCAACATGCAGCCTCGGGCTCTGACGTCTGGGTTGAGTGACTGTAACTCTCCACTGATCCCTGGGGTGATGGGGAAAACACTATCCTCACATCCCTCAAGGCACAAAGAAAATCTTTTAGTTCTCACTTCTTTTTCACCCCTCTTAAAGTGATGGCATTCCTCACCAGCTGTAATCAGCACGCACACTCTCCCAAAGTGCCATTTAATACCGTCACACAAAAGTGCTGTGTGACCCACTTTGGGTTATTATGTGCAATAATTATAAGACACCACGGTCCCGGTCTGCCAGGCTCCAAGAGGCTTTCTGCAAGGGCATTCCCTCAATTCCCCCTTCCTGTGGACTCTCAGCTTCATGCCTGGGAGATGGACAGCATTTCTCTCCATCGCATCCACCCCCACCTCCACTTAATTTCATGCTTGGACTGTGACTACACTAACAGGGCATATCGAGTTTCTCCCTCGTACACTGATTAAACCGACATGGTGCTTTGCACAGTCTTTCACGGACTCCTTATCTCAGTAACAAGAGGGAGGAAAAAGCACAAGGACAACTCTGAGCAAAGCAACACTGTCTCCTTTCCTGGCACTGGCAGAAGTCTCTTTGGGAAACGCTGCGCACCCTCTGTCAGGAAGCTGAGAGAGAAAAGCTACGACAGCTCAAGGGCTTGCCAGAGCAGGCCAGTCCTGGTAAATGGGAAATTCTGGAGGTCTCTTTAACAGTGTTTTCCAGCCTTTTCACTGTGTTTTTCAACTGTATCAGATTGAGGAGGTGGGTAGAAATCAGAGGCTTGGAGAGGAGGTGTTTCAGAAGTGGCCTCTGCTTCTGGGAGCTCTGCAAGAGATGCCAGGAGTGTACAGTGTCCTGCCTTACCACGATGCAAGCCTATGGCAACCAGGGTCATGGCTATGGGAGCAGAGCACTGAAGCCACAGCTGAATGGGCATCACTTTCCATCAGTCCAAAATTCACCAGTACAGTTTTAACCATATTATTTTTCCCAATACTGTCTTGTCTTCCAGGCTTTGGTGTTGTTGAATGTCACCTAGCAAGCTTACAAAACTTTTCTGGAGAAACGCCTTGCTTCAGAACTAAAAAAAATACTTAAAAATATGAAATGGAGGATTTTCATCTACTCCCATTCCTTTGATTTTTCACAAGGTCATAAATGAAGGGAATATTCCAAGGCCCACAGTAATTACAGAGGGAATTGCCACCATACCAGGATAAATCAGTGGCAGGGCCATGGTATAGAGGCAGGAACAGAGTACAGCTCTCCTGTCTTTAGGGCCTTGAGTCACTCCAAACATAAGACATCCAGAGCAGCACAAGACACACCAGGTCATCCATATGGAGCTGGCACGTAGGATCCTGAACCTGTGGAACGCCTATATTCCTGTGGGCTAACAGAGCCTTGGGTAAAAGTCCCCATGTACCAGTTACCTGTGTTTGGAAAAGCAAACAATAGCCCAGATTTCCCCAGTGCAGCTGTCCATGTTCAAACCAGTTCCCTTCAGCTCCCAGTACCACAAGTACAGACAGACTCTGCTCATCTCATCATAATGCAAGCACTGAGGACAGGTCAGATGATTCCCACACCAGGTCTCAGCCCACAGCCCAGCACACTCTCATCAAAGATTCCATGTGACAGGCTCTTCTGGCAGCAATAGAGCAACAAGTGCACACACTGTCAAATAATTTGGTTCCAAATCAAAGACTTCATCAATCCTAGCATTTGAAGCTCTATGAGACCTTTGGAAAAGGCATTACTTTGCTTTTCTCTCCTGTCTTGTTCTTGGGCTCGAGCCAACTACAAGACTGCTTTGGTACCTTAAGACAGACTTTTCACTCCTCATGGGCTTGTGAAGCACTCACAGCTCCTTTCAGCTCCTACTAGAACCATTCAACACCTTTCCAAGCTCCTTGGTTTCTCAAAGGAGCCAGCCCAGCCTCTGCAGAGCCAATTATAGGAGAGCACAACGCAAATATAAAAGAACAGACTCCGTTTCCAACCCACACATCAGAGGCTTTGCTTAGAGAACCCCCAAATCCATCACAGCCTCACTAGCTGACTTCAAATCCCCTTGCCATAACCCTTGCAAAGAGGGCAGCGCCTGGAAGAAGAATGAGAGCTGATTTTAGAGGTGGATTGATTACTTAGACACACCTCACTGATGCAAAGGTACCAGCTTGGACCTCAGCTTTTCCAGCAAACCCTTTGCTTGCAACAAAAAGCTATATCTGAGAGAGACTTGTTCTACCCACACAGACCCACAGGTGACATGCACAGTTTAAAACAGGCTGTTTTCAGGAGGGCATTTCCTTGTTTGGCTTGGGTTTTTTGATGGGACCATAGAATTGCAGCTGATACCACCATTGAGTGGAGCCAGGTTATCATTACAGATAGATGGTCTGCGGGAAAGTGCTTTCACACATGCACATAAACACACACACACACACACGTGCACACTGAGTTTGGCTGGGCTGGTTAAAACACCACAGCACTTATTGCTCCTTGAGGCCTATGAGTTCACTTCCAGGCTCCTGGCCAGCTTGGAAATCACATAACCCACGTGAGCAGCAAGGTTGTAAGGAGACGTTTGTCCACAAAAAAATAGTTCCTGAGTGCTGTTCCCTGCAGGACACATCTCAGCGACCCTGAAACCAAGATAGTAACTAGTCAACACTTTGGGGACTATCCTTGGTGAGGTCAGCCAGAAATGACTGCTCACCATCACGAGTGAGAGGGCTGCCATGCTGGGGATAAAGGAGAAAGCACCTCCTAGGCCTGGCTTTTTTGCAGAGAAGCACAGAAATTTTTAGTCATGTTCTAGTGCTTTTCTGTCAAGTGAAAGGGCCAAAGAGGCATAAAAGGGATGTAAATCCTTCATGCTGTCTAGAAAAGACAGCAGAACACAGGGCACCATTCAAGGACCTCCTTGCAAACCCCAGTCCAAGGAACAAGGGGAGGATGCCACGTAACCAGAGGATGGCACACTGATGAGGCATGGAGCAGCAGTGGGTGGCCCTACATGGTCCACAGGGCACCTCATTTACAGGCATGCTTCTAAAGGTGACTGCAAACCACCACAGCTATCTTTCCTCCAGCAAAGTAACACACAATGGACAGACAAGCAAGGCAGAGAAATGAGTCCCAGAGCTCAATATTGATACAAGGTCCTTTTCCTCAAATCGTGCTGGCCCTTCAAAAACCCTTCCCACTGTGTCCCCCCCTCTCCAGCACCTGGTCCATCACCTTCAGCTAGATCACAACGGGGTGAGAAGTGGTTCTGAGGCATGAGTGGGGATTAGGCCACCTTGTCAGGCCAAATTCAGATACCTCACAAGCACATGCCATCACTGGGGAAGGGAACAGGGATTTGGCCCTTCATATGGGGATGAAATTTATGCTAAAGACAAGGTAAAATCAGGGCAAACCCCTCTCATGCATCACGGTGTAACAATCTGCATGAAAACACAGCTATTGATATAATCAGGTTTCCCATCCCTAACATTCATCTTGTTCTTCTCTTGCTTTAATTTTTGCTGATAAGAGGTAGCTCATTATTTGGGGGGAAGGGGAGGCTGCCGATGTTTTTTTCACATTAAATTGTGGCAGCGGTGCGCAGAGAAGCACGGCACTTCCCCTCTCTCACCGGGTAAGCTGCAGCACAAAGGCTTGGGGCTGACCTCACATCCTCTCCAACAATTAAAAGTCAAGGCCAGAAGCACAGCCAAAACTTGACACGCTCTTTTAGAGAACAAAGGTCACTAGATTGAAGTCTTCACTCCCTGCTTTGGCTGAAGCAGCATGAAACATCCTCTTCAAAACCTAAGGCAGTTGAATCTTTATCAGGTGATGATGGCTTTTTGGAGAATAAAGACAACTGACCTCTGTGTCTTCCCTCCTACTGTTCCACAAGAAACCTTCAGGCTGCCTAATTAGTATAAATCATTTTCCAGTAAGTGCTCCTGCCCCATGATGGCCTCATCAGACACCAGGTCCAGAGATAAAGCTTTGATGGCCGCGATAGCAGCGCTGGGAATGACGGCTGAAGGAAGCCAGAAGCCGGACGGTCACTGCCATGGACGGCCCCAGCTCCCCGAGGAGCAGAGCGGGCTGAGTGGTCACTGCAGATGTGCAGGTGTGACCTCCACAGCCAGGAGACAGGGGCTGGAGAGGACAACAGCTGGGCAGGAAACGAGCCAGAGAAAGCCTGCTTTAGAAACCACAGCAATCTCAGTGCTTCTGCACAAATAGCGTTCTTTGGAAGATTAAATGAAATAAAAAGTCATTACATGGTTAAATGGTTAATTTCATGGCTACAGTCATAAAGCTGACAGAAGCCAGAGCAGCCACAGGGAGGCCCTGTCCAAGCCTGACAGCATCAACACCCTCTCAAGAATGAGGCTTCGCTAAGTAATTTGGTTTGGGCTAATTTAAAATCAATCCTCAGAGCATGTTGCTTGGTCAGCCCACGAGTCTCACTCTTGAAAGAGTCTAAAAGATAGACTCATAAGACAATAGTCAGCCATCTTCTTGCCCATCATGGGGTAGGACTAAAATCTATCCCAGACTGTTTGGAGGTCCTTCCTGCCTGCTGTCCCTTCTTAATGCTCCCTGCTTTGCCCAGCACACTGAAATCCTTCATAATTCAAATGTAACCTCCAGCTCAAGGAGATTTTGTGTGGCTGGTGAACAAGGCCTAACACGGTCCCAACTCCACCTTATCTGGTCAAAACAAGGATGACCCAAGAGGAGAACCTACAGTGGTGGCCTGAAATTGCCATGGGTTTCATCCTACTCCTTCCAGTGCCCCAGACAGACCCTGGGAGTGCAGACTGACTGCATTTCTCCACACACTTTAGTTCACTTCTAGCACAGATTCTGTTCCAGCAGAGAGCCCTCCCAGCATCTCTCCAGCACACAGGGAAAACCCTCACAAAAAGGGTATTTTTAGGAGCTGTTTCCTCCTATCAATCTGAAGAGCAAGTAGCATTTCCCTATCATTAGCACAACAAAAATAGAAAGCACAAGGCACCACAGTGTCAGACCTGTCACTTCCACGAAGAACTCAGAGGCCTGGGCTCTTCCACACTCAGGCTCAGACTGCAAAGATGAAACCAAGAAACCCCCAACACCAACAGCACCACAAAAGCATCTGGATGCCCCATGAACTCGGAGAGACCTAAGTTCAAAGCAACACTCAAGCAAAAATCAAACTGACTCTTTCCTCTCCTTGTTGTGTGGTCACTCCAGTGTGGTGAGAAGGAAGATTCAGGTCATTAAATCACCAGAAGATGAGTTGTTGCATTACTTTTCAGTAGTGCAATGAGTCTGATTGGCCCAGTGCAGCCAGAGAAGAGTGAGATGGCAGCAGACAGCCAGCAGCAGGAAAGGATGTGGGGACAGAAGGGCCTCCAAAACGAAACTCAGTGGAAAATGCCATTTTTATATGAAACAGCCTCTGCTGACAAGCAGTTCTTTGTCCCAACACAAAGAGCATGCTTCAGGCATGAGTTGCTAAGACAGAATTTCCCCCATGCAATTCCCTGCTCAAGATCTGCTGCAGAAGCCAGTCCTGCCTCCATGTGCCCCACCTGCTCTGGGGTTAAGACAAAATATTTCCAGCCATGTCCTTAAGTAAGTTCTCCATGTCATGCATTGATCTACTCCACGTTTGCTAAGACAAACTCAAAACCTTCCTCCAGTACCACTGAAGTGAGAGGGGCTGCACTGGTGGGACTTGGGCAGAACCACTCCCCTCCTCAAAGCCTCACCTGTGTTAAGTGAGGCTCAGAAAACAAAACATTTGATAAAAAAAGAAGTAGCTTTGATAAGGCCACACTAATTGGCACCTTAAATTCCAGCATGTAATTTTAGTTTTAAAAACTGTGTCTCCCAAAAAAAAAAGACCGTAAGGGGAGGGGGGAAATCCCAAATTTTCTTTAGTTTTCTTTCATGGGATACTGATGATACTCTAAAAGATGAATCGATAGAATAGAATAAATTGTATTTGAACTCTGGGATCAACTCGCTTACTACTGTTAGGATCCTCCATCCAAGTTTATCCCAAGAAAACTGGAGTCAGGTTTATCAGACAGTAATTACCTATATTAAAAAAAAAAATCTCTTCATAAAGAACAGTGATTAAAAAAAAATTGATAAAGAAGTCATAATGGATGAACACACATATGCATTCACCCTGTTCCTTACTAACCACAGCCCCTAACAGGAGATAATGGAAGCTGCTTTTAAATGAAATGTCTAAATGGGCCTAGAGCTTGTTTTCTCCAAACTCAGCCAGGCATTACTGCTGCCACAGCCACTTTCAATCAAGCTTTTACTGCAAAGGAAAACAAAGGAAGAAGTTAAATCCATGGGAGATTTCCAATGAATACTTAAAAATCTTTTCATGGGACAGAGTGAGGGAACTCTGTACCAGCAATGACCTCAGAAATCTTGTGAGTTCACTCCATTGCAGGCTGTTCCCTCTCTCCCCTAGATTTTAATTAGCTAATTCAAGGCCTTGTATGGAGGAGGAAAGAGTAGTGCTTAAGCAGCAGAAAGTTCAGCTGAATTTGCTGTGTGCTTGGAATTTAATAGACAAATACCAAGATCCTTTTGGGGACTGTCATTTCCCACAGTTAAAGGTGGATGTACGGCCACTTGGAGCCTTTCAAAGGACCAGGGACACAGTGTCTCCTTGTATCAAGAATATGCCGAGTTTTGTGTGCCATCCTTCACCTTCCACGGGGAGAGGTGCTGCCAGGCTGTCCCCACACAGATCTGTGACTGTGCAGACACACAACACACACCCCAGGCATTCTCCCTTCGTGCCTGGTTCTCCTCCCTGCAAGCTCTTTTCACCCGCCCGAGGAACAAAGCCAGCGGCTGAGATCCAGCAAAAGTGCCTTGTTACGCAGAAGAAAGAGATACTTTAACTCAGCTGTCAATAAGTTTTGCCCATTTACATGTGTGCGGAACACTTTGAATAAATTACGTTTCCAGGATTTAGCTCCACGACAGTGGCCTAACAAAAGGGGACTTACAGCTCCAGGGGAGAGGAGGGGGACGAGGGGGAAACACATTCTGCACAAGACAAAATCCCTTCCAGAACCACGAGGGCGAACTGGGTTGGCATTTGACGAGCACAGCTTTTACATCACTTGCAATCTATTTTCAGACACATTTTCTGCATTTGCATCAAGCACAGAGAGTCACTTCCACATATGGTCTCTGTGGGGGTGAGGATGGGATGGTTTTGCTTTTTTAATTACAGACATAGCAAAAGTAAAAACAACGGGAGAACCATGGGGTGCTGCTGATGTCAGGTGGAGCTGTGCCCCTCGGGACCAATTTTACTTGGAAAGTGAAATCTGCTGCTCCAGCTTTTAGCAGGACCAGCAGCCAACAGAAGCACTTACAAGACACTGGCTGGGGTTTGTATCTTCTTTTAAATATGCACACATGTGTCCCCAGGTGAATACTCTTAGGAAAATTTACCTGTGTGGAGTGAGAGGAGGATGCAGTCTGTTACATCACCATGAGGCAAGAAAAGCAGCTTTCTCATGGACCAGTCCTCCTACACCAGGGGAATCACTGAAGCATTTTGCTGAGCAAGACACCCTAAAGAGGAAAAACTCACTGGGGTAAAGTCAGTGGGATTTGTTACAAAAAAAATTGGGAATTTAGGTTTCCAGCTTATTGAGCAAAGGCTACCAGATATGAGTGTCTCACATCTATCCTTTACTTGCCTGCAGGGAAACAATCATATAGAGAGATGCTAGAAGGGATTTAACCAAACACAGGTTTGTGCCCCCATAAGAGACCCAGCAGATGAAGCTCTCAGCTCTGTGCCAGGCAGGACAGACCAGCCACTCTAATGGCACACGCTGATCCTCGCATCCTTCAAATTGTAATGCCATGAAATAAAGCCTGGCTGCCTTCCAGGGTTGCACTGGTCACTGACTTTAATAAAAACAAGTGAAGTAAAATAGATCCATGAGGCTGAAAGCTCAGGCAGGTTCCCCACAAACACAGCAACTGAAAATATCCCCAGCTGACAGGCTCCACTGTGCTTCGATGACAGCAGCTTGGGATGGGCAGCCAGAAAGGGCTAAACACTACCCGAAACCTCTCTCCTCAAAGGCAGCAAACAAGAATTCCTGACCTCCCTGATATGAAAACCAAATACACTGAAAGCAAGAGAAAAGGAAACCACCGACATCACAGCTTCATGTTTAATATCAATGGGAACACGCAGAACCTTTCTTCGCTGCTTCAAACAAACGGGTGACTCATTCCCTTTGCAGCAGCAACCCTCACAGCCAGTGCCAGCCAAAGAAACAACGTGGAAAAAAGAAAAATCCCTGTCAGTTAGGTGACTTCTCTGCCCCCAGAACCCACCAGCAAACGGTGCTGACAAATGATACAGGGAAACTTTTGAAAAATTTCTCCTTGTCCAAAATACCCTCTCTAAAATTACCACTCTGAGCCAGTAAAAACCACTGCCAGAAGCGTGCCGATTTCCATGCTCTTAATCTTATCTGTGGAAGAGGATCCAGGGCATCAACTTCACTGATGTTTCCAGGAAGAGGAGCCCTAATCAAGCATTTCTGCCCATGAATAACAGACAAGGAATGTCTCCACTTGGCCAGCAGTAGCCTGTGAAAAATTAAAAAAACATTGTAAAATCAGCTTTGGAAGCAGGGAAAGCAGAGGGGGTGATTGCTGCCTTATCTCCACCAGTACAGATGCTGGAAGGGCAAGGCTGACCCACAGACAGCTGTCACTCTGAGACAGCCTAACCAAATCCACAACGGAACTGCTCTACAATGCTGGATGGCCATCACCCAAAATGGAGTTCTCTGCTAACAGATTTTTTTTGTTGTTTTTAATTAACAGAGTTGTAATAACCACTGAGTTTCTTAAAGCTTCAGCTGCTGTGCAGTGCAGAAGTTGCAGCCAAAAAACACCCATGTTTTTCAGAGAACTCTGAATGTGCACCAGAAATAGTCAATGGATCAGGTACGAATTTGAGACTAACCAGATCCAGACTGGGGACCGGCCCTTTACCTCTGGAAGGCACCAAATGGGCCTGACTTTTTACTGGAGAATGCCCCTGAAAAAGAAGTGCAACTGTTAACAAGCCCTTTTTCACACCAGCTGGGTCTGCTCATTCCCAAGCAAACCCCGCGATCCCGCATGGTTAGCAGAGAGTGCTGCATCTGCCAGGAGTAATTGCTGATGTTCCAGTGCCCATTCCTAAGCAAGGAAAAGCGCTTCCAAGTGTGTATGTGCATGCAGGTTTTGCCATGGCACTTCTTAGGGATCTGACAACACACAGCAAAGGGTCAACAGTTCTCTCTGGAAGGCTGTGTTGATATCTGCTGCAAGATAACGCACCCTGAAGTCAAAGGAACTTACTTATTTTCTAGGCTCGTTATCAGTTGTTATTGTAAGTAAAGCAGTACTATGTCAAATGCCCCTTCGTTCTGACCTTCCCATGGGCAGGACCCACTAGGATCTCACGGAATGTGAAATAATCATTAATGCACTCTCTGGCAGAGCTAATAAATCATATAGCTCAACGTCTTTTAACAAAGCCATAAAACCCTACCGAAGACACACCAATAAACTGCACATTCGGGAACCATTCCACCCCCAGCCTCTTCCCTCACATTCCAAAAATGCAGAAAAGCAGCAGTGACGTTGGCTCCATCCTCTAATCCCCAAATCCCCCAATTACACCGAGGGAGGTGAAGATAACACAGATTTAAAGACCTAAAAGGAAGCTTCTTTCAGAGGTAGAAGAAAGGTGTTATATCAACAATCCTGGGTAGTGGATTCATTTACCATGACACTTCTCCCTGTGCAGACAGACAGGCAGCACAATGTCTACAGACATTATGCCTCCCTTTCAAGCCCTTCAGAGAGGGGTTTGGTGGTACCTGGGCCTTCTGCAATGAGCTGAATTTCATGCCACAAGTTTTGCCTGTGTAAGGAAATGGGCTGGCTCACATATTAATCCTTCTAACTCTCACTGAAGCCTGAGGGTAAATTCACATATATCGGCTTTAAATTAGCCTTTCCTTTTCCACTTCGGAGAAGCCATTCCTGATTTACACCAGAACATGCTCAAAACCAGATCCCATCAGGCCTCCTTCACCCCTAACTTCAGACACAGAGCAGAGGCACCTGAGGGCTCCCTCATCTCTCTTTACAGAAGGAGAAGGTGCTTTTAGGGCATGATGCATCTCAATCCCACACAGGTAGATAGTGGGATACATAAATCCTGCTCTGCAGCACAGCAGGGTCTGGACAAGCTTCTCTCCCTCCCACTGTCAAAGGGACCATTGGGGCTCTCCACGGAGCACATTTTGTTGGTGGCTTTTTCCAACTGCTACCATGATTGGATGCTCTCTTTTGTGACAGTGGGACTCCAGGCCATCGTGTCCATCTTTTCCAGTTCACATGAGGCAGGAGCTGCTCTATCAGCCCTGTATCAGGCCATGGTGAAGGCCACCAAGTCCTCAGCGTGCGTCACCAGCCTTGTCAGCAAGGGCAGGATTTCCAGCACTAACTCAGAGAGGAAAGTTTTGCTTCCAGCTCCTGATCCACCACCCACAACTCCTCCTCCTGGATCCAGCTACAATCCCTCTGCTACAACTCTAAAAAAAAAAAGTTGTTTTCAGGGTCACTGTGAAATGATGTTGTTTTCAGAAACTGCCTGAACCTAATTTACTGTACATCCTGTCTGTGCTTCACAATGAAAACACCACACAAGGTTGCAGGTCAGACCTCTGAGCCCCTCCTGCTTGAGATGCTAATTCCTGCATGGTGATGAGAATGCCCCAAGGGCTATTAATCCTTCCCACTCTGGGGTATAAATTGATCACCAGGAGGAAGGAAAACCACCTCTTCCCTTAAATACAGCTAATATTACACATGTGGGAGCAAGGAGCCTGTGTGTGAAGCTTCCAGAGTCAGCTACTTTGCTGACAGTAACCAAACCATGTCATAGGAACATCCTTGGATGTTTAACTATGATGTGTTCTCAGGCACACCTGGCAGGGAGGTGTGGGGGCTCTGGGTAAGAGTGGCTGAGGATATTAAGTAGCTGTGGAGTGAAACAGAGCCTGTCCAGTGGGGGACAGTGGGGGAAAAAAAGCTCAGTGGGGACTTGCCTGTGATTTACCTGTAGGCTTTAATTACTGGCACTGCATGGAGATACATATGAGCAGTGACTATGGCAGCATCACCACTAGCCATCCCAGGAACTTGAATATGGCCAGGACACAGCTCTCAGGCTCATCTAAACTGAGGTGTTGAACTCCCATTACAGTCTGCAGAGAGATGGTCAGTACTGGCTCAATGCCCCACTTACCAACACCCCCATCAGCTTTGAGGGCAGCTCAGACACCGATGCATAAATGACTTCATCTGAGCTGAACACTTCTCTTGGTGCCTTGGCTTCAGGCTGCAGGACAGCATTTCCATGTCTGGTGGGGTGAGCCCCATGGAGAGGACAAAGGGGTCCCCTGGAGCACCTTCTCCACTTGCACCCACCTTCTCACACTCCCCAGCGTTGTGGAGGCTCCCTGCCCACCCACACTCAATGCACCAGCACAGCTGGATCAGAAAATATTCTACAGACCTGCAGATACAACAGGATTAGTTCTACCTGAGCAGGAACACAGGGAGGGAGCCAAGCCCGTGGGTTCCTCTGGACTGTCCTGATGCTCCCTACAGGCAGAAGGCAGCATGAGAGGGGAGGCAGCGAGGGGAGCCCTGCGGGCAGGCAGGAGTTTTCAGAAACGCGTTTTCATTCTCCCTAAATCCTCTATCCAAACCTTTCCCTTTCGCTGAAAGTCTTTGCAAACACTAGCAAAACCTTTCCCGTTAATCTTTCTCCATCTCGCTAAAACAACACAGACTGTCTGTCTCCAGGGAAGGCTGTCACAGGATATGGGGGAGGAATCTATCATTTGTAATGTACGGAAATATAACTTACATATATCAAAGGCATTCGCTGCAAAAAAAAACAAATACGCAGCAGAGATTGGGAGGCCAAACCCTCATTGCCTTCAAGCTACTGTGCTTAGCAATCGTGTGAGCAACAGCCTGAGCAAACCCAATTAATTTGATTTGTAGATTGCACAGATTAGCAATTGTGTTCCACTGGTAAATCCCACAAGGAGCCCCTCTTGATTACGTTTCTGTACAGCTCCTCATTTGTTACCCTCAAATGTAAAGGCACCTGTCTAAATCCCTTCCATTTATTTACTGCCAGGTATGCAGCCCTGGCTTCCAACAGCACCTTCCGACCAGGATCTGCAAATTTTAGCTATGGAAACTCTCCAGTGCCCATGTGAGGAATATAAGCAAAACCCTTGACCCTGAGGGGCTCAATTGAGCTGTTTACAGACAGTCTGGAAAACAACTAAACCATCTGGAGGACACTATTTCTGATGGGCTTCACTGTAGCCACCAGCCATGCCAGGGCTTCTGCACCCTCCAACACCTCTGGCTTGATCCAAATTTAACATTCAAAAGGCTCAGATTCAAATGTGAGACCCTCTGCATGATAACAACCCAAAAGAGGGCCATCTAAGCAAAAAGAAACACCTCGCTCTGAAAACTGAAAAACGTTGCATGACCTACTGTTAGAGTGAAAATTGTTCTTTCAGCTTCATGAGCAGTTATCTCCCAAGTAAAAATGCCTGATGTAGAAGTATATAGTCAAAGTTGCACGAGAGTCCAGTAATGTTTGTTTAAACCCAGAGATGTCCCTTTAAAACGAGGTCTGCGAAGCTGGAAAAAAAAAACCAAAAACAAAACAAACAAACCAGTGACGACAGAGGGGTAGGGAAAAGCTTTTTTCCTAGTTTTTTAATACTGTATCTACTAAAGAAACATGTTCAGCTGGTTAAAATAAGAAAAGCAAGATTCTACTGATATTGACTGGATTTCAATATTTCTAAAAACATGAGCACTTCATAAATACACTGAAATATTCTGTCATCGCCAGACAGAACATGCCGGTTTTCTATAAATATAGACATCTGGCAGTGGTTTCTTCTACTGCTATAGATTTCTGGTGTGAAGAATGCTATTTTGTAAGCAAATGCATGTTGGAAATTAATTTCACATGCGACAGGTTACATTAAGGAGCAAGAAAGATTTGCTGGGCAGAAGCACGTAACAAAAGCAGTGTTCCCACACCACTCCTGACCCTCTCTATGAGGTTGCCTGCACGATACTGTAGGCATAAAATATATTCCTCCAAGCAGTGCTGTGAAGCTTAATTAAAGCATGCCCACAAGTTGCATTGAAATTTGAAAAGGGGACTTAGTTTGGCGTTGTAATTCCAGCCATGGTGAAACACCACTGACAAAACAATGAATATTAAATATGAGCGAGTAACAGCCTGCTTGGTACAAACCACCTGAGGGGTGCCACCAGCAACAGCCAGATGTGTAAAATCCAGTGCTATAGGGCTATGCCCTGACTTTTAGTCTTTCCTATTTTTTTTGATAGGATTTCCAGTCAGATCTATGTCCTAATTTGGCCCATGGTACAACTGTCCACAGAGTTGCATCAGACAGAGGGCAAGATATTAGGAAGAAATTCTTTCTTGTGAGGGTAATGAAGCACTGGAACAAGTTGCCCCATCTCTGGAAGCGTTCAAGGTCAAGCTGAGGGGGCAACCTAGTGGAAGGTGTCCCTGCCCATGGCAGGGGGTTGGAACAAGGTGATTTTTAAGGAGTCTTCCAACACAAACCAGTCTAGGATTCTATAATTGTACAAAAATGGGCACACATGGGGTCATTACAAAGAGGTGGGCATGGGGGGAACACCTTACTTCACTAAGGGCTCACCTGGGCTAAAAATGGACCCTAATCTCTCACTGTAAGGGTGACAGAAGACATCTCTGTGTAAGGGCACGGGCTATGTTTTCTATTCACATCTGCTTTGCTTACAAAACTCCCTATTACAAAGTAATTAGCATCAGCAGATAGATCAATTTCTGACTGGAAAATTTTCCCTTCTGGTTAACATAAGCCAAGTGTAAACACTCCCTCAGAGGTTAACAAAAGCCAGCAGCCCAAACAGGGAGAACTCTGCAAGAAAAGGAGAGTGGGAGTCAGGGGGAAGTTGAAAAGACAATTAATCACAGGTTTTCATACACCTCAACATATTCCTGCCAGTGATCAGGCATTTAGAGTGACTCTGTACTGCTCCTCACCCCCTTTAAACCCTGTTTGGGGGGAATATTTTCCAAGTGGAAACATCAAAACAACAGATCCCAGAGCCACCCTCAGCATCCAGCCCCCACTGTCCACCTTCCCCACTCCCTTCAGTAAACACCAATAATTCCCCAGCTCCATCAGACCTTTTTTTTTTTTTTTTTTGCTTCCAAATCGACCTAAAAGCATTTTGGTACCAAAGACAAAGAGAAAAGCAGGGAGGACCCACTAAACCCAAAGTCTCCAGACAGCTCTCAGCGTCTGTCAAATGCTTGCGAAAAAATCCAAATAAAGACAAACCCAAGAAGCCTTGATACCTTGTGTTATCTTTGCAGGCTGGCTGCTGCCTTATCAGCTCTGACAGAACCCAGTGTTTAAGAAAAAAATTCAGTAGTCTTTGGGTGGATGTTAGTTCCTAAAAAAACACACAGCCAAATTGCTGGAAGTTGGTACAAGAGCAGAGGGTGAGTGGGTAAGAGACGGCCTGGAAGCCCCCACTGTCGTCTTGCTGTTCCCCCTCAGGAAATGCACTGCCATGTAAGATTTTTAATTATTTGTTCATAATTCACTCCTCACGTTTCACACCCACTGCACAGGCCAAGAGCTACAAGGGTGAACAATGGCCTGAAATGCTGCTTGCTCACATAAGGAATGAGAATGGAATGGAATTAGGATAGAATCCAGGCAAAGCCACCAGCTCGCAGTA
Source organism: Aleadryas rufinucha (assembly GCA_013397815.1). Taxonomy (NCBI): domain Eukaryota; kingdom Metazoa; phylum Chordata; class Aves; order Passeriformes; genus Aleadryas; species Aleadryas rufinucha. The sequence continues at coordinate 85,126 of VZTH01016131.1, forward strand.
CCAGGTTTTCGAGCTCATCAGAAATGGACAAAGATCATCTGATCGTGACTGATGCTGGTCTTAAGTGCCACTGTCCTGACGGGGAAGGATAAAGATGTTTTCTCCCCATCTTCACTTACAACAAAGATGCTCTTTTTGGATAAAGTCTCCATGGAAGAATTTGGATGTTAAGGAGCTCCTCTTTAATGAAAAGCAAAAGTTCTGTTTGCTCTCACACGTACCTCACCGTGCACCGTGCATTTTGGCACCCACCTCACACAGGAGCTGGACTTCTCCTTTGCAAAGATGTGAAGGTCCTGCTCTTGAAAAAGTTATAAAGTAGTTATAAAACACCTTTGCTTGACATTAATTAATGGGTAGAACGAGTTAGCAAGAAAAGAGGTGTCTCAAGGCCAAGGGCTGCTTTTCAGAGCCTCATTTGCAATGTGACAGAGGAAACAGCTGGGGGAAGGCCATCAGCCTCTTGTCAACCCTAGAGGGAAGGACAGACAGACAGACATTCCCTGGGGAGCTGCCCTGGCATTATAAGCCCCTCTGACAGAGGGTGAGTGGCTCTTTACCTCTGACCTGACCCTTTCTCCCCAAGAGAGTCCTCACAAATCTTCCTCAACAGCTAGCAAAACCTGAAGTGACAGACCTGGGCCCCCAAAATGACCCTTTTTCTTTATTTTGTTTTCAAGTTTTGCCCAAGGTAACACTGCAGGGGAGGCAGAGCAACAAAGCAAAGGGAACTGCAAGTGTCGAAGGTCCTCAGCAAGTATTTCTTTGAATACTAGCAATCTCCAGGTGCTTGAAGTATGTGCCTAAACACTTGGAAAAATGGTGTCTGAGAACAGAGACTTCTGTAGTTGCAAAAGTGCATTGAAATCCTTGGGTTTGGACCTCCCCTTGTGTGCCTCCAGTGTTGTGCTACACGGGTTTCAGTGGATCCAAACTGGGATGAATTCAAATAGATGTGTCATACACTATTTTTCGTGTTTTATTTGACTTTAATTACTTCTTAACAGTACTGCTGTTTGAAAAATCTTTCTCAATTGAGGGTGTTGGTTTTGCCTAGGGCTGCTTGGCCCCTTTCCACTGAAATGCCCTTTCAACAACCACCACAAGCCTTTGCAAGGAAAACAAAATCTTCTGGAAGATCTCTTTTTCTGTGACTGTGTGAAAATTTGCCTCTCTCAACTCTCTTTCCTTCTCCCAGATTTTAGGCTGGTTGTTCTTTCCAGCTCTCTAGAAGTAGGAAACCTGTGGTGGGCTCCAGCAGGATGTGGAGCAACACTTGGGAGCAGTCAGGCCTTGTTGGCAGCATAGATGAAGACACTTTGATGATGACGAGGATGATAATAATAGTAATAATGCTTGAATAACCTGTGTAATTTTTTTTCTTTCATTCCAGGACTTTTGATGGTTGTTTCCATAAAAAATAAGCATGGTGTAATGCCTGTCTCTTCCTGAAGTCAATGATGCCTTGTACACTTGATGCCTTGGGCACTGACACAAGGCTTGGGCACAGAATTATTGGCCTGGTAGGTCTGTGTTGCAGCAGCAGCAAAAAATCCTTATCAGGGCAACATCTGCTTTGTACAGGGTGCAGCCAGCAAATATGGGATCTCACCTTTCTGAGGGGTACATGGTAAATAAAACTCAGCTGACCAATGGGTCTGGTTTTGGAGGGGCCCTCTGTCAGTGTAAAACAAAGCCTCTATACAAAGAACTGTTAGTAACTTGCATTTAACACTGTAGCTATTGTTCATTCTGAGTTTGACAGCCCCTTACCACAACAACAGGACTTTGGTACAATGAGGACTTCCAGGCACTAACCCCAATCTAAATAAATAAATAAATAAATAAAATCACACCAGCTATAATAATAACTTTGCCTTATGCTGTGTTTGTCATACCAACCAAAACCACTGCTCATTTGCTGACCTGCTCTCCAAGAGAAATATTAAATATTTCAGATGTTGCAGTCCTCCTCAAGCTCTGCCTTAATATCTATCTTGTAAATACCCTCCAACACATGCCACAGACAGAAGGCCCTGACTCAGTTTTAACACTGGGTTAATTACAGCAGAAAACCTGTTCAATTTCTTTGAAGCATTTTTCACCTCCCTCAGACAAGTTATTGGGTTTGCAGTTTGTGGTTATTTTGCACTTTATAGTATCTGCCTTACCCCTGCAGAGGTAAAAGGGAAAGTGCCTGTAAGTACACAAACAAGAAGATCCAAATCAAAATGCCATTGAAATTCATTCAGGGTTATTCCTTGCTGCTGTTATTTCAGTTAGTGTCTGACAACTAAGCTGCTCCCCTTTATTCTTTCAAACACTTGTCTCAGTGAAAGTTAGATGCTGTTTTTCCTTCTGGAGAAAGAAGCCCCAGAGATGTATTTTCAACCTCCCGGCTCAGTGTTTCCCAGATATTTTGAATCAGGGACTGTTGCCAAGATTCACATTTTCCCCAGATCACCACAAACCCTCACACGCTCAGCTTAAAGCCATCACAGATGCAGGGATGGACCCTGGAGTGGTTCTTACTGCCCTGTTCCTGTTGTCCTTCTCGCAGGCCCTGAGCCAGCAGGGGAACCTGTGCTTGTCCCTCTTGCACTGCCCAGGTGTGAGAAGGTTTGGCAGATTTTAAAGCATATTTAAGAAAAAAAAAAAAAACAAAACCCTTTCTCTTTCAACAGGTACAGTTATTCAGTACCACATTCTGATTTTCACACCTGTACCGGAGTTTAGTCTTCCAAGGCAGAGTAACCCCAGCAGCCTTCACAGGGATACTGGTACATGTACCAGAATCTTTCCCTCTTTACAAAAAACTGGCTCAAGAAGCAAAAGTCAGTTTCTCTAGGGTGCTGGGTCATGTTTCAAAAGGTTAGACATGCGTCAATCATCCCTGGACAGAACTCCTGCACCACATCTCACCGGCCAACATAAACAGCCCCTTCCAAAAAAACCCTAAAAGCGCTGTTGATGCAGCCCTGCAGCATTACCTGTTTAGCCTGCTGGCTCTGTTACTCTCCCTGGAAAAATATTTTCACCCACAGGGAGTATTTTGCCCAAGTTGTTTTCTCTGCCTTATTTTTGCAGCCTGCTGAAGCAGTGTCAGTGGTCAGAAGTTCTGCAGAGACAAAGGCAAGCTTGAGGAGAAACTTCTGGGTGACATATCACATTCGCCTTGGCTCCAGGGTGGATACACACTGTGCCTGGATCAGAGGGAACACCTGGTTACCAGTAGCACTGGTTGCAGCCACCTTTGCTGCCAGTTGTGCTTCTCATGGAGCAGCTCCTTCCTTGCAACAGGCAATGCCGTAGGAAGGCCAGCAAATGCTGACAGAATTAACTTGCCATTTTCCATCTCCCCAAAATGATCCTTCTCTCTCAGAAGCCAAAGACAGAGAGAAGAAGGAAGGTGTCACCGATAAAGTACTCCAAATTTCAAGGGATCATTGAGACAAACAGAAAATTGTCATGACGCAGAGTGTGAAAGATGCAATCTCCCAGTGCAAAAGGGTCAGCGATGCACTGCCCCTGAGCTGCACCAAGAGCCAAATATGATTTTTTCAGTCTTCACATTCACTGCCCCCAGGCTATGTTACATTTTGCCCTGTGGACCTTGATGCATTTCAGATTCCTAAAGAGTCATTGTATAAATGTTCCCATAAATATCCAGTCCTTCAAAGTACTGAGCCTTCCTGCCATAAGTGGGAATGGAAGAAAGGGCTCGCTGCCCGTGGAGACACTGCGATATTCCACAAGCTCAGCCCATGCTCCTCTAAGAATTTAAACCATCACATTTTTTTCCAGGTTGGCTTCCTGCCCGAGTTTCCTCCCCAAAACACCCACAACAAGGTCAGAGGAGCTCTCCCCCTGACCCATGGGAGTTACCAGGCTGGGAGCAAAGGAGGACAAGGACGGGCCAGTGATGGGGTCAAGTTCAGTCGTCTTCAGCTGCCATGAAATCACACCTGAGAAGGATTTACTGCCAGGAGCTGAGCGGCTGCAGTCAGGCAAAGGAAGGAGGGTCCTATTTGTGCATCTAATGATCCAACTTAGCAGGAAAGAAACCAAGTGCTTGACCTTTCTCAGCATCATGTGAAGCAAATGCTCCATATGACACGGCTCCAGCATTATCTACCAGGCACAGGTGCATGACTGCAATTAGAAATGACCGGCATTTCACACATAACAGCACCTTTCAACCCAACTCAGCCCATCCGAAACCACTCAGAGACTCGGTTACCATTTTCTTCCCACCCAGCCTCCCCAGCTCCCTCGCCTGCTCGAGCAGCACCAAATAATTCCCCGTGAAGCCTCACAGCTGTTATTTGAAAAATGAATTGGAAGTCGCGACACCTCCCTGCACGCTGGTAGATCTTACACTTGGCATTTGGTCTGTCCCGACACCATTCCTCACCCCCACCCCTAAACCAACTTCCGCGGAGAACAATGCTGCCGGTTTGTGTCCACAAAAACAGATTTATTCCCCCCTTTCCAGCGGCTCACAACGCCTGCACCTTCAAGGGGCAGTAGCTGCTTGAAGCGAAGGGTTCCTTCTGGTTTGTGGAAAGAAAAGGCTGCCCTCTATAATCAGGGTATTGTTCTCCCTAAATGGAGCCAGACTCTGTAAACACGCTCCTCTGCACAGCGCTGGGAGGGCGAATGCCAGCGTGTGTACACATACATGCAGGGAATGTGTCTCGTTCTAAACAACAGTAAATTATGTTAATTCATTTCCTCTGCCTAAACAGTGCTAATAAGCTCCGGGAAAGGAGGAGGAAAAAGTAAACAAGAGTCCATTACAAAAAGGTGAGGGGGAGAGGCAACCAAATAACTCCACCAAATGTCTCCTCTGGGGAAGGACATTCACGTTACAGCTCAGACGGGCTCCACACAGCCCTCCCTCTGTCCTGCTGGAGGTGGAAATGGAACAGCAACAATTTCTTTCTTTTCTTTCAGAAGGTTTCAGCCTGTTTTCACGAGTTCAGTCTTGTGAAATGGGAAATGAGCCCCCACCAGTGCCCTGATCCACAGCGACTGCATCCCTGGGGGCTTTGCACTGCATGTGATGTGAGTGCTCTGGTGACCAAAGCCAACACGAATAGTCAGGGCCTATTTGTAATTTTCTAACAGGAAAATAATTTCACTAAGCAAACTGCCATGCTTTGACTCAAAACCCTGATTAGCACAGTTTGAAAACAGGGCAGCATACTGTTCTGGGAATTAACTTGCTTGACCCCTAGTCTATAATGGCACTCAAATAATCTGTGAGTCAGACCAAGTTGAAAAACTCTTGGAAGACCACACTGAAAGAATTTACTGGATTTATTGGATTTTCTAGGATAAAAGAAAAATAAGCCTGGAACTCCACTTAGTCCATGGCCTTCAGAAAGACAAACTTTTTCTCCTGACAGTATCTAGAAGAGGAACACTGCAAATTCTGAGCAGCACTTTTTGGGTCTTTTTTTTTTTTAACTGCATATGGAAACTCTCATAAATAGTCATAATTATTATAAATATGCAGGTCTATTGCTATGATTTCTTTCAAGTAGCACCTTGCAGTACCTTTCTTCTTTGGTATTGACGGTAAAGCAAGGGACAGATTCCCAACTCTGTGAATCTACAATCCTCCTCCCAACAGGAGTACTTAAGGGGAGGAGAGCCCTGAATTTAACTTCAATTTAAATATCCAGAGGCTACTTTACCAATTGCATACAAGGACTAGTCTGGTGTTTCCAATGAATTCCCAAAGTCAGGGATAAACCTGCATACATCACCATCACAAAATACTGCTTGAAATCCTCCACATCCTCTGGTCTACTCCTGTTCGAGCAAGCAGGAAATCAGGAAAAGCGTTCTGCCTTAGGAATACAAGCAGGACTTTGCTCTGGTCCAGATAAAACACAGATCCATCCCTACCTTATGGTTTCTGCAGCTCCTGAGCAAAATGCTCTGACTAGCCTCAACTTCTTTGTGCCTCTTTGTATCCCACAAACAATAGTTCTGTGCTCAGAGGAGTGGCAAACACCTCCAGAACACAAATCCAGCAATTAGCAATCAACTATCCAAAGGCAGCTCCCTGCATATGCAAGTATCTCCCTAACAGGTTTATGATTCCTCGTCAATCAAACAAGGCAAAGTAAACACCCGTTTACTGTCCTGGCCATGATTTAAGTGGAAAGTTTCACTCTCATTAGCCCTTAATGAAATTAGCCCCAGCAATACTGCATTTCTGATTAGCTGGGAATAGCAGGAGGTGGAAAGATACTCATCAGCTCTGATCTGTTATTCTAGTTTGATATTAACTATTGCAGATCATGATGAACCCTCCCATGGCGTGGTGCCACCCTGCACAGAACTGAAACTCAGCCTCCTCTTACGAGGCTCCAGTTTCTGCTCTCTGGTAGCATTATATATTTAAATCCTACTCACACCTACTCAGCCACAACTCGCTGAACCTAAAGGGACTATCACCTTTGTAATCCAACCCCGAACATTAAAATATGAAATGACTTATCAGAGCATGGAGCCTGATCTCCATATGCTGGAGGAGCTGTCAACTCCTCCCTAGTTTTTCCTTTTAAAACTGCCCAAAAATACATTAAATGCTTCCCAATATTACTCATCTGGATAAAGAGACACTGTTATTGCCACCAAAATGTTGTGTTAGTCTGCAGAAGAACAGGGAAGATTTAGATTCACCCAGAAGATGAGCAAGGTGGCTCACAGCACCTTCTCTCTGAAGGGTATCCACACCCTGCAGGAGTTACAGCCACCAGTTTAACACTGACTGGTCAATGACAAACAAGCATCCTTCCTTCCACGGTGTCTGGAGTATCCCTGAGGAGACATTCCACAATGTTCAGAGGTTCATCGTGTTACTCATTAACCCTTCCATCCTTGACACGCAGTTCACACACCTGTAGCTCATCTGGCACTTGCCATTGCTTAACCAGCAGTTACAGATCTGTGTTAACAGATCTGAGAACAACCACCGAGAAAAATAACTTCCTCTGTTGTTCCTCAGCTCACACAAACCTATTAGAGAGGAAGGAGGAGGGAAAGAAACCTGTTCACAGTGCTCCAGCATCTGCAGCAGCCTAACTCCAGTACTTTGGCTTGTGCAGCTTTGGGAGGCTGGTGAGTCTGAACAGCTTTCCCTTTGTGGTTGATTTTGCCTTGCCCCATTCACTTCAGTCTAGAAAAAAGGAGATTAAAATCCATACAAAACAATAGTAAAATAGCAGCTAGCACAATGAAAGCACCCTTTTTACATTACAAGGCTTTTACTCATATTGGTCAAAAGCCAATCAAGTCTCACACCTGTACATGGGGGCACCTGGGAGGACACATGAGAAGAGAGAACTACAGCACAGGCCTGGAAAAGCTGCATCCCAACATCCTCTTCAGAGTCACACACTGCCTGCTCGAGATCCTCTCCCAGGGACCAGCAGGCCTCAAGAGCAGGGGTACACTAACTAATCTGGACTGAATTTTCTCTTGGAGGATGGCTAACACATTTCCCTCCATACTCCCCTCCAGCTTTTTCCCTCTCCCAGTATCCTGGGCAGAACTAACAAGCCGAAAGTTACCGCAGAGATGTTGTGCCACTGCACACTAGTACCTAACTCTTAAGGTCATCAGTTCAGGGGGTGTGTGGAGCAACCCTAGCAAAGAGAATATGAATTTTAAAAAATGCCTATTGCACAAATTAAGTCCACATTTCCCTATTTGTCTGCTGTTCCTGTGTTTTTATCTGAGAGGCACAAATACTGATGGCTCCTAGTACACCCACCCAAGTCACTGCCACCCAAGTGGCACCTAGGGTATCACACCTCTTGCATTACTCACTTGACAGGATACCCAAGATTGTGTGAATCTCTCATGAAATAAATTTACAACATGAGGAGAAATTATTTTGTGTCCCATCAAGCTGGGAACCACTTGTCGAGAAGCTGAGCATAGAGGTGCAGCCACCCTGAGAAACATTAACCTGCTCCAAGGAGCCTCTGTTCCCAATTTACATTTTTCTTCTTTCCTTAGTGAAGCTCAAAGTTAAGTTTGAACACTTAATAGAAGAAGTAGCCTGGAGTTATTGGCTAAATTTCTCCACAAAAATTGGAGTGGCTGGGATGAAACGACAACGTCAGGTTGCTTGCAGCACTGCAGGATGCTGTGTTTCTGCTGTGATACAAAAGGGACACTGAATAATCACAGCAACCAACCAGACTCCACACAGTCCAAGTTTATTTGACTGGCAAGGGGTGGGGGGGGGGAAAGAGTGGTGGGAATGGATTTGGCAAAAAACAGCACACATTCACTTATTAAATAACATTCAGGCCAGTCTTCAGTCCCTCCAAACCCAGAACACTGCCTGCAGAATGGCTCCGTCTTTGGGGACAAACCTCTCTGCAGCAACCCCTAGTTTAAGCAGTGAATTTCCAAATTGTTTTCATCCCTGGCAGCACACGCTCCACCCAGCAGCCAGAGCTGGCAGTCAGTAGCAGCAAAATGTGCTTTTCTAGAATAAAAAAAGTGAGTCCAAGCTGTCCAGTCAAGCAGGCGAGTGGCACACCTAGCCCACATCTCCTCTGCTGTCACACATGAGGTGGATATCACAGACAACCAGGGTAAGTCATCCTTCAGGGATGGATCCAAAGCCTATGGGAATGAGTAGGAGTCACAGCACCAACACTCACAGGCTCTGAATCAGGTCCTAACCTGTTACAACTGGCATGGCTGCATCTGCCTATCTCATACGACATCGGGACAGCACAATCAGATTAATCAAGCTTGCTTTTGGAAATATTTTTCTTTTACCATAGTACCACAGTTGCTATGAAAGAGCAGCAGACTGAACAGACTTGCATCAGACAGAGGTCTTTGCAACTTCTACATTCACACTGGCTCCACTCTCAAGAAGTCCTTTATATGATGAAAAATGTTTCACCTTGTTGCAAAAGATTAGAACAGGTGAACACAGCTACATAGGTATGGAGGCATTATTACTACAGAAAGCTCAAAGTAAAGGGTAATTACAGAGAACAAGATAAGAAATAGAAACCCAAATTAAATGTTCCAAACAAGATCAAATGCATTTTAGCTTGAGCAGCCCACCAGAAAACACAGGAAGAGGTCAGATGAAAGACAAATTACTTGAAACAAGACAAAATGAGCAGGTTAATGACAGAAAGGTGAGAAAAGAGCATTTCCACCAACTCCTGTAATGCTGGGATACATTTGCACAGACCCTTTGGGCAGCACGGTTTTACAAGTCACTGCAGACACAAGTAGGAGCTTCAAGTCTTAGGAAAATCAGCTGCACCGGTTCTAATCTCACTGAATAAATAAAGCTATGACTAAATGTTGTTGGGTTTTTTTTTAATTCAACCTAGGCACAAGAGGACCTCTGCATTATTATTTTCCTATTTCAGTGGAAATTTTTCTCTCTTCCAGTAATTAATCCAAAAATGCACAGCCAGGCTCTACTGCACTCACACTCTTCTATGACAAGTGTTCTGCACCCAAGGCTGCACCAGCATTGTTCATGGTGAGACAGATCTCAAAAAGGAATTATCAGAGGGGATATGGGAAAAGATCAGGTCTATCAGCCAATTCATATTAAATGAAAAACTTCAGCTTTAGTTAATAAATTAGCACCAATGGTCCCAAACGTTGAAAAGGGGGTTCCTACTTGCTAGCAAGCATCACTTCTTTTTCAATTTTGAATGATATTCTCTTCCTGAAAAAAACCACTTTCCTATAATATCTCAAGCACCACCTCATGGCATATGGAAGTGTCTTCCGTGGCTAAGACTCAGGCTTTGGAGTCCAGCCTTTGCTGTGTGCAAGTTCATCCCAGAAAATACATGTTGTGATTTGCTGCTTGCGTCTTTTAATGAAGGTCAAAGAAACATATGGACTTGGAAAACAGAGTTATAAAAACTTTTAGGAAAATCTAGATGTATTTGAGCAATTTGCTGAGTTTTGTAATATTCCTAATTAAAACCAAATAAAATCAACCCTAATTTTCCAGTATGACGCACACTGAATTTTATGTTTAAACTCAGCCACAATTTAGAGCGGCCGACAGTCTCAGAAGAAGGGAGGAACCAGCGTTTAAAAAAATAACCAGGATTTTCTTAGATCGTCATGTTGACTCTAGGTACAAGTCATGCTGACAGATTATTCATCAGCAAGTTCCCCAAGAGCACGATCCAAAAAATGCCCCAAACTTTACCAGAAGATGTGCTGTGACTTCCATAAAATCTGAATCAGGCTGTTAGATCTGAACATGCTTCTCTTTCACAAGCGAGAAATTACCTAATCATTATATCTGCTAACAACCACTCAACAGGAATAAAGGCATAAAACAGAAGCCAACAACCATCTCTCTCACATTACCATTATTTATCTTTTCTGTCCTTACTGAAGCACTCCTATAAACCCCAAAGTTCACTCTTAAAAACGCCAAAGTTCACTCTTACAAACCCCAAAGTTACAGAACGGGAATTCTGTTCATCAGAACAAAGAACTCAACTTCCAAGAAATAAAAAACACCTCTAGCACCCTATTCCCTTTTCTTCAATATTAAGAGAAACCAAAGTGGCACGTAACATTATTTCTGCATGAAACCACTGAATTTTGAGGCGGCCCAATCAGCAAATTCCGTGTAAAGCAGACACCAAGCAGGCTTGCAAGCCAAGGTCGCACAGAGAAGTGCCAGAACAGAAAGCAATTAAGGTCCCGTTCTTCCCCTCCCTACGCAATGCACCGAAAATGAAATCAACATCCAAACTAATTAGTTTCCAGCAGAATATCAGTTTACGTGCTAACAGGAGGGTGGTTACTGCTCTTACCAAAAACTTCTAAACATACCATACAAAATCTTGCTTAAGCCACAGGACCAAGCCAGGCACATCCCAGTGTTACCATATACGGTCACCAACGCGAATATGATGGCAACTTGACAGATTTGGAACAAATATTGCGTTGTCTGTCACTGAGATAACACAGGCAGGAAAATATCAGATTGTATTACCTGTGTCCAACCGGAGGTGTGGCATGGCAGGAGCTACATTGCTGCAGGACATAGTCACCAAGGTTTAGTGACCCAAGATGGCATTAATCCCTGCAGAGAAGGCACAGGGCAGGACACTGAGAACTTTTATGCCCAGTATGGGGCTGCTTGGAGAGAACAGGAATGGAATAACATAAGAGACGAGCTGCTGGACCTGCGTTGTTACCGCAGGTTCAGAGCAGACGTTATCCGTCACGGCTGGGAAGCAGGCTGAAGCGGCTGCCCCACACCTTGGCTGTCAGCTGAGAGGCACAGTCCCTCTTAGAAAACCACAGCACACAGGTTTTGTTCTCCAAGAGTGTGTTTTGAGCACACAGGCGTTCTAGTCTTCAGCCACGAGGGAAAGAAGGGGCTTGGATATCTACCAAAATAGCTCCTGAGAAAGTCTTTATTTTTTTTATTCCAGGGAAGATCCAGGAGATCCTTAGCCTGGAATAAGATTGGCCACTGAGAGATTTATTCCAGACAAAGTTTTTCGGAAGGGTTATTCCAGTGCACTTGCAGGTGTAGACAAGCCCTTAGTCAAAGTCTTTCAGTTTCAGCCCCAAAAGCATTGGTTCAAACACAACCAGAGCTATCTCACCCTCATCCCTTCAAACACAGACAGTTCTACCACCTGGACCTCTAGAACCAGACCTGCTCTCTGCTTTTCTTGGATATTTCAAAGGTATTGCCTCTTTCTTAAGAGTTTATCTTGGTTTGCTAAGATACTCCCTTTTTTACAGCGTCTTCTCCATCAGTGATGAGATACATTGGTGGGACAGAGCCAGCAGGCACACATCTGACCCCGGAAAAATGCCCTTTTTTGCTGGGAGGTGGAAAAAAAACCCCTGCCACATAAACCCAATCAGTCATTCCTGCAGGGCCCTTTGCCTTAAAAGGTGTCACCTAAATAAAGATGTAAAAATAATACAACGTAACATTTAATGCAAGATTGCAGCTGAGCATTCAACTGTCAGGAAATATCAAAGCTCGAGCGCGTGGGCAACTTAACTCTGCCCCCTTGTGCAGATGCACCTCGGCACAGCCCTTCCCCAGGCACGGGCACAGCATCAGTCAGCTCCAAACTAACACCCTAACTCCAGCATAACCTAGTTTTGCCTAATATGAGTAGAAAAGAAAGACCATCACTTTCTCAGAGAACTTCCTCAGACACCCTCCTCACTTGATCGCCAGCCAGCAAGCACCTATTTAACTTCTGATGCCTTGGATCAGGAGGTGCTGGCACACTTCGGGCCACACACGTCTAATCTGCAATCAGGATACAGATATTAAATGCTGTTTGACCAAAACAAAGAGCCCTTCTTCCTCCAGAGAAGAGCCTCACGACCTCAGGCTGAGATTTGGCTGAAGGACTGCCTGTAAAACCTGAGCGACTGTAACAGGTAACATTTACACATCTCCAGCGGCCAAAGCCCTTACATGAGGCATTCAGAAAAACTCTGCAGGCACATTAAAAGCCCGGCACATTTTTCCAAGATTCTGAAATTATCCCAATGTAAACACGTAACAATTGGAGATATTTGTCGGCACAAAATAAAGTTTCAAAGTTCTGGAGAGTGTCTCATCTCTGCTCACAAGTTTAACTTTCCATCTATCTCTTTCACTATCAAAAATGCTCTCAACCTTAAGGAGGTCTAAAGCTGGATTTAAATGTCAGCATTTTGTCTATGTTTTCACAGCAATGACTCCTTTTTCTTCTTCACTTCCACTCTCTTAAATCAGCACATGAATGAATGACATTTTTCATGGGTTTTGGCCCTGGCTTTTAACCTCTCTTTCTAGATAATTTTAAATAACCAGAACCATCTCTCCATACACTTACAGGATGGGTTTTTCCATCCAGCTCTGAAAAGTGTTCAAATAATCCAATTACCATTATGATCCTATCAAAGTTGTATTAAAAAGACCTTTCCATAGGAAAAATAATGATGTCCTGATATTACCGCCGTTAATTTTCTGTCACTTATTCACACAACAGCAGCCCACAGCACTTCACTTTCCAGAGGCAATAAGTGTACAAGCAAGACAATTGCAAATCAAATTTAAACAGAGTCAGCCAGTAAAGCAGCCGATACTCAGCTCACATCAGAGACAAGAATCTTTTTGTCTTCTCCTGCCCACTTCAGATCTTTTCCGGAACTCCACCAACTTCTCAGGTCCATTGCAATAATATACATCCATGAAGTCATCTTAATTCATCCACTGCTGCCCATCGCCCACAACTTAAACTGAGTCTCCATTGTAAGCCTTGCCTGGAATTCAGACTAGCAGGAATTACAGCCTATATACTGTTTTCTTTTTCATTCAGTTTCCAGCCAAATCATTTTATAGTGCTTTTGCCTCCATAAAATATTTGCTTGAGAGCCAATGCCAAGGAGAAAAAAAAGCAGTGCACTAACCCAAGCTTGGGTTTTCAGAGTAATGCTCCCCCTCTCCTTTCCCACCCTCACCCCCCCAAGATTTATTTTTGGCAAGTTACAGCCCAAGTGAAGGGCAAGTTTAAACCTTTTAATTTGCAAGTCCATCGTGCTGGATGATTTAAAGGTCTTACAACAATTCACAAAACTCTGAGACTGTTGGGAAACGCAGCTGGAGCAACCTGCATCCTAAAGTCATACCCCCATTCTCCTGGAACAATGCAGCCCCTACTTTGTGACCAGAGGCAGGGGAGCTGAAAGCCTGGATTCCCATTCAGGCTTTCCAAGGACAGCACCCACCAAGGTACAACACAGGCAAAAGCGCAGGAAGAGCCACCGCTCCTTGCACTCTGATCCCAGAGCTTTGCTAAAAGCACCTTCCCATACAGAAACTTCTTTTTCCCTACCCCCATCATTCCCAGGTCAATGTATTTCAATTTGCCTCTGGAAGGGTAACCTGTTTATTGAAATCTGATCAACTGCTGGAGCCTCAGCGCTAAAATACGCTCTCGCTGTTGGGAACTGTCATTTGTCTGTCACCGGGGAAGTTAATGGATGTGTTTGTTTAGTTTGTAAGTGGGAATACACGGGGCAGAGGCTGGAGGGATTACAGGAGGGGAGAGGTATTTCTGATCCACAGAGGAATGCAGCTGCTTTTCTTTAAAATTGTCTGTGTATTTTTACTCAGGCACAAGGAAAGCCCCTGGAAGTTCACCTGTGCCTAAGAGACCTCAGCAAAGCTGGAGTGACCGCGCTCCATCCCAAATGACCGCCCCAGACCACACAGGTAAGGAGGCACCACACGTGGGCACGAGCCTGCACCTCTGTGCAGATAAGACAGTGCAGGGGGCAAGACCCTGCCAACAGCAACTCCCCTGGGAGGGTCCGTCCGGGGGCACCACGGGTGCTTGCGGAGCACGAGCCCACGGAGCAGAGGGAAGGGTGAGAGTCACAGAGTGCTCGCACCAAGCACGGTCCCCTTACCTCTCGCCGAGTCCGAAAATGCAATTATCCCTGCGAAAAGGAGCGCCAGCTGCAATTCCATTTTGAAAACCAGATCCCGCCGTATCGCACAGGCTACTGTCCTCTCAGACCTGCAGGCAGGAAAAAGGACAGCAAAATAGTTACTGGGGGGAAAAACCCTGAACAACCCTCAACTTTCCAGAGTTTTAAATCCTATTGCGAAGACTGACAAGAAGAAACAGCAAATGAAAGAGCGACGTACTTGTAATTCATTCCTTGGAGCTCAGCGAGTAAAACTTTGCCCTCCTCTCTGCTTTAGCCTGATATAAATCAAGAACCCACTGAGGCCAGTATGCTCCTCTAAGTTTACAGTTAATGCATAATTCTTTGGTATCCTGTACAGAACCAGTCTGGAAGGCAAACAAAACGCTAGCAAGTGGCCATAAAACAAGATTCAGGTTAACAATTTGCGGAGGAACTTGGTGGAAGGGGGAGGAGGAATGTTACCTCTCCCATCAGCAGCCCAGAAAACTTAGTGTTGCTGCTCCAGTGCCCCTCAGCCAGGCTCCGCTCTGGGTACGCGCCTTCCTCCACTCCCGAGACTTCTCTGCACAGCGCTGATTCCTCCTTTCCTCTTCTTCCCCCGCCACGATCCTCCCACCAACAGCCCCACTTGTTTCCGTGGGCTCCAGAGGTGCGTCCCAAAGCACAACCGCACTTAATTACCCAGATTCTTGAAGATGCCTTCGCTGTGATACGCACACCCGGGGAAGATCAGGTTTACATTAATTACACCCTGTTCTCCTCCTAAAACTCTCACTCTCTAAACACTGTCTGGATTCCTCACCCTTGTAAACTCCCCAGTTTAAACACCCCGTGCCCCCAGGACACACAACAACCCGCGTACAGCATCCAACAGAGCAAACGCGGCCGCTCCGCCGTTCGCTCCGCCGTTCGCGGCGGGCAGCGGGAGCGGGGGGCGGCGGGGCTCCCCCAGGGCGCGGCTCGGCTGGGCTCGGCGGTAACGGGATATTCGCCGCCGGGAATCGGGGTCGCGGAAGGGAGGGACGCGCGGGGGGGACACCCGGCGCGATGCCACCTGGTGCTGCCCCGCGCCTCGGGGCTGCGCTGGCGGCTCCCAGCTGTGCGCTACCCGGCCCCGGCGGGGTGTCCCGGCCCCGGCGGGGTGTCCCGGCCCGGGNTTGTGGCGGTGGGGGCCGAGCCGCGGCGAAGGGCGGCGCGGGGCCGCCCCGCTCCAAACTTCGCACCAATCCCCGGGAGCCCCCGGCAGCCCCCGCCCTCCGCCGGCCCCGCTCCCCTTAACCCTTTGCGGGCGGCAGCGGCGGCCGCGGAGCGCTCGGTGCGCCGGGAGCGGGGAGCGCGTCTCGCAGCCCCCGCCGCGCTCCGGACCCGCTGCAGCCGCCGCTCCCGAGCCCGGCACCCCCGGCGCTGCCGTGCCGATCTCGTCGTGCCCGAGAGCATTCCCCTCCCCGAACCCCCGTAAGCCCAGCGGCGGTGGAGACCTCCGACCTCGCAGCCCCCCCGCACCCCAGAACCAAAGCATCCCGGCCAAAAAGTCCCGGCCAAAGCACCCCTCTCCCCACGCCAGGAACGCCCCGGCCGTGGGAACCCACCGCGCAGGCAGCGGGGCAGAGATGGGGGGCGGCTGCCCCGTTTTGATCTCTCGGCTCGGATGCAAATGATGCCAGAAAGAAGCTGGCCTCAACTAAACTAAACCAAGTGGAAAATAAACTGTGGAGATGTCAGTTCCTTATATTAACTGTTACAATTATTTATTATTTACTTTCAAACATGGCTTGGCTGATGCATCCACTCTTACAGCAAATCACTCTTCACGCAGGATCAAAACCAACCTGGCAGAATTCAGCAAACAGACTAAACAAACGACAAGAAAAAATACTGCCTCAATAGCTAAACTTTTTGTATCTCGAAAGAAACATCATTACTGTTGATGTTATAGTTTCTTAGATCTTTTACTTGATATGCTCCAGCATGAAGACCTCCTTGAAAGCAAAGTTGTCTCAATACTAGTTCAATGTGATAGGCACCAGGAGAAGTCCTAAACCCAAGCCAATAAGTAATTTGAACATCCATCTTATCTGTTTTGTTAGGATTATGAAATCACACCATCTTTTATTATTGTTATTACTAAATATTTTTACTCAGTGGTTCCTGACAACATTAAGTCTTGATACACAAAATCAATGTGAAAAACGTCCAAGACTAAACATATAAACCCCTTGAGCCAGAAACAAACAAAGCTGCTGACAATACTGGTTTTATATTTTACATATTTATATCATCATTTTTATCATTAAAGTTGATTCAGCTGAGAAATCCCAGATGGACTCCTCCTCCTATCAGGCAATAACTTCAGCCTCATTGAGTTCAAAGGCAGTGTTGACTGAGGGAAACCTTCAGGACTTAACCTACATTGTCATGTTCGTGCCATGCCTTGTGATAAAATCACTCCAACTCGCACCAGAATGAGAGCTCAACTTCATGCTACATCTCAGGTGATGATGTGTAAAACACATATTTGTAACATTTCCCAGCCATTTCACCCCGAAGGAGTCAAGGTCTTTATCCCAAGGACATCACCACACAGGTGATCCAGCCCTAAAACTCTCTACACAACCTCTGTTTCCGTGCAGGTTGAAGTCCAAAGGAGCCCCAGTTCTGGTCCAGATGTGGGACATTGGCTCATGGGTGAGTTTCCTGCCAGGTTAGAGGGACCCGACTGAGCTCCTACCCCTCGTCTTGTTTTTCAAGTCATGCACCGAGACCGAGGTTTAAATTCCAGATACACCATGACTATCTTGTCTCAGACTGTCTAGACTTGGGTGAGCTCTCTCTGGGTCTCAAACAGCTCTGAAAGAAAAGACCTTCTTCCTACCCAGGCTGTGCCCAAGCCCAGCACCGAGCACCCAGCTCAGGTTGGACACAGAGGATAAAAATCCCCTGATGAATCCACTCCTTCCATCCTCACTTCCTTATTGAAAATCACATGTGTGCCTTTGGAGGCTCCAACATCTCCCAGACTGAGCATTTCTCCTCCCAGTACAACCATAAAGCAGCAAAATCTCTCCTGCAGTCTTTCACCAGTGTGAAGTTCTGGGAGATGAAGGATTACAGAGGTGATACACAGGAAGTTAAAAATTATTCAGGTGCCTCAACACCTTCAAGATGCCCTTTAAGCCACTTCCTTAGGCATCCAGAAGCTTTTTAAGGATCTGCAAAGGGATTACATGGGGCAGGGAATGGAGCCCACAACTTCCATACCCCAGGCTAAAGTAACTGGAAAATAAACCTTTATGACTTCAAAATGTCAGCACTCTTTTTTTTTTTTCCAGGGGCTTGTGAGTGCCTGAAAGAAAGTTTGAAACCATGCTGTAGACTTCATCCATCTCAATCCCAATACCATAGCAGAGGAATAAATGTAAAATATTGATACAAGAATAATAATTAATATTCCTGAAACAGCTCCTAGTTTATCAGAAACAAAATCTCATGTTGTTTTCCCAACACTTCTACCTAAAAAAGGAAACATGCCGAGCTGTGTTTTTATTCTGGGCTGGCTGTAGTTAGCAGGATGATTGAGTAGTCTGAAAGTCAACAGCCCCAGTTTGCTCCTGCACCCCATGGTCCTGAGACAAGGCTGTGGGAAAACAGCTTTTTGGAGCGGACAAACAAAAACGAATGCTAAGCAACAAAATACATGTCTCCACATGGCCTGAGAAGCAGCCTAACAGTCCATTTGTATCCCAGTTGTCCCCAAAGCCCTGTTTCCGGACCATGGCTTTTCAAATTTTGCATAGCTGTGATGGTCTAGTGAACATCCATCCCCAGAACGACTTTCCTTATGTCTCCAAAACCACAAATTGGACTTTTTCCAACTTTTTTACCTCTTTCCTCACAGGAGCTGCTCACCTCCACTATCACAGCACTCAATTTCCCCACATTTTCTCCCTTCCATCTTGATCGCTTTGCCTTTTCTTTTCCCCTGCAGAGGACCTGCGAGACGCAGCACCTCCGGACTGGAATTCCCAACCTGTTCCCGTGGTTTTTTTGTTTGTTTTTTTTTTCCAACTGCAGGTGGCAGCCACGCAGTCGGATTCTCGGTGACACTCCACGGGGCCGCGGTTATCCAAGCGACTCGGGCTGGCAGCGGTGCCCTGCCCGGGGAGCACGAGGCCCCGTGGCACGGCTCCACGGGGACATGCCACCGGGGCGGAGGGTGTGCGGGGCTGGGCGGCTCCGCGCAGCTGACGGAGCACGTGAAGGTGATGGAAGGGCACGACCAGGATTAGCACATTCCCTCCACCTGCCACCCCGTCCATGCAGCCCTCCTCTGGTTACTCCAGCGGGAGCGGCCACGTGGGGTCGACCTGAGCATCCCTGCCGGATGCCTGGACAAGGGGGTTGCTCGGGATGCAGGGAAAGGTAAGTGACGTGGTTGATGGGGCAGAGGGCAGATTTCCCCGGGTGGATCAGTTCTGATAAAGCATTTGGCGTGTGACAGGGCAGCACAGGAAATGTCACAGCTGGGAAGACAGGGAGCGCAAAACGCGCTTTTCCATTTGCACAACACCAGAGTCACTGCGCTGCTCCATTTGGGTCTATAGTTAAGGCTGAAATGGTGTTTTTCAGAGAAAGCAGTGTTTTATGAGAGCAGAATCACTGTCTTCCCTATATATGGTAACTGAGACCTAGGTATAACCTAGGTAATATTCAGAGGGGATGAAAGGTGAGATGGAAAGATCAAACAGGGTGATACAGTACTGAAATCTGTATTTTTTTCTTAATAAAAGATGTCATATCTTCTCTCATGGTAAATATACATTTACTCCCTTAGAGTAGCTTTGCTCTAAGTGGTGTTGCAAAGAAACAAATGGTTCATCATATGCATACAGTTCACTTTTATACATGAAGCACGAATGCCAATGTCTGACAGAGAAGAAAGGATGGCAACAGGGTTAGATGTCCTATCATCCAAACCTTGGGTCTTGTTGAGAATGCTGGGAGGTCCCACTTCCCCATGGCTGTTGTACCAGGGCTTTCATGGCTTTTCACAGGCACAAATGATCCCTGTGCTACCTTGTGGTCTCTGTGTTGGTCTGAAGAACTACCAGGAGAGAGTTCCCAGCTCTTTCACCAAGGACAGGTCACCCAGCCTCACTGTGCCTGCAGAATGTGCTTGGATTTCTCATTGGTGCTAAATTTGCACATGACAGCATCTGCAGGAAATCATTTCCACCATTCCCAGTTGGCCTGGAGGCCCTATCTCTCTTGGCCAGGTTAGGCACGCTGTGTCAGCACTCCCTGGCACCAGGGAAACGTGACAGCCCTGAGCAGAGTCCAAGAGGTGCTTGGGGAATGCCTGCCCAGCCCAGCCCAGCCCAGGAGGATGCATCTCGTTGGCAGTGTGAGTCCCTCACGCTGCCTTCCCAGCGGCTGCCAAATGAATTTCAAGGTCTCCGTGTCTAGGACACACTACTCAGCTGCTTAGCTCATGTCTCCAAGATGGGTGACAGCAGAAGAAAACTCCTTGCTCCAGCCTAAGCTGAACTGTCCTCCCAAGGGCAAAGCTCACTTGTGCAGGAGAAACAGAGCACCCCAAAGCAGCACCACAAAGTACAAACCAATATTCCCTGGGTGACAGCTTCAAACAGCCTTCTCTGCTCCAGGAGTATATATAAGAAGGTCCTGGTATAATAAAACACTACAGTCCATGCAAAATTCTGCTTCCTTGCAGGAAGAGTAAGAAAAAGGAAGGGGTTTAGATCAAGCAATCCAGATAGAACACACTGAGGGTTTTAGACACACAAGGCCCAGACCTCATCTGCTTTTTGTCTGACTTCTCTCGGTAGATCTAAGAAAAGCTACTACATATCCAACAAAATCTGCTTCCCTTCTATCCAACAACTAAACCATGATCACAGGAATAAACCACATCTGAGCACCATTTCCACACTCCTGGAAGGTGCTCACCTGTTCAGATGAAGAATACAGTACCAAAAGCAGGCAAGGTTGCCATTTGTTCAGAAGTGTTATACTCCTCCTTTTGTTAATTGTATCTCATTCCTCTTTTTCATATCCCTTTACATCACTCTGTACTTCTTTCCACTCTTAAATATTTTCAGGCAGTTCCCTAACTCTGCGGTTGTTCAAACTACAAGTAGTTAAAGTTTCCAAATGTTCTCCATAAACACATCCTTCCTCAGGCCCCTTATCCTTTATATCACTCAACACTGGTTTCTTGGAGTCAGTCTGACACTGATGTATGAAGGATTTGATTTTGCTTTCCTTCTACATCTGGCTAGAACAAGAATAATCCCACTGGAGCCATTGGACTCATTCTAAGTGAGAAAAAAAAACGTGATCAAACCAACAGACTCATATGAGCAGCCATATTCAGTCCAGGTAGGCTGAGCTGAAGACTCTGAATATGCACCTTTTGATCTAAATATTTCATCTTGGGAGGAGACCACAGTTTTGAAGGCCTTAATCTCCTCTAACTGCTCCTTCACATCATCCTCCTGTTGAAGGAAATTTGTACACATTGATTAGCATTGTTAGCAAACAAATGTAGCAAACATGAAAGAAGAGTTGTGAGAAATAACAAAAAAAAAAGTCCAAGATCAACAAACAGAATGCAAAACAGAAATGCCAAGTATTAATTGCTGAACAGACATGAGGAATGTTAAGGGAAACTGTTTGGGGATTTATGTTCAAAAAAATAAGACAACTTCCCAAACTATTTCCTTTCAAAACTCTCAGCATTTTCCATAAATTCCATGTGCATGTGTGGTGCTCTCTGATAACATACAAATCTGCATGCATAAACTGTTTTGAAATGTTTGTACAGTTTCATCCAAAAATATGACTATATGTTTGTGTTTTAATTGTCAGCAATGGGAGATTAGGCAAGAGCCACATGCATCATGTCAGGGGCACTGACTAAGTTTAGGTGGTACGAGCACAAACTCCCCCCCTTTCTGGCTGGGTCTTGATAACAAAGAGAAACCAAATTATCTGGGGGAAAACCCTGCAGTGAAGCAGCAGCACAGCCCCTGCTCTCAGTGACCGAGGTGCTGGCCCAGACAAACCCCCTGAAACCAATAAAGCCATTTCAGATTCATACAAGTGTAACCAGGAGCAGAAATTAGCTGATTTTCAGGTCAGACATCAGAGTTCTTGCAACCCTGCAAAAAAATAAAGCCTTGTGGGGGGGTAAGTGGGGGGGAAGAGGGACTGACACTTTGCCTCAATCAGTGTTGTTTGAAATGTCTTTCATTTATTAACATTCTCGCTGAAGCCAAACTTTTGTTCCACTCTATCAGGAATATAATGCAGCTGCATTTTCTGGATGGGAACACCACCAAAAATATGTTAACTATACAGTTGACAGCTATGTCTTGTTTACTCTCATGCGTAAAAACCATACGGAGATGATCCCCATAGGAAATTTCTATCTGTATGCAAATAGAAACAATAGGAGAGACTGGAATGGGATGCTCGCTGAGAAATGGGGTGGGAGAGCTGTGCTGCCTTCTCCCCAGTGAGCATCTTGTTCCAGCCTGCCTGGACTGGCAGGAGCTTCGTTTTGCCCAGGGTTTGTCTGAGAAACTCTCCTTGATTCCCCCAAATGGAGATCCAGCCAGGGCTGCTGTGTCGCACCAATAGAGTTTGCAGAGAAGAGGCATCCGTCACCTCAATGCTTTCAGTCTAGGACATTCCTCTTGGAGATGCAATTTTTCTGAAGCTTGTGGATGGCCCTCAGCCCATGCAGCCATACCACCACAACAGCTCAGCCATGGCTTTATTCCTTATGGGAGATGAGCTTCCCATGGGGAAACCCTGAACTCAGTGGGGTCCTCTTGGCCCTTCAGCTGCTCAAACGTTCACTAGACTCTCCTTGTCCTGGTTTTATGCCCATGGCTCCATCCAGCAGCACCATTGGGGTGTCTGGGTGTGCAGGGCAAGGCTGGGGGGAGCACTCTCACACCAGGAGGACAAACCTTGATGGACCTGAGGAGCACTGCCCTCTTCCCCATAGCCCAAAGAGGACGGATACAAAATCCACCATGGCATGATGCACCAGACACTACATGGGGAGCATCTGGCCCACCCTCCCCAGGCCCAGGGAGGATTAAATATTAACCACACCAAGTCTACTCTGGCCTGGATGATGCAAGGCTGCCCCTTGGGCTGGGCAGCAGCCCCCTCAGCCATCCCCAGCAAAGGGAAGAGCAGAGAGCTAAGGAGCCTTGGAAATACACAAGGAGCTGCCAACATTTGCTGCCAAACACTTTTATCTTCTGACAAAGATAAATCTGTTGCTTACTTAACCCAGCCTTTATGAAACTCACAGCTCTGGGTTTCCAAAATAGCAGGAGCAGAGTAGGGCTGGCCGGTGTCCTGGTGAGCAGCAGATATACACAGGGCAGGGAGAAGGTGACAATGTATCCCAGGAGAAAAATGCCTGGATAGTAAATCACATATGATAGAAATAAATAAGAACTTAACCTCCATGGACCAGTGGACTTATCTTCTCATGTTTCTGTAAAGTGCAGGTGTCTGTTTACTTAAGAGAGCTATTAAGATATAGTGTTAATAATGAAGAACAAAAAAATCTGCTACTCAAAAAGAATAATGAAGTACATAAAAATCTTGCATGGCAAGGCAAATGTAATGCAATAGCAAGAGAGCAAAAGGTGGCATAAATACATAAAAGGGTGTCCTCGGCTGTCACAGGGTTTGTAACCCAAGGCCAGAGGGAAGAGAGATGTCGGGATACACGGCACAGCACCCACTGCAGTGCTGGCTCTGAACTCCAAGGTCTGCTCACTGGGGTACTTTTATCCATGTTCTACACAACTGTGAGTTCAAATAGATCAATGTCATTCCAGGGTTTGGGTGTGGAGCATTGGTGGGGCTTTGGGGCCTGCCTCCTCCATGAGGTCCTACATCTGACTGACCAGGCATTACCCATTTGCCAGAGCTTTTGTCAAATCTCAGGCTTCCTGCAAAAAGGAGCCAGACTCCACTCTCATTTTCAGGTTATTTGCTTAGTTTTTACAGGGATAGGTGCTGCAAAACCATTACAAATACTGGGAACAGCAATTCCCTTTTTAGCTATAAATCTCACTGGTCCCAGGAAATACCAATTTTCTTTTAATACTAGAGTTATTATCTGGCAAGAATATAGCCCCTTACTCTGCCACTCATGACCCAAGCTGAACCTGTTTAGCCTGTGTTATTGTGCTAGTGTAATTCAGTGGAAAAGAGATTGGATTAAACAGGCAGCTCTGGAGGAGTAAATAAAAGGAACATGCTCTAAAGAGTAAATAGACAAGTGTGGGTATAATGGAATAACTCCTGGTCGTGCTAAATCAAAGAGAAAATAATGCCCTCACTAAAATCTGCACATGGGTGTTTGTCTCTGCAAGAAAGAGAGCCAACAAAACCCAGAGGGGAGGAAAGGATGCTCTAGGGGTATCAATAAATCCACACTAGAAACAGTACCCAAAACAAGGAAGTCTAAAAGAAAAAAAAAAAAATAGGCAAGCTCCCTGTAGCAGCCAAGCTTGTGCTGGGCAAGAAACCCAATTTCTGAATGATCTGCACAAGTTTCCTAAGATGAGTGTATAGAAAGCTGGGTTAGCTCCAGGTAGTTTCTCACTGATTCTAGATCAAATTTGTTTAGCAACAGAAATAATATTTTTTTCCTCACTGCCAGCCCTGCAGCTCAACCTGGACTGGCAGGTTGAGTTCTCAGCTTCACCTCCCCTTTTTCTTTCACACTTCTCTAGCAAAGCCAGAAGCATGTTTGATGTTTGAAGGCAGTAACAGGATTTTCCTAGCACAGGGAATCCCACAAGAGTGGCCAGCAGCTTCTGTCCAAGCCAGCAGCACAATGTCCTAAGGCAGGAGAGAGGGCTAGGAAGATTCAATACTTCCTGGCAGCCTGAGCATGGAGATTCCAACTTTGGGAATGGTGAGCTGGCATCATCAATCAGCTCAGCTGTTAAGTCAATTAATTTGTCTTCCTTCACAGGCAGTTTTACCCCCAGCAAAAAGTTGGGAAGCTGCTGATTCAAAGATCACTGCATTTCAACCCCCAATCACCAGGAATTTGTACTCCAGGAGCACTGCAAGAGAAACAGGGCACTCACATCTCC
Source organism: Aleadryas rufinucha (assembly GCA_013397815.1). Taxonomy (NCBI): domain Eukaryota; kingdom Metazoa; phylum Chordata; class Aves; order Passeriformes; genus Aleadryas; species Aleadryas rufinucha. The sequence continues at coordinate 109,791 of VZTH01016131.1, forward strand.
AGGACCAAAACAAGAAAAAACATTTGTTTGCAAGGCAGTGGCTGATTCTGGCTGTCTTCACTCCTGTATAATCCATGGTGGATCCTGGTCTGTCTCCAGCCCTGGGTTGGCCTGCAGAGAGCAGGGGAAAAGATTTCAAAATCAACTCTCATACTGCTCATATGAGCCATTAAATATCCAAGTGTATCCAAGTGTGGTAAAACATATGTGGAGCCACATTTCAGAGCTGACATCCACAGTTTCATGCAGTGGCATCAGAAAAAGCACATTGTGCATGACTCAGGGACATTTGTTTCCCATCAGCTGCAGAGGAAATTCTCAGCACTTTAAAGGTGTGAGGGTCCTTCCCATGGGAAAATGGGACAGTGAATCTGGGAGCCAAAAATGAAGTTCTCTTCCTCATTTCTACAGTGACTTTAGTGACAGAGCTTTAATGAAGAGTTTTGACAATATACAACATTGTTATATGTTGGCTCAGCTTTATGGATGCATTGCCTCTCCTCTGCTAACAAGGGAATAGGGATCATCATTTCAACTGAAAGACATACAAGTGCAGGAAGACTAAAAATACACAATTTTATGCAGGCATTTTTCTAACCAGGCTCTAAATGTCTTCTTCATAAATCATTTGCTGTTATGGAAAGGGTAAGAACGTTTGAACATTTCAGAGTCCTGATGTGTCCATAAATTGAGATACCCAGATTACAGACACAACCACCCTTACTTGAGCACAGCACTTAAAGTGAATAAATGGAGAGAAGGAATTCCACATATTGTAAAGTTATACAGTGCAAAAGAATTCTTCAAGGAATTTGACATCCTGAGCCTTAGACAAGGAAATCCAGGCCAGGCATTAGGGAAAAAGTGAATACATTTTAAGACCAGGCAGAATTAGCAGGATGATTAATCTGAATAATCCAAAGTGCCTAAACTCAGCCACATTTTCCAAAAAAGTGGAGTAAGTGTGACTCTCTTGTGTGATCCAGCACCAAGGTGAGGGACTTGGGTTATGGACACCAAAGTCATCTGCATGAAAGGGTCCTCAGGGCACCACTTCAGAAAAGATCCAAAAGCAAAGAGATAGTTAAAACTGCAGGTCAGCATTTCCAAATCACTGACCATGACTCCTGGGGGGAAAGAGCCACGCCAGTGGCGTGCTCTGGCAGGACACTCTGCTCTGTGAACCCCTGTGCACAGGGCAGATGGGAGTGACCATTAGTGCAAGGAGTGAGCCACCAGAGCTTCTGCTTTCACCAGCTAAAAGTTCCTTACAACCAGTCCTAGAGTGACTCTTTGCTTTCACCTGGCCACGATTTACTCCCAAAGTGGGTTTTCCCAGCAAAGGTGCAGGGCACACTCATGTTGAGACCACCTCCAAGCAGCATGCAAGCTGTGCCTCATGAGAAGCCCTCTGGCAGGTGCTTCAAGATGGGCTGGAGGAAATTTGGGTGCAGGAAGTAGGGCTGCATGGCTTGAAACTAGGGAGTCCAGAAAAGAGCAGCATCCTTCAGCACAAACACAAAGCTTTGTCTGTGAAAAATGGCTTGTCAAGAGAATGTAGAACAGGAGAGCATTTGGGATGGTGTCTGTAAGAAGAAAATAAGAAGACTCTTCTATTTGAGTAGAGAAACGTTATTGCTAGCACTTGTATCCTTGTAGAATTACTTTTCTTAAACATAGGTCCATTCTCTTCCGAAGAGACAACCCAGGAAGTTTAGTGCAGCATGTGCAAGAATATCTTCATTATTAGTAGCTACTTTTTGCTCGGCTCTCAGAGGTGTGCTGGGACTTAATAGCTAAAACATGTTTATTAGGTCTGAATAAAGCCTTGTGGGTCACTCAGAAGTGACACAAAACTCAAAGTATCAGACTAGTGCCATTTCTGACCAGTCTCTCTGAAGGCAGAGTTGCCATTAATTTCATAAAGTAACTTTGGTAGAGTGGTTCTCCACAGGCCTGGAAATGTGTATTTCATTTTTTGCCATTTAGTAATTGAGTCCTATGCACCAGAACAGTGAACCATGTACTCGGGTAAGTTGGACAACACAGGTTTTCACTGGAGGAGGGTTTGCCACCCTGGATATACCCAAGCTGCACACAGAGCATGGATAAGCCAGATACCAGCCCTTTTCCTCTTACTGCCACTTCAGATGTCAATCACATGCAGGCTCCTGATTATAGCAATTCATGCCACCACTCCTGTGAGCTGGAAGTGAGAATGCCTGCGTGAAGCCCCGGATGCCACCACAGAGAGCAGGACACATGGTGTGAAAGGTGTAGGTGTAGGGCAAGTGGCTGACACTATCGTCCCCTAACAAGCACAGTTTGCACAAAGAGCAAACTGAGCACATGGGCTGAGACTGACAAACTGTTGGTCAGAGACGAGCTGCAGCCACAGAATTCATCTCTGGGTCCAAATCTTTTCCAAAGCTCAGGAGCATTTGGGCCTGGAGCTGTCATTCAGCCTGCTGGAGACAGACAGTCTCACAGAGACACCGTGGCACACTTTGGTTTCTAGTGCCTGATCCAAATACCTACATGAGCACATGGCACTCCCAGCATCTTCCTCTTCCCCTCCCATTGTCCTGACATGTCCTCATCAACTCACTTCAGTTTGTACCGTGTTTAGAGAAGCTTTGCAAATATTTCTCAGCTTTGCCAGGAATTTATTTCCTCATCCCAGTTTGTCCTGAAGGTGGCTAGGAAATGACATGTTATTCAAGGTTGTAAGGAACTACCCTTGGCTCAACATTCCCCTTCCTCACCGTGGCATTAGAACAAAAGAGAAAGGGAGAAATAAATGCCTCCAAGTCTCAGTTACGGATGAGCAACAGAAGGGTGGTTTATTCTTCTGCTGCTGAACCCTCCTTGTGGTGCAGGGACATCATCTGAGCTCCATCAGAGGCAGCATGCCACCACTTTGCTCCTCACATCTGATGCCATGGGAACTGAGTTATGTGATTTCCAAGGCCACATCGAAAGTTATTGGCAAGATCCCACATGGGAATAAGTCCTGTGAGACCCAGAAGTGCTAGGGAGCAAAAAGAAAAACAGGTAGGAAGCTCTGCAGAGAGCTTTCCAGACCTGCTAAGGTGGGTATTGATGATCACTGGGAGGCTGGCGTGGCTCAGTGTAGACTCTGTGCAGGCACGTCTCCATTGTGCTTCCAGTGCATTCCAGAGCCACCTCAATTCCTGTCAATGTCTGATTATCCCTCCCTTCCCTTCATAGCTAAAGGAAACATTGAAAATGCCAAGATTTACTTTTGTTTATTCTTTTCTTATCCATCTCTCCCTCTTAGCTAGTAAGTGCTGCACAGCCTCTGTTCTGCCATGTACAGCAGTAGTGTGTGAATAATAAATAACAATGATATGCTTTCAGCCAGAAAATAAACCCCATATGTGTCCTCAAGTATCTCTTTTCTCTTGAAGTATTCATGCAAACATTGGTTCCAGAGACTGTTATAATCCTGTTTACTTGTCAATGCTTGGAGTGAGCATGTAATTACAGTTCCACTGTAAGATACTTAACATGTAATTCAATGGCAAAGAGCTGCCACGTTATTATAGTCTTCTAAGTTTGGATTTATGCCCTGAAATCTAAATTAGTCCCAACAATTTCTGTTCAGAGGAGGATAATTTAATGCAAATATTATCAAGCACACCAAAGAGCAAATTTCACCAACACAAGAATAAATGCAAGCAAGTAATTTTTAATTTTTAATTTTTTTAAGCTTTTCTTGCCACCACAGTTTTCTTGGACTTGTATCTCACTAGATAGGCAAAGGGTTTGTGTTTGAGTGTGGTGCAAAAGTGAAATTAAAAGTATCAGTGGCAATCAGAAACCTTGCAAATCAGTTTTGTCCTTGAAGACAGACACAAAACCTCTGGCACACATCTCTTACGGTGATACCGAGGTGCGACCTTGATGCCAGTCCTGAGCAAAAAGAAAAGGAACTAAAGAAAGCCATAGGCATATGTAGCCTTTGCTCACTCATTCACCCTGGTGTAGCTGTCTCTAAGATCTGTCGTTAAGCTACTGCCTGTCAGACCATCATCATCAACTACACTAATTGGGCCCTGCCTTTAAAATAATCCATCCTCAGCACCACAACACTTCGCACTCCTACGGGCCTGTTCATTCAAGACTCTCAGAGGGCTTTACATGTCCCGACTGCTCAAGCAATACAATGTGCCCAAGAATTTGGTCAGAGGCACGAGAGGGGTAGCTGTGTTTGCCACAGCACAGTCACACGCTTGCCTATGGTCACAGACGAGGCTGCTCGAGGAACACAGGGAGGACTCCAGCTCCTGGCTGCACTCCTTTTCTGCATGCCCAGCCCGTGTTTTGTTATGAGCCTCAGTTTTCCATTTGTAAAAGGAACTTCAGTCTTTCAGCCTTTCCAAGGGCAGTCTGACACAGCCATAGGACCACTCAAGAGCAAGGGAGTTATCCACAGCTGTGGAATTGCCTGGGTCTCCTTCACCAACTTTCAGCAAGGTTGCCCTTCCCAAGCCATTCCCTGGCTCCTGAAGCTCATTTCCAGCCCTTTCAGTACAAAAATAAGGCAGGCAGTTTTGTTCCAAGGCGCAGAGGCCACAGCTAGGCCAGGAGTCCACGGGTGTCATGCGACCGCAGGCAGAGAGTCCCCGAAGCTCAGAGGAAGGAGAGGAGAGGAATGTGGCCCCGGAGCAGCTGGGACCCCAGGCTGCCAGCAAGGCCAGGTGTGCACCACACCAGCAGGGGAACCTTGGGCCATGAGCCGGCGCTGACAGCCCGGGGTCCCCAGTACATCAGCTCTTGGGGTCTCACATGCATCTGCTGGAGGGTTTGAGATGTGCTGTGGGGATCATTAAGCAGATGGGCTGCTGGCTGTCCAGCGTGTCTGCCAGACTCAGGCAAGCTGGAGGGAGTGTAACCCCATGGAAATCATGCAGGCATGTGGATGAATGTGCAGTATCCTCACCCATGCGTGGGGAGAGGGAAGAGGTAAGTGTAGCACTGGCTTGGATGCATTGCAGAAGCACAACAAGACCCCAGGAAGAGAGATGAGTGACCAGCAACACAAAAGCCATCACCTGAGAGCCATCATACACCCCTTGGAAAATGTCTGGCCATTTAGCTCTCCTCTTAGCAACTCTCCACTCTTATTTAGGGAGAGCTCGTTGATGGTCCGGGTTCATTCAGCAGTTACATTGTGCCATCTTCTGGTTAAAGGCTGAGGACTCCCTCTCCAGGAGTCCTGCTTCCCTCCAGCACACAAGGAAAGACTTTTCTTATGCCTTCAAGAAGTGAGGTCTGGAGATGTCGGGGCAACTTGGCTGCTGTGGTGTAGCAGCATCACCTGTGGAAAGGAACCACAAGCCCAAGGCAGTTTGTGAGGATCATGGGGATGTGGGAGCTGCCAAACACAGCCCTGGTCTGCCAAGCCTGATGTTCTTGCCTCCAGGAGAAATAACATTTGAGCATATCTTTTCGGTGAGACATTGAGATAACCTTATACCCATTTGGCTGGCTGTGCACTCATGAGCCACCTGTCAGTGATGAGCAAACCCTCAGGAAAGTGAAAAAGAAAGTAGAGTCAGCAGGGTCCTCAGAGATAGAACATGTTCATCTCTCTAGTAAGGAAGATCATAAATATCCATAAATGCATGAGGACACATGCTCAGAGCCACTGCCAATTACTCATGTGGATCATGAATGTGGGGAACTGCATGTTCCCAACCCACCCTTTGCTGCAGAAAAATGGAGATACAAAACTGCAGAGGGATATATGATCTTGGAAAGAGAGCTCTTCGTGGAGAAAAACTAGTCTGAATGTGCAAGCCCAGACTTGATGCAAAAGATTTAATTGACAAATCCTCTTGTTTTTTCAGCAGCACAATTTATAATGTAAGTTTTAAAATGTGGCTCCTGAAAGAGGAGTAATTTCCAGCGCTGCCACATCACGCCCAACTCTGACCTCGCTTGCACCAACACAGCTCACTCGATTTCAACAGCAGCATTTCTCCACCTACCAGGATCATTTTGCAGAAGTCGGTGTGCAGGATGATGAGTTCAAAAGGAGTTAATTAGGCACATAGTAGACAGACAAATTAGAAACAAAGACTTCACTAAATACTGGTTAAGCAAACACAGCTTCAGGGAAGATCCGTGCTAGGGATTGTCATCAGCAGTACTGGTGCGAGCTGGATGAATTAGGTGCACAGCAGTCCCCACCAAAAAGCTGGCACATAATGATATTGCTACAGGAAACAGTATGAAAGCATGAAATCACCTCCTGTTCCAAGAAAGGGAAATAGCCGCTACATTTCAGACACTGCAGAGCATGGGACCTGACAGACCTGTGGCTGCAAGCATTTGCCATCCTAGTAATATTGAATTATTCGGCTGTAATGAGCTCTGCAAATGTGTTCAGTCTCAAAATGTCTTTTTATAGTGTTCTGAAATTTGAAGTAAATCAGGATCGTTATGAAAGCAGTCTGATGATGTTACACACAGGTATCAGCCAGTGTCAAGGTACTGTTTTGCTCTTAGCTTAACTGAAGGAGGAGAAGGAGACAGAGATTTTTACAAGATTTACATGACTTCAGCCTGGTCTGCCCACTTATAATCTGCCTACACTTCCTAACATGCCGAGTATCTCCTTGCACAAGTCTGTCATCAGGAGGAGATATGGGAACTTGTCCAGATTTTGCAGTAATTCAGTCAGTCTGTGCCCTCAGTGATTTGGCACATGAGCAATGGGGAGCTTGGATTGCACCGTGCTGCAGCCCGGCCGTGCGGGAGGTCTCTGTGCATTGCATGGAGAGCATGAAAATGCTTTCTGAGGCTGAGCTCACGCTTACATCCACATCACTAACAGCAGAAGAAGGATTTGAGGTCTGAAGCTGGATACCTGGTGGGTAGAAATGAGAAATGAAACACATAACCATCTCCCAGCAGGGCATGAGCTTTGCTAGCGTGTGACCACTGCTGTTATCCAGTCATCTCCCAAGAATGAGTAAGTCCCTCCCTACCCTTGCATCATTGCTTGAACCCATTGGTAGTAAAATATGAAGTGCTTTTGCTTCCTGCAAGCGTACCAAATATCAGTCCCCCTTACGCATCAGCTTTCAAACCTTGCAGCGTTTTTCTTTTGATCATTTCTATGCCTACATTTCTTTAATTGTATAGGCTAAGACTGACTCAAATATTCTGTATGGGATCTTTTAAGGCTATGAGCTTCTGAAATCAGCAATCTAAACACTTAATTATTTTGGTTTTTACTGCAACTTTCAAACTTTCTTTGAACTGTTTTTTTTCCCCCTGAATCTACTTATGGGTTGCTGTTCACTCATTGCTGCAACAGTTTTCCTCCTCTCCACTCCAGTTTGGCTCTGTCCTCCTACACTTTTGGCATCACAAGCTGACAGTTAAGGTTTTCTGCCAGGTCCTCAGCACTGTGCATTTTACAGGGTCCCATGGCCTCGCTCCTCCTTCCTAAAGGACTATCCTATTTCATCCCATTCACTGCTCTGATTGTGGCTGGAATTTTTGACCCATCCCTCTCTTTGCCTTTTTGCTGCTTATCACCTGCAGCATTCCAGCATTCCACCACAGCAGAGTTCATGCCACCAGCTCCTCATCTGACATCCCTGGTGAGTCCCCATTCCCTGATCCCAAGCATTGCAGATGGTGCCCGCAGCCCATGGATCTCCCTGATACTCTCTGGGACCAAGAGAAGGAGCAAGTCCCCAAATGACCAGGCACTGGCCTGGTCTTGAAGACTTGAAATAAGAGTGACTCTACTACTGACCTCCTTGGCACCCTGCTGTGCCCAGGGGAGCTCACCAACTAGCAACAGCTCTCTGCTCTGGAAAATACATAGTCTGAGCAAGGGCGTTTTTACCCAGTTTCTAGCACAGTGCAATATCAAATAACCAGACAAATCCCAAATATGTCATGGGTGCACTAGACTCACTGCTTCTACCAAATCAGGAAGGCAGTTGGACATTATTTTTGGCATGATTTGGTTTTAAAGTGCCCATGTTGTCTGCTGGCCATTGGATACTTTCCTACCAGTTGTTGCACAAACTCCTTCAACAGACTGTGAAGTCTGGACACTTCCCCAAAACAAACAAGCTAATTACACAGAAGATGCCAAGATCTGATTTCATGGTCTTCTTAAAGGCAGGTGCCATATTTGTTTGCTGCCAGTCTTCAGACGTCTTTGACCTGCAGGTTCACTGACATAATTTTTTCTGGCAATTTTTTTCTCACTAGATGCGTGATCCTTTCATGTTGTCCAATTCCCACTGGCACCAGAGAGAATTTTGGCTGATCCAGGGCTAGAGGACACATTTTTTAGCATTTTTTAGCTCCCCTGGGTGCATTATATCTATTGATTTATGTGAGAAGTGGTTACTTTGCCTTGGTGGAGAAACAAAAACACCCAAGTGTGAAAAGACAAGGCGACTGAAGACACAATGGTCATGTAGTTCCTGAAATGTTTGTCCCATTTCAGAAACAACACTCTGCACTCAGACCAAGTGATAAGTGGGGACAGAGAATAAGCCAAAATCAACCTCTTTATCTTAAAAAAAATTCAGCTTCCTAAAGCCAACCTGGATCTGATCTGTGTGAACAACAAGAGAAAGTGCAAGAAAGCTGAGATATTTCTTAAAATAATATTACCGTAGGACCCAACAAAATGTAAACTCTGCTCACAGAACAAAAGTTATCTGCAATTAGCACTGACATGATGCCCATGAGAGGTCAGATGGAGAGCAGAGCCCTCAGCCTTCTACGTTTTGCACGTTTAATTTGCAAACATAGGCAACGATCCTGTTGGGAGATACCTTGGCGGGACATCAAACACCAAGTGGTTCTCATTGTCTGTGAACTTCCCTTTAAAAGCAACAGGACTCCTCCCAGCACGTAAGGATAGAGGCCTTTGGTTAAAATCTACGTATTGGACTGAATTCACCAGCTCTATTGAGGCAAGAAGGATGGCTCCCAGTATGTGGCACTGGTTAAGGGGCTTCATTACATTCCCTGGCCCCGTGAAAAACTTCTTGGGTTGAATTAGAATTTTAAAAAGTAACTCAAGTATGTTCTTTGTGAATGATTATAAATCCCTCTTGGACACCAATTCAAGCCCTCAGGTGATCTAAAGAGGCATAACACAGAAAACAACAGTTTAGGCTCAGTAAGGTCACTGAGTGTACAACAGGGAAGATGTCCCACGCCATGCCTTGAAATCATTCCTTCTTACTCCCCTGATCCAACATCATGGATGTCAACAAGAGGATTTGTCTTCCCTGCACAGTGCAAACCCCTCCAGCATCAGACACAAACGTGTCTGCCCCAACCCCCTTCCCCACCTACAGCACATGGATCAGTGCTGGGCTGGGACATCTCTTCCTGTCTCCTGCCTTGCTAGGAATTGTCACTTAAGATCTGCTTTTCTTGCCTGTTGTGCAGATTTCTGTGGTAGCACAGATTCTTTCCCATGGGAATTTTTCTCTTCTTCTCCCTGTGTTCTATAAATAAAGATAAGGTTTGGATGTTATTGAAACTGTCTCTGGAAAGATGGGCAGTTCTACCTGGCCTATGGGCCTAGGGGGAGGTTTTGAATTGACCCAATCCGGAGAAACTTTTAAAAGTCTATATAAGTTTTAGAATTAAATAATAAAATCAGAATTCCGCCTCACCCGATCCAGTCTGGTTCTTGCACTCGGCTAGCGCTCAACAGCGACAGATTTCTTTCCTTTCTGCACAAAATATAAATGTAAGGGGGCACCCACATACATGTTTAGGTGTTTGTACATCAGTGTGTGTGTACAGGCCACATCTTTCCCTTTTAGTTAACATAACCTGTCAGGAAGAAAAAAAAAAAGAAGTTAAAGATGTCATGTCATGAAAATGTTATTATCCATGTGGCACTGCCAGATGACAAACTGACACCTCCACATGATAAATGAAGGGCTTTGGATGTGTCCAATGGGATGAAAGTCCAGTGCAATCCCACAGGAGCCAAGTCCCTCAATGAGCTCAGACCAAGAAAATTCTGTTGCTTTGCCAAGTATTCTGCAGAGAGAGGAGAAGATCTTCTTCTGGGACACTGTTTCCCAGCAGGCCAGAGGTGAAATGGGACTTGAGTGCCCACTAAAGCCCATGGCCAACTTGTATGCGTGCTGGAAGAAGTCCAGTTTCACAATCAAACTATCCATGAAGGGAGGGCACTAATGAAGCAGAGCATCCTCTGGGAAAGACTGTTTGTCCTTTTTCGCCTGGCAGAGAATCTCTCAGCACAGTTTCAATCACACAACAGACTTGGCAGTAATGTGGGCTGAATTGTTGCTCCTCAGGGGTCTGTCTGCCAAGAAAACTGAGGAATGACTCATGTGGTGGCATTCAGAGTGAGGGGAGGGAAGGACCCGGAGGTGACAAATGATTCAAAAGCACAGAGGTTGAATTCCATGGGAAGACAGGTCAGTCCCACACATGATGCAGGAAAATGCCTTGCAGCACATCAGGGTGGTGGAGCAGAGCAGTGGGTGATGGAGCAATGCATCCTTCTCCTAAGGCAGAGACAGCATTGCTGTGAAGAGGCAAGTGACACTCGTCTGATCCACCATGAACCAGGATATCCAGAGGGTATGGATGGCTCAAGGCCGAACCAGATCATTAGAAAATAGACTGATAGCAACCTGAAGTGGGGACTGGAAATTTCAGCTGAATTTCTTCCGAAATTACAGGAAAGACTCAGTGGGAACATTCAAGAAATGGGCCAAGATGGACTTTCCTCAGTCAGAGGTGGAAAATTCATTAGACCCACGTCATGTTGGCTCCACTGTGACCCATGCAATATCTGTGTTGGAGAGAACCAGATGTGCTCCAATGATATTTCTGGGAGATGCACTCGATGAGCCCTTGAAAGCAGGCTGTACAGGGGGGGAACACATCCCCTTTGCTTCCAGAAACATTTGCTTTACATCCATTACTTTACTCATAACATCCTCCCTCCCCCCCATTTACAGAGCCCAAGTGACCCATCTTTTGCATTTCTTGCTGCTTTTACAAATCACATGTAAAAAAACTGGTTACTGCTTTCACATCCACTGTTCAAAGGAGAGAGTCAAGCAAGGGAATATGGAAAACTGTTATAAAACCAGTTATAAAACCAGTGGCTCCTTGTTACATCCCTGTCCCTCTGCTTTCTTGCATATCTTTGTCCATTAAAGTCCCTCCTTGCTTTCATACCATCCTCCTCCAGCCCAGGCTGGGCATCTCACAGGAGGCAATGACACCTTGGGGGCCAGGAAGGGCCATGTCAACTTTACAGAAAAATGGGCAAGTTCTGGAGAAATCATTCCCAAAGAGGCAATTTTGCCTTGAAACTAACATTGAATACATGGCTGTGCTTATGGGACACCTGACAGTGCCAAAAGAGATTGGAGGGGGAAAATAAACCACCCTCCACCCCTCAGCTTGCTGCCAGCACCAAGTGTGTCCAACTGCTACGCTGGAGAGACCCCACCAGCTATGGAATACTGGGACAGGCTGCAGGTCTCCCATTGCTGGTGGGCATCGGGAAAATCTAGAGGGGCAGGTTCCAGGGCTGAGCAGCAGCCAAGCACAGCCCCTTCTGGGTGCAGGGCTGGGGTGCAGAGGTTGGGGCTGGCTCCTGGAGTCACTAAAGCATGGATGGAGTTTGCTTTTGGCAGGGGCTGGAGGGGTTGCTGCGCCGTGGCGTCACGGCCAGCTGCTGAGACGATGTCTGGGCCCAGGCACTGATTAGAAGTTATCCCAGACGGAGCAGGGTGAGGGCAGGGGGGGAGAGTGAGTGATGGATTAACCCGTTTTGAGTCACACTCTTTATGAAGAGCGGGCTGCTTTCTGCTCCAACACTGAGTTACGCTAACAGGCATTGCTGAGACGGGGGCTGAGCGAGATTTATTTATCTTGAATCCCTTTAAACATTTCAACACCCCATGGCTGTGCACCCAGCGAGCCTGTGAAACCACATGCCTCACAGTTCCTACCCTCTCCCTGCTATTCCCTCCTGGCTATTTCATTCCCTCCTTGCTGCAAGCCAGATTCCTTGACAAAATTAAAACTTAAGGCATAGGAGGCACGCACTTGGCTTTCCCATATGCCCACCTGGTAGGGTCTGGTCCTGCCTGGGGATGGTGGGAGCTCTCATCAGCACATAATCACTGCTAAAAGAACCCATGGCCTCTTCTTTTCTTTCAAGTCCAAGGCAATATGGATACTGGGGAGCAGCACAGCATGGGGCACTTCTTTGAAATGGTGTTAACTTTGGAGTGCCTCATGCTGCACACAGGGTGTGTCTTGGGAAGAGCTCCTACATCTGCAATCTATCACCCACAGACCTGGCCGAGGAGCTGAGGCTATACAGCCCATTTTTTAATTTTGCTGTCCTCTAGCTAACGAAACACAGTGGGAATGGTTTATGGGCTGGCCCTGAATGGCACAGGAGCTCCAGCACCCTTGTTTCCATCCAGCACTTTTGTTTGGAGGATACAGTGGAACCTTTTGGACTCCCTGTGGGAACAGAGACCTGTTAGTTATGCATAAACTGCTCCATCCACTTCAGTGAGTTGCAAAAATGGAAAAGGACAGCAGCTTTTTAAAAGATCTCTTTGCAAAATGAGCAACCAAGGCACACAGATTCGCCCTGCTCTTGCACTACTTAACTAATTCTTCTTGCTTTGAACCTGAAATGAAGGGCTTGAGGTTCAGCCCTACTAATCTACCATCTATTCAAAAACCATCTTCCCCACACCTCAAAAAATATGACATTCACTACCCACCAAGGCAAGACTTCCTTGGCAGCACAGGGCAACATTTCAGACTCCATCTTCTCAAGCATCCTTCACCAGACTCTCCTGCCACACCAGCTGGTAAATTCTGTGCTTTGCTACCTTGTTGTTTCTACCATTTCAACATTCTAACACCATTTAGAACAATTTCATCCAAAGATCTCAAAGTGCTTTACAAGGTTTAGTTAATTAAGCCACTGAAGTATTATTACATCTCTCTTATGGAGGAGAAAGCCAAGCAAAGATGTTAAATGACTTGCCAAACGTAATATGAGTCAGTAGCTAAGTTGGGAAAAGAACCCAGGAGTCCTGACTCTTAACCCATGGCTGTAAACCATTTTTCTCTATAAAACAGAAATTAGGCAAGCAGAAGGGTGGCAGCACAGCTTTTCCTTTTATTCAAGCTGCCTTACAATTAGGACAGCAATAAAAACATGGATTCTTAATCTTGAAACTTGGAGCACTTGTTTGAAATGGACTGTGTGGACATTTTGGGGCACTTGCTGCCTTTTGAAGTTCTCACATCGTGGTCATATTTGAAGAAGCTATTGTGATAGCAGGACTCATGGCCTTGTTGCAGCAATGAGTGCTGTGTTATCTGGGAAGTGACAGCAGATCATTGAAACATCACTTCAAAACAGTCTGACAAATTTATGACATATTCCTGCTAACTAAAGGCATAATATCCACCAGAACAAGTTACTGTTTGTTCTCCTTATTATTAATAACCAAACAAGGGAACATAAAGGTGAATTCTCTTGCAAAAAAGGAATCCTCTTCCTCCAGCCCAGCCCAGCCAGAGGAACTGCTCCAAGTCTGAAGATAAACACAGTGATAGCAAGGGCATTTCCACAAGGAGGCCAAAGAATTTGAAAGAGGAAGGAGCAACTGGGACCCCAATGAGCCATTTGCCTGTATCCTGCTGTCCGTAAGTTTTATAAATTATGGGAGAAAAAATGCTGTGTGTAACTGAAAGCTGCCCCTAGACACCAATAATTTGTCTGACCCGCATTTAGACGACCAATCCGCTCAGCTCTAACTACCCTTGGCAGCCTCGTGCCGGTCGTATTTTTACATGGATGAACTGTTCTTCAACAATTTCCTCCAGTGTGCTTGCAGCACAAACAGGCTTTTCTTTGCAAGCAGGTATGTGTGCCTTCTTTTTCCAGTTATTTCTTTTCTCACACACGTGATTCATGGGGCCATTTGAGAAGAAAAAACACCCAGCCCCCGCTCTCTTTCCTACCAACAGTGTTGCTACAAGCCCTGCTGCAGTTTTATGGGACAGGGATGGAGGTTTGCTTGGGTTTGGACTTGCCTGGTTTGGGAGGCAACAGCATCACTTTTTTCTTCCATTTCTCCATGTCCTATTTCTATCTTTCCCTAATGTTTGCCTGCAGCATCACGGTTTATTTCCCAAGAAACTTACAATTCCTTGGGTCTGTGGGATTGAAGATCCGGTGAGAAAAGCATTAAAGAAAGAAAGCAGATGGCAAGGGCACTGTCAGATAGACATAGATATACAAATAAATAAATAAATATCTATATATATATTTGTTCTTTCTGTGAAGGAATCCATCATAAGCACGAAATGCCCCATGACCTCAGGGTGTAAGTGCAGGATTTAGGGCCTTGTAGGAATGTGCCCTTGCTCCTTATTTAACACTAAGTAGGATTGTGCCTGTATGAAACCAATACATCCAGTGGTTTCCCGCAGACATTTTGATGATGGATTGCTGGCATCACTTGTTTTCTTTTGAAGGCAATTCATTTATCAGAGACAATTACTCAGCTGATAAGTTCAGTGTGTTCAGCTGTTCGTGGCTACACAGCAGCTACAGGCCAATAAATATGAGCTTCAATTAGCTTGATTAATGATTTCAGATCACTAAACTGCAGCTTTGTTTAAGATAAGGCTCTAGGAAGCTTTTCTGCTGAATCTGGCAAGTTTACTGGCATTGGTGACACTACCTTCATTGTAAGCTGCCCAAGCCCAGCAGCTCCTTCAGTCTGACTCTGTGATAAAGTGAGTTTCAGTCCTCGGGACCTCTGAAGAGCTCAGCAGGTGTTTGGTGGGGGAAGTACAGAGACAGGGAACCCCCTCCCATCTGCCACATTGCGAAGTGCTAAGGAAATTGTTTCCAAATGTCCCTTAATTTAGAAGTTTACTCCCTCCCCCACCCCGCCCCAGCCTCCTGTTTTACTCCTCTGGGCTGCTGACCTTCACCTCTTCTGCCATCCTTCAGCCGTTCCGATGCCGAGCCAGCCGTGAGCGTCCTGGAGCACGGAGCAAGGGCAGCAGAGCAATGCAGAGCAGGTTTTAGAAGCACCACAATTGCTTTAACGTGTTGGCTGTCACCAGCAGTGCTACAGTGGGGCTTGCAGAGCACAGAGCGTGCTGGCAGCAATCCCTTCAGGTGGGATGGCGTTTGCCTTTCATTCATTTTCAGGCTGTAAAGAACACGAGCGTGCATGCATGTGTGCAGATACGTGCATGCATGTGTGCAGCTACGTGTTCCTGCATGCCCTTCCCTCACTGCCCTCCGCTAAAGGAATCAACGTCACTGATTCTTGTGCCACAAGCCCAGACTGGTAAGGATTGTGCTTGTGGAGAAGCAGTTTCAGAATTACAGCCTCTGCTGAGCTCCAAGTTCAGGCTCCAAGCCATGAAACGAGCTGGGGTTCACCCCACTGTACCCAGCATGTTTTACACAGAGCCAGTCCCGCCTCTCACTCCTCCCAGAGAAGGCATTTCCAGGCTGAGGAACTTCTGGGCAGAAACCTTGTGGGTATTTGATTTCAGTGGTTTGGGAAATGATGTGATTGACATTTCACTTTGGATGGACATCAGGTGAAATTCAAACCTTTAGACATTCCAGTTATAATGTAAGCACTTGCCTCAACCAGCTCACTCAGAGGCTGGACGTGGGGTGGCCTCCCTGAATTCAGAGGAGAAAAACAAACCATTTAGTGCTAGTAGGAATCTGCTGTTTCTGGGCTCAGGGTAACACCAGGCACAGGGACACAGCTGCAGTCCCAGTCCTTTCTACGGGTTAAGGTGCTAAATTATCTCTGCAGCTGTTTCCTCCCAAGCTGAGAGTCTCAAGTCTCCTTCCAAGGAAGAAATGTTGGGAGAAGACACCCACCACTAGAGCAAGGGTCCTGCAGCTGGAGTGTTTGTTTGTGCAGTGCAAGATTTTGGGTTCAGTTCCCACATCAGGATGGGGAAAAACAGTGCAACAACCGCTGCATTTCACCTTCCCATCTTCAATCTGTATCTCTATGTGGGCACAAAGAGCAAGAAGGAGAGCCATGGAGCAACCACAGCCACGAGGAGGAGGGGGAGGAGGAGGAGAAATCTTTCTTGCTCACTCCACTTCCAGGGCCCTTCATGCATTTCACATGACACTTCAGAGGGAAATACGCTGCAGCTGTTAATTTAACGCCCCTCTCATTTCTCGATTTTACCCTGAGAATCCATTTAAAACATGGCATAAATATTTGGAAGTCAATACCTTTCCCTGGGATGTTTCCTCACAAATGACAGGTAACAGGTATATTTTATTAGCTTAATTGAAATGGCTCTCTTCCATACCAGCAATTCATTTGTCAGCCACAGCCAAACACTGAACTCTTTACCCAGATGTCCCCAGGGGCTGAATAAAGGAAAAAAAAAACAAAACAAACCCATCCCAAACTGTAGGCACACAGGTCTGTGTACTCAGGGATGTGGATGTGCTCATCTTTCAGACAAGCCTGAAGCCAGGAACACTCTAATGAAGCCTCCTGGAGGAGCCTGAGTCCTGGGAACCATCCACTCACCTGCTGACCTGAAGGGCTGAGCAAGTACAACAGGAAAGGAGGAGAACAAGAAAGCACTAATTGTTGATCCAGAGATCTGATAGAGACCCTGCAATCATCTGATCTTTTTTTTACACACAGAGAGGAGATTTCGGGGTGATTTTTGTAACCTCTGGCTGCTTGGTCACATCATGAAAAGGAAATATGCCTATCAGAAATGTTACCTATAGCTTGGGGAGTGGTTCAGATGAAATCTCGTGGTTGTTCAGACCTGTGGGTTTTCCTTACTGGAGGAGATTTATCTGCTGAACATAAACTGGAAAACAGCTGTATTCTAGTAAGAACCTGATGATGTGATTAAAAATGTAGGATTGCCATGAAAATGCCCCAGAAATGGGATAAGAAATCCTGAAAAGTTTTGAGACTCATAAAGCCTTAACCCAGAATTTCATCCTCTTCTCAAGTCTGCTTGTCTATTGATTTCAAAATTGCCCACCTTTTCCTTGGGGTGATGCTGGCACATTGATACCCTGAGAACCCAGAAGCATACTAAGAGTTGGAAAAAAAGCATATTTATGTTTTCTACAGACCTCAAAAAGAAAGTCTGTGTCTGACTCTGGGTTCCTATGGATTCATGGCCTTGGAATTAATTTGCTAAAACCTCACATTCTTCTCCTACAGGAAACCATCAGCAAACTGCTTGGAGCCAGTCAAATCTTCAGAGGAGCTGCCAGCAGAAAACAAAGTGAAGACCACGTGTAGGTTTAGATCCCACAGAAAATCTGCTAGTCCTGTGTTGTAGCAGAGACCAAATCCAATATTACTACACTATCACAGGGAAAAACAGCAAAGGAACACAGGTTACATTGAAGGAATATGAGAGCAATGTTACCATGACATCAGTTTTACAGGGTCCTACACTAGTGACATTTTAGGGGAATTTTTTCTAACATCCACTGTCACAAATGTGCTCAGAAAGAGGCCAAGAGGTGAACAGAGCCAAATCAATATAAATGACACATGGCCAAATCCTGGGCTTGGCTGCACCAGAGTGATTTCCAGCTGATCAGCATTGCTCTCGCTGGCTTCAGACCTGCAAAGCTAAAGGTGGTCCCTTCATCTGCACACAAACAACATCTGAAGCAAGAAGAAGAAGGACCAAGTGGGAGGATGAGGCAAAACAAGAAGGAAGGCTCCACCGAGATGAAAGACCAGTGACAATCAGGAAAAGACAATTTCTGAGCCAATTCCCACAGCCTGGTTTCTACAAAAACACAGTTATGGCACATGCACTGTACTCCATCCCTTGTCAGCCCAACTAGGATTTTAGCAGGATGATGGCAACAATCCCCTCTGAGAAGAGAGTTATGCCAACATGTACCTCACTGGCTGGAGCATAATCAGGATCCAGATGAAATTGCAAAGGTGACATGATGAGGTACCAAATCAGGTCACTGAGGAGGTCTCAGCCCATGGTGGAGAAGGGGAAGGCCATGGCCCGAGTCCAGGTCATGCTCTCAATGCAACCCACACCAAACCCACCAACTCCAGTGGCAGAGATTATGGTTTGGCTCAGCATGGAGGGGAACATGGTGGAACAAGAGTAGGGAAGACCCATCTGACCATGGGCTGCATGGCGCCCACACGGAGAAAAATCAGAAGAATGGACAGAGAAAGGAAGAAACAGTCCACCAGAAGCTCTCCCTGAGGAACGCTCTCCTGGAGGAAAGGCGGAGGGGCTGTTAAGGGAGAGATGAGGTTTTTGCTGTTTTGACCTAGACTCAGGGAGAGGTCAGACCCCAGGAATGTGAAGGTCTAGCCTATGATTTGGGTTTGAAGCACAGAGCATGACAGCTTCAGTCCAGCACCTGGAAGACTCATGGCCAGAACCATAAGCTAAGAACAAAATTAGTTTTACCAGCTCTGTCAGTTGATAAGGAGTCTTTCCCAATCACCTTGCTCCATTAAGTCACCAAGCCTCAAAGTCCATATAGTTTCTTTCCAGCAACTTGGTTTTTTGAGAAAGGTAGAAGTAATTGCATCTTCAACTGAAGATTTACTTTTAGTCAAGGCCCTATTTTCCCTTGCTAAAAAAATAGCTTCAAAAAATTTGCTAAATATTAGCATCAGCATTGTTAATGAGGAGTGAACAGACCAACGTGGTTTAATTTTAGTCCAATTCACAACTTTGTATTTCTCTCCAGTCAGTGTAGGGGAGGATGGGAAAGCTGATGGTGAAGGGTCTCCCTTAGCCCTTTTATAGTGACTGATCTTTCATCTTTCCCAGGCACTTCATCCACACCAGTTTTAAAATCATAACATAAGCCTAGTGATTACTCCAGCAAAATCCGCCCTGGGTACAGGAGACTTCTGAAACTGCACTGAACATTTCTGAGTCTGCAAATGCCAAGATCTTCCAGAAAACTGGAGAGGTGGTGCAAAGAGGTTAAATAGACAAAGCATTCCCATTCTCATGTAGATGGACAGATCCTGGCCATACTGTCACCATCAGCTGGATCACACATGTAATCAAGCAATGCCTTTTGTGAAGGGAGCTGGAACGACCATAGACAGCCCCAGCTATCATGGAAGCACAGAATAGTTTGGGTTGGAAGAGAACTTAAAGATCATGTAGTTTCAACCCCCTGCCATGGACAGGGACACCTTCTACTAGACCAGGTTGCTCCAAGCCCCATCCAATCTGTCTTTGAAAACTTCCAAGAACTTCTCCGGGAAACCTGTTCCAGTGCCTCACCACCCTCACAGTGAAAAATTTGTTCCCAACATCTAATCTAGATCTCTCCTCTTTCTGTTTAATACCATTGCCCCTTGTCTTTCACTATCTGCCCATATAAAAATGTCATTCTCCTTCTTTTTTATGAGCCCCCTTTAACTACTGAAAGGCCCCAGTGAGGTTTCCCTTGAGCTTTCTCTTCTCCAGGATGAACACCCCCAGCTCTCTCAGCCTGTCTCCATAGCAGAGGTGCTCCAGCCCTCTTAGTATCTTCATGGCCTCCTCTGGACTTGCTCCAACAGGTCCACATCCTTCTTATTTTGGGGATCCCTGTACTCCAGGTGGGGCCTGACAAGGAAAAGATGGGGAGAATCACCTCCCTCGACCTGCTGGTCGCACTTCTTTTGATGCAGCCCAGGGTGCATTTGCCTTTCTGGGCCACATTTCAACAACCGACGCGGAAGCACACAACAGGGGGATAACAAATGGCCACAACTATTTTTTACCAAGCAAGCAAGAGCAGGGGTGGGAGCCTCCCAGCCCCTACACAGGGCAAAGGGGGTTTATTTAATCTGTCCCACTCTGCCGACCCCCGGATCATTTCCTCCTCCAACAGCTGCAGCCGTGGGGGACAGCAGAGCACGGAGACACACAGCTGTCCCTTCCAATCGCCACACACCCCTGTCAAGGCTTGCTGGATCCGGCTCTGGGACCAGCTCTCCTCAAACCCCAGTCCTTATGAGCCGTTCAGGACAATTTGCGAATTTTCTCTTTTTTTCTTGCCTCAACCACATCATTTTAGACAAAAAGAGATGCAGCCGCTCCTTGAAAACTTTGCCTGTTTCACAGCTTTCAGCTAGCGAAGCCACAGGGTGATGGGAGAAATACACAGCATTTCCAAAGTATTTTTTGCATTTTAAATATTTCACATAAATATATTTCTCCTTGGCCAGCACACCAGGTCTGTGAGATGGTTCCAGCACAAGGTGCTCTTGATCTATACCTGCAGCATGTGAACAGGAATGATAGTTTTAGCATAATTCAGCTGTCAGGAAGTTCTTAGAGTAGTTTGTTAAATCTCCACTGTAAGGCTTACAGTCCTGCCTGAGGGGAAGGGTTTGGGCTATCTGCCTCAGTTTTCTGTGTTTTGGAGGAAAGGGGGTCATTTCTGCCCATCAGCTGAAGGGGATTTCGTAACAGGAGGACTCTCACGGTGGTGAATGTCACTTCTCACAGGGAGGGCTTTTTCCATGGCAAGATTTGCACAGTTGGAATCTGAATGGAATAAACCTACAGACTGACCAAACACAAATGAGCTTTTTAAAAGGTCTGCATCACATTTGTAAACGCTGGTCCACAAAGACCTGGCTGCAGTCATGAGGACAAAGGCTTTAAAAGAAGACTCATCCTCAAATTGGGTTGGATTCCCCAGTACAAAGGGGACCAGAACAAGGGCACTAACTGCATTTCTCCTTTGTTTTTTATCCTGTTTAACTTTACCCTACCCATAGCATAGTCTCCCGGCCTGGCTTGATATAAATGACAACTTTATAAAGTTGAACTGGTCTTTTTCTAACGTGGAATTTTTTTTTTCTTTGGTACAAAAAGTTCAGTATTAGACATAATCACTTTTTGGCATGCTATCTAAATATGCATTTTGTTAGATTGATTGGCTCTGTGTAAAGACCTAAAAGGAATAATATTCTATATTCACTATTGTCAAAGCAATACCCCAGATTCCTCATCAAATCTGCTGCTGCAAAGGTAGGAAAAAAAAAATAACCCTGCTATAATTATCTTGCCTGGAGCCACTGCTCTGACACCACAAAACTGAGTTTTTCTATGCTGTGTAGGGCCTCGACTGATACATTTTTCCCTAATTCATAGCCACTTTCTCAATGAGACAGCATTTTCTCCCAAGGGGCATCACAAGCTGCTCAGGTTACAGGGTTTAGATCTCAATGTTGCTACAAAAAGAGCAGAACTGTATCAATGTACACAGGCTAGAGGTGCAGGAATGCTGAACTGGAGAACCACAAACTGCCCAAAATGCAGCCACATCCACACCAATGATCCTCACAGCAAATTTAAATCATCTCATGTTCAGGCCACTGAATTTGGGAAAAAATCAGTGTCACTGTTCAGCTGGTTTGTACTTGCTGTAACAATTAACAGACCCGTTGATGCAGTCAGTTCTATCCTGACAAATTCAAGGCTGGTGCTTTGAGATCTGGGCAGGAGGTTTGACTAGATGATCTAGTTGGGCGACTGGAACTAGATGACCTTTAAGGTCCCTTCCAACCCAAACCGTTCTGTCATTCTCTCTCCAGAGATCCCCTCTCCCAGCCCGTTTCTCAAAGGTTGTGTGTGTGTGTCTGTTCTTTCTTTTGCCACCAGTGGGACTTCAGCCTTTCACTTACCAATAAAAAATCTGCCTAGAAAGGATCATTGGACTCAGGGAAAAAACCAAATCCACTTTCCTACTACAGTTTACATGTTTTTGCATATTAAAAGAAATAAAACTACTCATTGTCATAATTGCACAAACTCTTGATTTATACACTATTTTTTGGTCAAAGGTGTAGATAGTCTTAAGATCTCACACAGGCAACATGCTATCAATGCAAACAGCCTGGGGCATTTCAAGGAAAAGAAAGTACTGAGAAACAAGATTTTTTTTCAGAGATTAGTGAAGGCTTCCATTTGCATTTTCATAGAGAAACAAAGTCTAATTTATCTTTGTAAGTAAAAAAATATTTGGGGTAAAGAGATCAATGTCTGGACCTATTACGAATTTCTTTTTTTTGAAGACCATGACAATAAATGAAGTGACTTGCCATGCTGCTCCATTCTTTCCCAGTTCTCCAAGAGATAAAGTGTTTCTAAATTAGATTATTAATTATCAAGCCACCAGACCAGCCTCACAGCAACCACATAAAACCAGCTTTACCAGTTGTATCCATAGCACTGTCACTTCCAGGAAGAGTTCAGGAAAGCAGATTTTGCACATGACCCTGCTGAACAGCAACAGTCAACTGCTTCTCCTCACCTCTTCAACTTCTCTTTTCAAGCAAAAGCAGTTCCTTTCATTTCTGATCATCCTCATCCATGTTGTCCCCATTTCACACTCAAGACATTCTGTGGTTCTATGAAGATGGCGTTTAAGATCAAGGGAGCAGCAGAGCCCCCATGAGCAACATCTTATCTAAGCCTTGGGCCTGCCCAAAAGAAAAATTGGAATGAGAAAATAATATTTTTGAAGGCTTTCACAGCAGCATGTCTCTGAAAAAGTTCCCATTCACTAAAGCTGCTCTTTGTCCACAGGGTGTGGGAGCAGTGGAGAACACTCAGGTAGGCATCAGCACTGCTGGACATCTTCCCCAAACTGCTACAAAACTGCCCAAAAATACTTTGTGTTGTTGTTAAGGCAGGGTATTTCCAAAAGTACTGCTACCTCGTACCATGGAGGGATATGGGGTAAGTGAAATTTTGATTTTAATCTCAACCTAAGTGTTACTGCAGCTTTTCATCAGGGAAAAATATTTAGTAATTGATCAAAACCACTTCTTATCCTCATTGCCAACAGGAGGTAACAGGCAGGGAGGAAACAAGGACCCTCGTTACTCTATTACAGTCCTCATGCTGCTGGCTTGGATACTTGCAGGGAAGCTGAAAATGTCCTTACAAGCCCTGGCACTCCTCTGCAATTTGGCTATTGGGACCATGAAACCTATCGTGCAATCAGAACTTGGTGTTCCTATTCATTTCCAAAGGGGGAGAGGGGAGTCAGCCAGAAAACAGAGCGAGACCTAAAAAACACACAAACCAAATTTGATTAACTGAAGAGAAGGAAAAACAGCAAGTTAGTCTCACTTTGAGGGTTTTATGTCAATGCACAAAAACACATTTGTATTTAGGTTTTCAGGCCTAAAGTAGTTGGGGGAAGGAACATGAGGCTCTTTTCATTAAAAATATTTATTGAAGCTTTACTTTAAAGAAGCCCTAGTGCTCTTCAAAACACAGTTCTGACAGTGTGGTCTCCAGGTGGAGAGGAAATCACAACTTACTGGCATCATGGGGATGGAGGAACAGAAAGCACTGAATGTTCATAGAATACTGCAAGAACACGTTTGCAGGGGAAAGGGTCTGTAATGCACATGGATGACTTTTTTGGACACCACAGCACCAAAGCAAGATGAACTCACGTGCATCCCAGAGTGAAGAGCCATAAAGTCAGCCCTGCTTGTATCCAGAGCACTAAGATGCCCTTGGTCACCTCTTGGATGAGGACTGGAGGGACACTGAGCAAGTTCACAAATGGTACAGAACTGGGAGGAGCTGTTTACTCCCTCAAGGGCAGGGAGGCCCTGCAGAGAGACCTCCCCAAATGAGAGGGCTGGGCAATCACCAACCATGTGAAGTTCAACAAGGGAAAGTGCCGGATTCTGCACCTGGGCTGGGGCAGCCCTGGATGTACAGACAGACTGGGGAATGAGAGGCTGGAGAGCAGTGCCATGGAAAGGGACCTGGGGGTCCTGGTCGATGGAAAGTTGGATCTGAGTCAGCAGTGCCCTGGCAGCCAGGAGGGACATCCCTGTCCTGGGGACATCAGGCACAGCATCGCCAGCCGGGCAAGGGAGGGATTGTCCCGCTCTGCTCTGGGCTGGGGCGGCCTCACCTCGAGTCCTGGGGGCAGTTTTGGGTGCCACAATATAAAAAAGACACTAAACTATTAGAGAGTGTCCAAAGGAGGCCACAAGGAGGAGAAGCCGTGTGAGGAGAGGCTGAGGGCACTTGGCCTGTCCAGCCTGGAGAAGAGGAGGCTGAGGGGAGACCTCACTGCGGTTACAAATTCCTGGTGAGGGGAAGAGGAGGGGCAGACACTGATCTCTGCTCTGTGGTGACAGTGACAGGACCCAAGGGAATGGCCTGAAGTTGTGTCAGGGGAGGTTTAGGTTGGATATTTGAAAAAGGTTCTTCCCCCTGAGGGAGTTTGGGCACCGAACAGGCTCCCCAGGGCAGTGGTCACAGCATCAGCCTGACCGAGCTCAAGAAGTGTTTGCACAGTGCTCTCAGGCACAGGGTGTGACTCTGGGGGATGCTGCTGTGCTGGGCCAGGAGTTGGATTTGATGATCCTTGTGAGTCCCTTCCAACTCAGCATATTCTGTGATTCTGTAAATGAGTGTTCATGGAGTGATCCATAGCACTTAGACAGCACGGTGGTATGGCCACAGCCTATCCTTATTCTTCTGGTTGTCAAGAGGGCACAGCCAAAAAGCACCAGCCCCGTAAGTGCTTCCTACACTTGTGGATGTACAACACCCCTCGTGCTATGAAGTCAGGCATCCCCCACACAACTGAAAACAGCCTTTGTTCCTCTGTGAAGGAGCACATGTTCCCCCTGAGCAATCCACAGCTTTGCTGAAAATTCATATCACCATTCCCATGGTTGCTGCACATGGTCTCCCAAACTGTATCCCGGGCAAAACACACACTGGGCCAGACCCTCGCCCTCTCCATCCTATACCCAGACCACTGTCCCAGCAACAGGCCTGACCTTTGGATGAGAAAGCGAGGGTCCTGCTTGCACCACACTTTTCAAAGAGCACATTAACCCTGATTGTCTTGGCTAACTCTCTGGAATTTCCTTCCTTGCCCCGGAGACAGAGTATTCTGTGGAAATGAAAATTAATACTTACAGGCAACTAGAGTTTGGGTGTGTTTTCAATTATATATTGAAAAAAAAAAGGGGAGAGAGTGGAAATTCAGTGGCTGTTACAAATAAGCCCATTTTAATTGTAAATTTATTTAGCAGGAGGTGGAATTAATCACCTAAAAGAGAACGGGGGGAGAGCCCCAACGCTGCACACAAAGCAAGGAAAGTGCGAATGACACAGTTGGCATGAGATCCCATTTCATTTTTGTTAAGTGCAGGGGTTTTAAGTCCCTGAATATCTCACTGTTCTTTCCCTCCTGTTCTCCAGAGGGAGAACAAATGCAAATGGTGTCGTGTTAGAAGGGGCTAAAAGGGCACCCTGTAATAATCCAGTGTGCAAAACCCCATGGATTCATCAAGGAGGGAAGGTGTAACAGCCATCAGGAAGCCTGCAACAGCCTCTGTGTACACAAAACACCTCCAAAGGAATTTTCTGCAGCTATTCAAGAACAGACCTAGGTCTATTCACCCCAGTTTCACCCCATAGCTTGCACATGCCTAGGCAGCACTCAGAGGAGCACGAGAGAGGGCTGGAGACACCGAAATAACCCCAGCCAGATGAAAAATAGGCTCTGTTGTTTCTCCCCTGGTGCTGGTGTTGGGTTTGACAGTCTTTCCACAGCGTGTACCCCACAGCACAGTGTAGCAAGAACACAAACAAGACCCAGCAGCAGCCAGTCACTTTATAACTCTTCCCCACACCACACCCACATCTTTTCCACACCAAGCAAGAACAGGAGAGGCCAGGCAAGACCCCAGCACCCACAATTCTCCAGCAAGCTCATAGGCTGCCTCCAATGCAGCCAAGTCCCAACAGATGTGGCCACAGCACAGCAGGCTGCAGGCAGGATGAAGATCCCATTTGTGGAGTGGAGGCTGAGGTGTGGGTCAGCTCCAACATGTTTTCCACACACATTTTCCTTGGAGGCTGTGAATTAATTCAGCCTGGGCAATCTTGCTGTCATTTCAGATTCCTGCTCCACTAACATTCAAGCTTTAGCTGTATAAATAGAGGAAATATATTCCATGTTTCCAGCCAGAGCTTGTCACATCAGTAAGCACTGAAACCTTCTACTGTCAATGAAGCTGTTCAGCTCCTCCTTGGACCTGCTGATCCTGTCTCCACATCTGCCTGTAGCAGCACCTCCTCCCCTGGCATGCTGACAGTGCTCTTCCTAATGCACCACTGGCCTTCTTGCCCCCCAGGGCACTGCTGGCTCATGGAGAGCTTGTTGTCCACCAGGACCCCCAGGTCCTTCTCTGCACAGCTGATTTCCAGCAGGTCAGTCCCCAGCCTGTACTGGGCTGGGGTTATTCTTCCCCAGGTGCAGGACCCTCCATGTGCCGCTGTTGAACTTCAAACAGCTCAGCTTATCCATTACAAAAATGCTTTTTAAAATTTGAATTACACTCTACAGCCAGTACCCTCCTCCTCTCCAGGTGTTGCTTATAATATTGCCATTTTCTGCAATGACTCAATCCAGAAATCTGAGTTTCTGACTGAAGGAAGAGGAATCATCAAGCCACTTAGTCACCTCCAGTGAGCAATCTGCATATGACACTTAACTCCCCTATTTTTTTTAATTATTATTATTGCAAACTGGCTCTGTGTAACACACTGAGAAGAGTGTGTTGCACAATTTTCTGTAGGAACCCAATTTTGAAACTGCTACATGCAAGAACAGATATCAGCTGTGACCGTGAGAAAAACCACAGGTCACATCCAAGTGACCACAGCTCACACGTAGAGTATGAGCAATCAGTCAGTCTGACTCTTGAAAAACACACACATCTCTCAGTTACGGGGTTTATCCTACAGGGGAAAAAAAATAAATCTCTTTTCAGTGCACAAGTAGGACTGAGAATCATTAATCCATCAGTTTGGCCATCAAGCCAAAAACATTTTATTTGTGTGGGTTGAAGCAGTAATTCTGTACAGCTTTCCTTAGATGTGAGCAAGATATCAATCCTCCAAAATGAGGCACAGAAAGCCTCACACAAAAGTACTCATTTGGTTTTCAAAACTGCGCAACTGATTTTCTAAGCCACTTTCTAGGAAACACTCTGTGAACCATGAAGCATTTCTCAAGGGGAAAGAGCTGATCAGAGGGTTTGTGACACTGAGGAAAAGCTCCTACTGCCCCAGATTTGCTGCAGAGTCTGTTAGCTCACAGCCCATCAAGAACTAGTTTCTCTGACACCTTCCACACCAGGGAAATGTCGTATTCCCCACTGCACAAGAGACAGGCCTTAGACCCCCAAAGGGCCCCCAAACAAAACAAGATCACCAACACACAATCCTTGGTAACACCCTCACTGTTGGGCATGAATGCCCCAGCACAGGAGAGGAGGCAGGACCCTGCAAGGGAGATGGGCAGCAAATAAAGAAAAATATATGGGAAAAGCAACAATTACAGTTAAGTTGTGCAGCTGCCAGAAAGGCTGAGGGACAGAAGGTGATGTGTGCTACAGAATGGGAGGCTGTAGCATTGCAGAATGGTAAGAGGTCCCTGCACCATGAAGGCACAGGCTGCATTCAAAGATTAAACTTGGTGCTCTCCCTAGGACTCCAGCAGCCTGATACTTTCACTACAAACTCACTTTCTGATGGAATAAAGCAAGCTTTCAAGCATCCAGCTACAGGAAGCCATCTTGATGGACAGTATACCCAGGGAAGTGGTGAGATCACAGCCCCTGAAAGTGTTCAAAAAACATGTAGATGTGTTACGTAGAGACATGGTTTCATGGTGAACCTTGCAGAGTTAGGTTAATTGAGTAATTGGACTCAATGATCTTAGAGGTCTTTTCCAGCCTTAATAATCTCGTGATTCTATACATACATGCACAGTATGTACAGATTATAGAGCTGGTTGATTGATAACTCTCATATTGATAGAAACATTCAGATTTATGGACACAATCTGTAAAGTTCAAATTTTTTACTTATTTGGCCTAAACATGAGATCAGTGAAAAAAACCCAAAAAACCAAAAAATAAGCTCATGATTTTTGAGGGGTGGACAAGCAATTTCTGAAAGTGGAGTCTGGCCATACTGTCAAAAGACACAGGGAGGGCTTCCTCTCTCCATTTAAAATCAGTTATTACTATACCAAATGCATACTGTTTTCCTGTGAAGGAAGTGGCCAATCCTGCAGGCTGCTTGCAAGCAGAGGATAACCAGTTCCTAAAAATTATGAGGAATTACAGAGCTTAGGAGCATTTGCAGAATCTTCCTCCTAGTGCCTACCTTTGCTGTAGGCTATTTATTTCAGGGTAACCTCATTATTTCTGTGCAGTTACCACCCCTGTGCTGGCTGACACACCTGTGAGCCTGCCAAGCACTAGAGATGTTCATGAAACTTTCCTGCCCACACCCCCTTTATCCCTTCACCCTCTCCATGCAGCACCAGCTCAAGGCCAGCGTGGCTGCAAATGAGCTCAATTTCAAAGTACTGGCAGTGATGGAACAGTGATTGCATTTGCCCGGTCAAACCAGGTAAAAATTATTCCCATACAGTTTCTTCAGAGCAGACTGGAATCATGGAATCACAAATGGTTTGGGTTGGAAGGGACCAACATAATTCCAAACCTCCCACTGTGGACAGGGACACCTTCCACTAGACCAGGTTGTCCCAAGCCCCATCCATCCTGGCTTGGACACCATCAAGGATGGGGCATCAATAACTTCTCTGGGCAACCTGTGCCAGGGCCTCCCCACCCTCACAGGGAAGAATTTCTTCCCTAAAACACCAGACTCCATTTCACCAATAGGTAGGAAACTGCTTTAAACAAAAGTATTTGTTTAGAGAATATCAGTGGCACTAATTTACGTGCTGTTCAATGGGGTTATGTGGGTGCATTTGTTACCAAACCCCAGTAATCAGATGTTAAAGATGTGCATTTCTCAGAGCCCACTGGAGCTTTGCACAATGCTCTGAGCACTGCAAGCCAAATGTGATGCTGGTAACGCCTTCCTCTGTTGTGCAATTGCACTGAAGAAATACCAGCTCTCTTTTCAATTTTTAAGAAAGTGGGAAGAAAAAAAAAAAGGATAAAAGGGATGATATGGATCACCTGCCATATCTGGGTGAAATGCACAGTAAAAGAAGCATGATAAATACTCTGATCAAAAAGGAANTTCCTCTGTTGTGCAATTGCACTGAAGAAATAACAACCCTCTTTTCAATTTTTAAGAAAGTAAGTGGGAAGAAAAAAAAAAAGGATAAAAGGGATGATATGGATCACCTGCCATATCTGGGTGAAATGCACAGTAAAAGAAGCATGATAAATACTCTGATCAAAAAGGAACATTTCAGCTGTAAGGAATTTTTTGGTGCTGTTTAAGCCCTAAGAAGAACTACAACCAGACACACAAATATGATTATGTTGAGAAGTGCTGCAGGTGGGTATTACTAAAACAATGACCACAAGGAATAGAAATTTAAGAGGAGAGTGAAAGGACTGGTACAAAAGAGTCCCAAAGACAAAAACAACCCATGACCCCACCACTTGCAACACAGATATCAATACGTGGGAACCAAATCCCTTCGGCACATCAGCATTATGCAGCCGGAAACTTGTGAAACTTGTTCCACTGGTCCACAAACACAGCAGAGGAGATGCAGCCAGAGCACAGAACACAGAGAAATGACACCAGGGAAAAGTGGGGTTATGGACAGGGCACCAGCAAATTAAGCCAGGAAGAAATTAAATTGAGAGGAAGCAGGAATGGGCAGTTACAGATGACATTGCAGCTCCTGCTGTGAACTCTCTGCCCCAAGAGGGCTCTCAGCCTCCAGCAATTGTCTTTCTGTAGGTATCCCTGCTCCACTTCAGGAGTGCATACCCTGTGCAGAGCCAGAGAAAGGGCTCAGAGTCCAGCAGGATGCTCCATTAAAATATAATGTAATCCAAATTAAGCTGGATGCACCAAGTTCTGATAAACCCCCGAGGACAAAGGAAAGGAAGATTTCTCCATCTATCCACTGCAAAAACATTCCCAGTAATTTCCACTGCTCCTTCATCAAAAGCCCCTTTTCCCTTGCATCTCCCCATGCAGCAGATCCTGCTCTCCTCCCCCCACAGACCAACATCATCACACAGAGTCCTACAATCACACAGCACCAATGCCAATGACAAAAATGAAGAATTCAAACCCAAGTAGCAACAGATGTCTCATTTACAGATTACCACAATTTCCCAAGACAGCAGGAAGAAATTACCAATTTGGAGACTCTCATTAAAGTATTTCATTCCCTTCTCTGTTGATTCACCAGCTTAAATCTTACAGTGTTTTTTTGGTGAAGGAGGTGGGACAAAAGAGACTCTTTTCACCTTATTCATCATTTTAAGGATGCAAGAGCATCCTTAGTGCTTTATTACAAGGTCCACTGGGCTTTGTAGGCAGCTTTTTGAATTTGTCTGGCTAATAAAATGAAAGAAAAACCCATCACCTTCTCAGTCCTGCAACATACAGATTTATGTTATGGCATCTGGATCCTTAGGGTAACCTAGCACATTATGCTACCACTTGGCCAAATCTGGAGGAGTTTTTCCATGCCCAGCAGAACTGCTTTACAGCAGGGCTTGTTCTTCAAAGCCCCTCATGCTGCCTGTGTGATCACAGGGGTACTCTGTGACTGTCACAGTGACATAAACATCATGGGACAGTGAGGGCTCAAAAACAAGCACTTCCCAGGGCTGCAACTCTCCAAAAGCAATGCTGACAATACTCCAACCATCCCAATTCTGCCAGCCAGCTGGTTATGCCCTGGAAAGCACGTGATCTTCCAACTTAAGTGTATTTTCATCATCCCAGTGGCCCATGACCTTCAGCTCTATAAACAGCACTGGCCTCACAGCAGACACCCTGTGTCAGCCAGCCCATCACAGCACATGCAAAGACCTTTTCTTAAGAAGAGGACCAGAGAAGTGCTCAAAGGGCACATGTGGACAGTCAGCAGTAGATAAGGACTGTGTTTGCTCAGACATACACAACCTCATGGTTGACTAAGCACAAAAAACTATGGATCATGCTTACCTGGGCAAGTCTATAAATAATCCCAGTGGATAGAGCACACTGCTGACAATTTACCTCTGGGAGTGAGAGCTTCAGTATCTACCAGACAATGCTAATGTCTTCTGATTTTAAGGGGTTATTGGAGTCTCTAAGGACATCAGCAACTGCACTGCTCCTGTAGCATTTTAATAGTTCAACAGCAGTGAGGCAGCTGCCTCTCCATGTACCCATGTCCTCTTCCCTGCCAGGTGAAGAACACCAACACTAAATCTGACATCTCTGCAACTTGACAGAATTATTGTGCAAGAGAGAGCCTTCTCAAGTGCCTCTGGCTTTTTGCACAGAGCCACACAAGGCTGGGACACGGCGTGTGGCTGTGCCTGGGAGCTGAGGACTCACAGCAGCCCATACACAGCCACTGGGCTATTACAGGCATCAGAGGGACTAAATTCAGAGAAAAACACCTTCAAGAGTCTTCGACAAGATTTCTAGGTAAGAGCAAAAGCTGTCTGAGAATATATGGACACATTAGCCCTGCATGAGAGAACCCCAGGAACCCAAACAAGACCTCAGCATCCTCTCCTGTCACTGCAGGCAGAGCCCAGACATGTGATCCACTTCACCCAGGGAAAGCTGAACATCAGGTTAGGAACAAAAACTTGTGTCAAGACCTTGCTCTGTCCTCAGGCACATTAAAGCTGATGCATCTTTCAAAGCTATCAGGGAGTTACACTGCTCATACAGAAAATATCTTCATAAAAGCAATAGTCCCAAGTGCACACCATGGATATGGGCTCACCAGAAGATCCCAGACCATTCCTTTCATTAGGGACGGGGAGAAAAAAAGATCCTATTTGACCTGCAGTGGGAAGGGAAAGAGAGCATGAATGCCCTCATTCAGCTGCAATTAACCGGGGCTCCTCCTTCACTTCAGTACACCAAGAGTGAAAAGCTTTGACGGGAATAACTGGGTGGATTTGGGATGGAGGGAGCAAATCTTCCCCCTACGACAGCCTAAGAGTACCACCTGGTGGAGAAAGCCAAATTTGCTCTGCCGCTCCAGAGTGGGGCTGCAGAGGGATGCAAGGAAATACAGCGAAAGAAGATAAAGATGTAACAGGACTATTCAGGCTTATTTTTCTATAGAAACTGAATTTCCCCCTTTTCTCGAGGTGCTCGGTGAGGGTGAAAAACACACTGGGACCAAGCAGTTTAGTTCAGATCTCCCACTACAGACCCAGACACGTGCCCAGCAAAGAGGCCCTTGGTGTGGGGCTGGTACTCCTCTCGAGTGGTCTATTTTATTTTATCGCAAAATAAAATAAGCAGCAGCCTTCAAGGACTTGTCAGGAGGCAACCAGGCAGCTAACATCAACCTACATGGTACAAACAAGCATCTCTCAGTGATAGCTATCTCCAAGTAGACAAATTTCACAGCTGGATGTTAGGGGAAAAAAAAAAAAAAATCAAGGCCTCTGAAATTTGTACTAACAAAAGAATTATTTGGAGAAGGCCGGGATGAAAAGGAAATACAAAAAGCTACAGAATTACAGGACTAAATAAATTCCTAAGTCTGCATATAGCTAAGTTTTGAAGTGTTTAATTAGTGATCTTTCCAGAATCTGCAGACAAAACGTTCATTTTTGACAATACGAGGGTTTCATTACACTTAAGTAGCCTCATTATGCAGCTCCATCCTGGTGTTGAATCAATTAAGCATGGCAGCAAAAAAGCAAAGTGGAACTAAAACTAATGTTCTAGTGGGAGCTAAATCACCAGGATTATTCAGAGTGAAATGTTGCTTAAGGAGACCCAGGCGAAGTTTATTTACACTGGCGAGTGTCGCTGCGCTGTGCCACGCAACCTGGAGAGCCTGACCTACTGCTGCACCCCTCCAAGCAGCAGCAAATTAAATCCCTAAATCATGGGAGGTGTTTGCACTCTCATGGCTAATTTAGGGCTCTGAGTAACCTTATTTTTATATACATTATACAGATAACTCAAATAAATATGCTTTCATTTTATACATTGGAAACAAAATTCTATCTAAATTGGAGCCCTAAGGGAAAGACTCATTCAAAACCAGCAATAACTTAACAGAGAAAAGGTAAATAACTTCCACTTTTTACAAACTTGTGCAGTGCAAAATCATGAGCAAGAGTTTTGGCTACTGCAAATCAGACACTGTTGACTTCTATTCAACTAC
The DNA here is from genome assembly GCA_013397815.1 of Aleadryas rufinucha. NCBI lineage: Eukaryota > Metazoa > Chordata > Aves > Passeriformes > Aleadryas > Aleadryas rufinucha. The sequence goes on from VZTH01016131.1 coordinate 143,098, forward strand.
AACAACTTACAGTCTCTTCCACAATTTGCCATAGCCACTAATTAGTTTACTAAAGACTCCCTGCCAGTTGTGAACTCCTGAGATGATGGAAGTTGGAGTGTTGAAGTTTTTTAACATGCAATTAATTTTTCCATTTGCTATTTTCTCCCCTCCTTGCTCTTGGCTCCGCTCACACTGCTCTGTCTCTGGATCAAGCTGAGCTCAGCTCAAGCATGGTGCTGCAGCTATGTTGTGCTTAGCCCAGGGATTTCTCACCAGATGTTAATGCTGTTTATTAAGAGAAGTGACTGTGAACAGAATTGCTCTGAATTTCAGCCAAAATAGGCTTTCAATTGCTCAGGCCGTTTGGATCTGCAGGAAAACCAGAGTTTGGGTGTTTGAAACAGAAAACTGCTTCCATTTGGAAATGCTGGTGGGAGGCAAGTTTGGGGCTTGAGTCACCTGCTCTCTGTCTTGACAAAGGGCAAATCAGATTTTACCCCTGAGTCTTTGGCCCCAGGAATCTTATCAGTGACAGGGGAAAAAAGGTATGAAGCAACCCAACTAGATCCTCAAGCTGCTGCTGTGACGTCCTGCTGAAATCAAAATACTCTGGTTTCCTACCACTGCTGGCCCAAGAGAAGTAACTTTGGCATGGAGACATTTATTTTGCGAAAGCTTCAAGTCAAAATCTTGGTGCTCCCCCTCATAAGACAATTTCATCAAAATATTTCCTTAGATTAAGTAATTTTAATAGCATCCCTCTAGACACCACTTACATACCATTTGCGTGGAAACAGACCAGCTTCCAGTAGGAAAGCAGGCAGCCCTGACCCAGCATCTCCCAGCCATCCTGTGAAGACAGGAATGAAATTAATCCCTGCTTGATTTCCCAGAAGTTGCACAATTAGATAGAAAGTCATGCCAACTTCTGAGCCAGAAAACCATCAAACTGGGGAGCAGGAAACTGCAGCACTGCTTCACCTTTACAGGCCAGCAGGAGCTTGGCCATTGAGCAAGGAGGGACTCAAGGTGTCGGGATGGGGTGAAGGGTTAATGTGCAGGATGGAGGCTCTGGCTCTGCAGCTCCTGCCAGGGTGGGCTGTGAGGAGCCAAGGAATTGGGTAAGAAAACAGCCTGGCTTCTCTCACAGAGTCACGGAGGCGATACAACCCTGCAGAGTGTTTCCATTGTAAGGAATTGGCTTTTTCTGATGGAAAAAAAAAAAGTGCTCAGCCTGGAAGCAGTTCTGTGTTGAGCGCTGCCAGCACCCACTGGAGTCAGGGTGTTTGAGGAGCCTCTTGCTTTCTCAGGTATCCAAAATGAAACTTCAGAGCCCAGTCTTGGGCTCCCCCTTTCTCACCCATCTTGGCTGTTCTTCAGCTTTCCATAAGATGGGTCAGCAGCAAATCTTGTGGCCACTATTCCTTATGCTGGGGTTGCTCCACATGAGGCATCCACAGTCTTGCCTCTTTCCTGGGTTTGGGCAGATATAAGGTTTGCAGATCCTGTCTCAGGAGGAGTCTTTTTCATGTCCTTTGTTGTTGATCAGGCTCCAGGAGCATAAGTATTGTTGTTTCCCAGCCCCTCTCACGCTCATGGGGACATTCACAGCCTGAGGCATCTGAAAAGATGTTGGAAAGGCAGAAGCTGTCCATTCTTACCCATGCAAGGAATATTGGAAAAATTTTGTATTTGGCCCTGCCAGCAGTGTTGCTTCTGGACTTTCAGGGGAGCAAAGCATCCTGGTGATGCCTTCTCCTAAAGGACATCCTACATGGAGGGGTGGAAACTGCCAGGGCTGAGAGCCCAGCAGAGCAGCAGGCAGAGGAGCTGGTCCAGCTGGCAGCTCTTTCCTTGTGCCTCTCCCACCCAGCTCCACACATCTCCAAAAGGCTTTGAGAAAGTTCAGGCCTGCCCTCAAGCCCCTATGAGCTTCCCCAGGAGAGAGCCCCACAGCTCCTGTCCCACAGCTCAGGCTGTAAGTTCACCCCAAATGCCTGTCTTCTGGGGAAGACTGTCAAGAAAACAATCACTCTCTAGATGTGGTATCCTGTGCCCTTCTTGGAGCAGCAGGGGATCCCCAGTTCCTTTCTTTTTCTCACAAGCATCTCTGCAACTTCTTCCACTGCCTTCCCAGCCTAATCCCTCACTCTCCCAGCCAGTTTTTCCCCCCTGTCATGGGCTCCAAGGAAGACTTTCACAGAATCATCCAGTTTGAAAAAGACCTTTAAGAACATTGAGTCCATCTGTTGACCCGATGCTGCCAAGTACTAAACTATGTCCCCAAAGTGCCACGTCTACCTAGTTTTCGAACACTTGCAGGGACAGTGACACAATCACTTCCCTGAGCAGCCTGTTCCAGTCCTTGAACCACCCTTTCAGTGAAGAAATGTTTCCTAACATCCAGTCTAAACATCCCCACAAGGCAACTTCAGGACACTTCCTTTTCTCCTGTCACTTGTCACCCTGGAAGAAGAGCCTTTTCCAGCTACCAGAGCACAACCACAGGCTGATGAATACTCAGTGATGAGCTTTGCTGAAGACTCAGCCCTGGCAGATCTGCTGGGCTCAGGGCATGTTGCAGCATTCAGGTCAAAGCAACCAAAACCTGGTTAAAGGAATTGATTTGGAGGTTTCCTGGAGTCCTAAGGAGCACCTGTGTGCTTTGCCAGGGAAAAACAGCAGACAAGTCATTTCACACAAGGATTTCGACCTGCACTGCTGAGTTTCAGAATGGGACTCCCTAGGGTCTGAATTTACAAAAATCAAAAAGACTTACTAGTATCCAGCAGCTGGCACCATTTTCACTCCAGGCAGCTAAGCAGGGTCTCCTCTCAGTCACACATGCTGCAGATAACCCTAAAACATCTTCCCTAGCTCACCATGAGGCAAAGCTTTACCTCAGCTCAAAAGCTTTCCATTATCTGCCTTGTTCCCTCCACACCCACCTTCATTACTCTCACACACCAGACTTCTCAGACCCTCAGCTGACAAACCAAGAGGCCTCACTTAACCTCCCTTGGCTCTAAATAACCTGGGTTTGGGCATGATGCCCTGGGCCCACCTCCCTCCACATTGGCAAACAAGTCACACCTGGCTCAGGTGAAGCTGAGGTGTAAGAGCCTCCCCACAGGGTTGTATCAGTCTGTGAGGACATCCAGCAGTAACACCCAAATGAAGGCTTGCTTCCAGAAATTGTGGTCCCAACAAATATTATTATCCACTTCCCCTCAGTGTCCTCCATGAAACCAGTTGCAGAGAGGTGGCCAGGACCCAGAAGGAGGAAGATGCACACCTGAATTTGAGCCATAGCATGTCTCAGGGACCTGTCTTTGCAAGCCAGGGCCACCAGCAGGAATAGAAGCAGACCTGGACAGAGTGTTACACACAAGCAGGACTTCCCCCTGTGCAGCCCAGTCCTGGAATAGCTGAATATCCAGTGGAAGAAACTCTGAGCCCCAAGCAAGCACTGACTTACATGCAAAGGAGAGACAGATCTTCAAACAGCATGAGATTGGGTGGCTCTGTAAAGTCCAAATTCCACTTCCAGAGCTGCATGCACAACTCTGAGCCATGTATGCCCTCTCCCTTCTTACAGAGAAATCTGGGAATATTAATACCAAAAAATGAGTCCACAAAATCCAGTTTTCCCTTCCTACCAGCAGTTGTCTATCCCAATGCTCATGCCCAGAGTGGCTCTCTGGCATGGAAGCCCACTGGCACACAAGTGCCCATGTTCATACCAGTGTCCTCCAGGAGGGAGGGACACGTCCAAGCGGCTCAGTCCTGAGCCCCAGCCAACTCCCAGGCCGTCTGCAGTCGCTGGCCAGGGACTGACAATTTAACAGCACAATTGAGTTGCGATGCCTGAGGACATTCCTTGGCTCTGCTCAACTCGCTGGTGTAGCTGCAGTTCCTCAGACCACTCCCTTCCTGCCTTTCATAGCCAAGGCCTCTTTGATGTATTTCCAGTGTAGGTTAGGTTATAAAACTGCTGCACAGAGAGACCCTCACATGATCCTTGCTCAGGGAGGACTTCCCATACCCACTTCTGGATGGGTACTCATCATTACATGAATAATACATTTGGTTTTATCTCTTCTGCAAAAAGAGCACAAGGCAACTCACACTGGAAATGGCCAGATTAGTTTTGGATAACTTCTAATTGCAATTATATAGGATAGGATGGGTCTTCCCCATGCACTTATAGACCTGGCTACTCTTTTCCACCAGCAGCTGGACATCTTTACAACCATCTGTGCACCAAGAACTGTCAGGTGTGCAAAAAAAATGTCTTTTCTGGAAGTGAAGGGGCTGGGTGTGGCTTGGAGCAACTGCACAGAATGCTGCTGACCCAACTGGTGAACAGCAGGAGATGGAGGAGCCAGAGTAGGAGGGCACAGCAAGCCAATATTGCTCACTCAAGGACAGCATTGCATGCAGTCACAAACCCAGCTGGTGACTGCTATGGCATTTGCAATTTCACCCTCTTAAACTGGCATGAAAGTGTCTGTACAAGCTGCAGTCATGCAGCAAAGTGCTGTGCACACATACTCTGCATGGAGAACCTCTTGAAGTAAACAAAACAAAAAAAAGAACGCATTCTCAAGAGGATGGTTATATTTGACCTGAGAAAACTGTGGGAACAAACATCAGCAGTACCACATATAGGTGTCAGTGCAAATTTTCTTCCCAAACAAGCCATCTTTTGCTATTTAAAAAACCCCTCTTGTTCTCAAGAACATTCCATCCCTGAATTCCACACACAAAGCTTGGATCGGATGTCTACTATTCATATATTTTTCCCTCTTGGTTTCAATATTAGCTGAGGAGCATTATCGGCAGGAGTTAGAGCCGGAAATAGGAAATGAGATGGAAATTGTTAACAAGAGGGGAAAATAGCTCAAGAAGGTTGATCCTTCTAAGAACAGCTACCTTTTACAGCCTAGGATTATGTAACACTCAGACCAGAGTCAATTTAGCAAAATGAAAATTCAAGACATTTGTGGATTTTGATTGTGCTGGTCAGGTACCCTGTTATTTGCTCTTTTATTGTGCTTTACAAATACAGAGCCAAGAAGCTGACAGTCTAAGAGTGAAAGGAATGGCAGGTGGCTACATATTCTTGTCTGTATGAATAACAACCCAAGACGGGACAGAGGGAGAGGCCCCACTGTTCTCCACAGTAGCATCTTTTCTTCTTTGTGCTCTGTGCATTGTGTTAACAATCAATAAATGGAAAACATGGAGGGAGAAAACCCAGCCACAGCTAAATTTGAGTTACTGTTGGTACACATTGAACAGATGAAGTCGGCACCACAAGCCAGGAGGACACTAAATAACAAATGAGTGCTGCAGGCAATTTTCAGTGCTTCTGTCCAGTGCTTTTCCCATTTGTGCTCTGCTGGTGTTAATGTCTAATCTTGTTCCAAATAATTTATCCTTCCTGAAGACCAACACTGTAGTCTCTGTGCTCACACTAAAAACCTGTCAGTGTGCTGGGATATAGCAACACCCCACTGGCTGTGAAACAGGTTCTCGAGGGACACTGCAGCTGTTTATTGCTGGTGGTTATTTACAACTAAAGTAGAGAAAACCAATAGTTATTCTCATGTGCTGGAGAAGAGTCTTGCCCAGGGGCAGGATGATTTAGGACTAACTACAAAAGATCATGAGCAATCAAGTTTGTGTGACCTGACCAGGTAACCCCTTCTCTAACATAATGAAAACTCCTCATGTGCAGCAACAGCAAAGTAAAATGGGCTTCTTTGAGCTATTATGAATGTGTCCTGCCTTATTTTACACTCTCACCATGCAGAATGAACATAATTACAGCTGCAGGAGAGTAAAGCCTTGCCATATGCCAACATGATGATTTGCTCTCTGATCCTACCCTAACCTTAGGGAAAGAATGCATCAGCAGAAGCTTAAATTCTCATTCCCCAAGAGCCAGATTGAACATATTATCTGTACATACACAGCCTATAGTGATGCCATTTCAACATATGTTGCTGAAATTCTGATGTTTTGCTGGCACCACCATTTCAGATTCAATTAATACCCAAAGAGAATCCCTAAGCAGTGTGGTTTGGCACTGCCAGGAGAGGTGATGATGCTCCTCACTGAGTTTCTCAAGGATAATGGCCCATCTGGCAAATTGTGCAGTAAAAGAGTAACATAAATGTATATATTGGGAATTTAAGATGAATACTGATTCACTAAATGTGCAATAACCACAGGTTTTAACTGCAGATTTGATCAAAATGGTGAGCATAATCCTAGGAATAGAGTATTTAGTTATCTTAAGGGCAGCTGTGACAGGATGAGATCCTGTGGCTTTCGTTCCAAGAGAACAAAGCTAATTTTGTCTTTCTTGACTTTGGTATGAGTAGTTTTGGGATCCCTGCAATTTGCTTCGATTTGCAGGCTAAGCATAAATTCAGCGAAAATAGTTTGCCTGACTTCAGAATAAAAACATCCTCAGTCATATAGGGACTACTGTGTTTTCCATCTCAAAATAAAGCACTCCACTGCCCAGGCAAAGGCAACATTTTCACCTAAAATTAAATCCGATTCTCTCCTCAAAGTTTTATTCTGAATTGTCGCTGTTTATCCTACCTTCTTCTTTGCTCCTGAGCTATGTACACACTCAAACAGGATTTCTCCATTCTTTAATGTTGAGTAAATTACACAACAAGATTTCACAGGAGTTCCCCATAAACAATCTCACATTAGACATCCACTCTGCCAACATGCAAACTGCAGAATGGGTGTTTTGGTACATGACATCCATAGCTTGGCTTTGGTATGGGACACCTTAGGGCACATTTCCTCAAATGCTGATATATCTTCCACCAGAACAAAGCATTTCAAACCAAGGGAGACAATTTCTGAACAAGGATGAGCCTCATCCTGCCCAGAAAGTTGCAGCTTGAAGATTTTGCCCTTCAGCAGCAACAGACATGAGGGCAGCATCTGAGTGTGGGTGTAGACCCTGACATTCACTTCCAGAAGGACTGAGTGCATTTGTACCCATTTTTCTGCTCTGGATGCCACTGTTGCATGGATGAGATGTGAGCTATTTTCCAAGGGACTGCTTGCATTCCCAAGGTTTATAAATGGTATGTGCTGTGGGAAATGAAACAAGTACAAGCAAGGGATGGAGAGGACTTCCTCCTGTGCTCACAGAAACAAAGCCAGCCCTGGGGATTCCAGCTGGCATGATGAACCATCACATGTGTTTATGTCCAAAAGGCTCTTTCCAGCCTCAGTGATCTCGGGCTCTTTGAGTTACATTGCCCAAAGGATGTTTCAGCCTCAGCATTCCATGGGCAGTGCACTGGCGTGAACAGGATTCACTCCTTAAAAACACATATTTAAAAGGAGTACTGGGCTCTGAAATGAGCTGGGTTAGCACCTCAAGGGGATAAAGGATGCACATCTATTTTATTAACCTTCCCAATGTATTAGAACCTCAGACCCTGCACCGGGTGGTACCACACGGTCTGGGTTTTGCAGGATGAAGAATTCCTGTGTGCTGCTCAGTGCAACTTTTTCCTGGGGTCTCCAACAGCATCTTTATTTCTCTCCTCTCTTGCTATACTCACATCTCTTCTGCCACATCTGGTCTAGGCATTCCCCAAGAAGAGACAAAGTTAAAACCCCCAGTCCACTCGCATTTAATCATTTCCCAGATCTGAAAGAGGTGGTCGGAGTGCACCTAGAAGCTTTTATTAATTTAGCTTTCCCACACTATGGTTACTTCCCTGCTTCTCCTGTGTAATTAGAAACTCATTTCCTGAGGGATACATGTCTCCCAGAGGGGAAACAATAAGAAACATTCAGTAATCACCAGCCTATGCTATAAGTTTATTTTAAGGCTGTAATTGTTGGGAGCTCCCAGGGATTTGGGGGATATTTATTGTTACAGCAGAGCAAGTCAAAGTACTGGCACTAGGACAGAAAGCCTTTCATCCCTGGGTCACCAATTCAAATCCAGAACAGGTAAACAGTGGATGTAAGTTGCCTTCATCCACTGAGCCCTCAGGGGTGAATGTGACATGGTTTGGTTGCCTTCATTTATTGCCTAGCAGGCAGATGCCAGGCTCCTGAGTCAGCTGCCTCTGGATGACCCCACCAACAGTCTCAGCAGGGCCAGCAGGAAAGGTGTGGGGAAAATTATTTATTTTCATAAAACCAGCTGTATATGTGCACTCCTGGTAGAGGGGCTTAAAGCCAAGACTAATCAACTGGAGTAGAAACACATCCAAGTTCCTCTTCTCTCCTCCTCCATATTAATCCTTTGGTTTTCAACAGAATGAATGGTGTTCTGATATTGACATGTGAATTCACACTGTGAATCCTCCACGTGAGCACCCTTCATGCAGCCAAAGGAAAACAAATGCTATCACTGAGTATAAAATCTTCACTGGCCTCACCAGTTGCAGGGGGATCTGCCCTGAGCATGGGTCTTGTGCTAGAACCAAAGGTGTGGTGGGTCTGAGACCTGGTCCAGACTTACATACTGAAATCCCCCATTAGCCAACCAGCCTGTCAGTCCTTCAGGGTGACAGACCCCCATGAGCTGCTGGCTGCATCTCTTTGAAGGTGTAGGCACCACAAATCTTCCTCGTGCTCCACTCCTGGGCTTTCCACACTCTCCATTGCAGCTTTGCACCTTGGGCCTTGTCTCTTGCAGTATTACTTCTGAGTTGTCCAAGATGTTTTCAGGCAGACACAGCACGAGAAAGCAGTGATATCTGAGACTGCAGCAGGGCTGGCCCAGCCCCAGCACGGACCTCAGGGAGGGTTGGAGTCTGGGAGCCGCTCTCCAGCCTCAGTTACGTGATCTTCAGTCCCTTGAGTCCCTTGAGTCGCATACCTCTACCAAATTCAGTACCACAACTGCACAAGGAGGTGACACAACCACAGCCAGGATCTGGCTCTGCAGCTGCAAATGCCTCTGTTGCAAAATTTGGCTCAAGGACAAGTGGTTGTGTGGGCTCTGCAGGCTGAGCACACACACCTGCCTTTTGGGGAGCACATGTGTGAACTGAATGCCTCTTCTCAGACCCAGTGACAGCTCCTGGTTTGGCCAGGTTCACCTCGGTTTTTTGGGAATGTCTGAGGGCAGAGCTGAGCTTTGAAGCGTTCAAACCTAAAAGACCCAAGTTCTATGAACCAGAAAATCCTAAGGTGCACTCGGTGTTGACACCTTGTGCACAATTTGCGTATTTCCCAAACAACCCTTCCCTAAGCAGTCCAAAAAGTCAGCATGAGGTTTGTAAATGTGGACAATTTGACAGTTTTATTTTTGATGAGCAGAGCTAAATTACACAACTTTTCTCACTCTGTTGTTTAATTGGCTCAGACATTTGAAATTAGACCTAATTACTTTTCTCACTCCATTAATGTCCAGTGACAGTTGATTTCTGTTTTGTGAGAAGAGTTGGAGCTTTTGCTGAATTACTCAACTACCACCTCGTTGTGAAGGATCCTAGGAAGCAATAGCAACAGCCTCCTTGGCTAGTTTATGCTAAAATGCCTTTTGCACACAACCTGCTTTTCACCCAGGTCAATTGGCTGTAGTCAAGTCTCCTTGGATCACAGATCACTTTGTGGAGAGTTTACTCTTACTGGGCTGCTGTGGACAGACTCCCACTGCTCTCACTGCTGGAAAGTGCTTGACTGCTACCCCACACTGCTTGGCTTGGCACTGGCTTTGGCACTCGGCTGTTTGTCTTTGCCCCAGGTTATTCTGGCAGGATCTCTCCTCCCCATATAAATTCTTGTGGGCAAGGAGAACTTCACCATGTTAAGCTCATCTAGCACTGAGGTTGTGTAAAGCTTTCCAGCTGCCCTTTCCCCCTACACTCGTATGTGCACCCCTCCAGAGCACTGCCTTTGCTTGCCCTGCTTCTTCTCTATAGAGAGGATTCATTGCAGAAATATATTCAAAAAGCTTATTAATATCACAAAAAAACCCCTCAGAGTACAAGGAAAAGATGGGAACAGCATTCACAAGCTGGAGAAATACAATCTCTCCGTCATACTTGGCCTTAAGATCAGAGCTGGGAACAGAAGCAGTTGTGCACTGAGTCTATTCAGCATCTTCCACAACTTGGCTGACACAAACAGGAGAGCCATCACCTGCAAAGAGGGTGACCTGGGTCTCTGGGTGAAACTGGGAGGACAAGAGGTGGGAAAACCACAGCCCTTCCAAGAAATGGCTTTCAGGACAGCATTTCCTGGAACGTGTCCAGGGAATCAAAAAAAAGTAATTTTGTAAATGTACAATTAAGACAAAACACAGCAGTGAAGGTCTTGCTGTTAGGCAAACTATTTTTTGCTCTCCCAGTTTCCTGGAAAATACAGAGAACACTCTTTGACGAGACCAAGAGTTTTAGTCAAAATAGTTTGATCATGGCTTCAATGATATGATTAAACCATGTGGCTACAATGGCTAGGTTCCATCATCAGATCCACAAAAACCTTACTTATATGCTTTTTTAACTTTTTTTTTTGATTCAGCACTTTTTAAACTTTTTTTTTTATTCCTTTTTTTTTTACCAACTCTAATACATTAATTTTATGCAACTCATATGGAAAAAATACCACCAAAGTGCTGTCGAACACTTCTAAAACTTGACATCCTCTCGGGATATTGAGAAACACATCTCCTTTTTTTTGTTTTGTTTCAGCACATTTCAAGGCAGAGACACAATGCACTCCTGACCTTCCTGTCATCATGTGGGGCATTTTTTTCACCTGTCCACAATATGCCTGCTCCAAGCCATATTCCAGCACCTCCCTCAGTACTACATAGCCTTCTCTGTGGAGCTCTTACCTCAAAAGGAAACAGATGGGAAACAGCCATGGTTAGCACAGGACACTGCTTCTTATCTCTCTGTCTTCCAGAAACACATGGGGCCAGCATCCTCCTCTCAGCTTTCTGTGTAAGGATACATAGAAAACAATGAAAATATAATCCTCTGCCAGAATGCCTAGAAAAATCACAGCTCTGTCCATGTCCATGAGCCAAGAGCAGCCATTCCTTAGGTTGCTTTGGCCAGAAGGTGCTTGATCTGCATCCATGACCCTTTTCAGGCTGTTATCACATCAATATTGAGTCAACTTTGCATCACAGAGGGATACATTGTCCCTGCTGAAATGGCCATTTCCCAGGCTGCAGGGCATTCCCACGGAATAGCTTCTTTCTGGCTTCTCTGAGACATCCCAGTGAGGGGAAATTGCCAACAATTCCATTGTTGGGCTCTAAGGTCTTGGCACAGCCACAGTCCACACCATGGTTTCCTCATGCAGCCCAGGAATGACTGGGTTTGCAGAGTGAGAAGCTGCAGGATGAGACCGAGGGTCAAAAGCCCCTGATAAAAAGATGTCAAGTGGGTTTACACGCTCCTGATCTATAAGAAAACCCAAATCTGCCCAACACCTCCATGGTTTCCTAAATCTGTACTACATCTCCCATGCTTCAGCCCTGTCTCATCTCTGGGGCTGAAAGAATGAAAAAGGTCTGAGTGGTTTCCTGACCTCCCCATTTGCAGCGACAAAACCATCACCGTGCTGATTGCAGCCCATCCCCGTGAGTCATGGCCAGAGCAGCCAGAAACAGCCCTCCACTGCAAAAAAACAGGGCCTGATAAGTCATCCGGAAAAAATAACCTCCTCGTTTGTGTCTCCCCAGCCTGCCCCTCCTTCAGCTGCTGTGCGGAGCCACGGCAGAACAAGCTGGAGGAAATATCAGACCTTAACCCCTCCACCAGTGCAGCAGGCAGGGGTGGGGAGGGCGTGTCACTGTGTTCCTAAAACTGCCTGTCCTGATCCTACTGCTCCGCAAGATTCCTGCTAGCACTATCTGAACTGATGAATGCCAGCAGAAGATGCACCAGCAAGTGCAGAAGTGCTTGTTTACCCTCTCTTAGTCCCAGAGTGTTTGTATTTTGTAGGAGACATCACAAGCAGCAAAGACCATCACAGAGCACAGAGGTGCTTGCTCAGGGCTGTCCCTTAGTGCACACCCTGATTTGTGTGTGCACCCTGAGGAACAGGATCCCAAAGGCACCTGAATTCCCCATCATTTTGAGTCTTTGCCTGGAGTAAGGACATGCTTGTGACAGAAACAATGAATTTGATACGGGCATCTCCTGTGCTGGGGAGAGGTCATAGCAGTTGGGTGTTAGATTCTGGTTTGGCTTTGAAAGTCTGTAAAATAAACACCTGCACTTCATTTCAGCCCAGCAACTGCACCACTAGCAGCATCCCAAGCAGTGAGCACCAGCACACAGGACTGGGAGGACCTCCTGTGTTGCTGACACTTGCAACCCTAAGCAAAACCAGCATGAAAATCCTTCTATAAATCAACCCCACTCCATCTTCTGTCAACACCTGTTTTCTTCCCTCCTGCTTAGGAGGGAGTTCCTTACCCCAGTTGCTAACAACCTTCCCATTTCCTAACCTAGATTTATTCACAGCCACTTCATGCCCATTTGTTCTTGTGCCAACATTGTCCCTAGGCTGAAATAACTCTTTTCTCTCCTGGTATATTTATAGACAGTCGTCACATCCTCCCTTGAGCTTTTGTTTTGCTAAACTAAACAAGCCAAATCCAGACATCCCATCCCATGTGACAGGTTCTCCATAGCCCTGTTTCTGTTTGTTTTGTCCAGCCTCAGGCCACCTTCCCAGTTCTGGGAGGTCTGACCTACCCTAGATGTCCAGATCATTGCAGGTCCTACACACAGTGCCTGGGTGAGGGAGAAACAGGAAAATGATGCAGCAGCTGGGTTTTGACCCAAATACTGGTTAGTAGCTCCTAAGTGCCACCACCACCCACAACTCATGCAGCACCTGTGATGGGGCAGAGCCAGTATCCTGTGTGGGCAGCACAGCTGAGAGCCAATATGTGAAGCAATAAACCCAAGGGAGGATGCACAGCAAATGTCAGCTGAGCACTTTGTACTGCAGAGATTTCTTCACCTGTCAGGGGGATTTCTTCATGCATGTCCTGGGTTTTGTTCCTGTCACAGGCCCATCCTTTAAAGGGATTTTGTACAACGACCAAAGCAGAATGCAGAGCAGCAGCACAGTGGCTTGCATTAAATAAGGGGCAGCTCACAAATTAAGGAATATTTTGTGGATGTTGAGGAAAGACGGACACATCTGGACACAACCAGTGGAGAGCTGGGAAGGGGTGGGAAGAGAAGCAGCAATGCCATTCTGTGATCTGAGTACAGCCTGCCCCATGGCAGTGAGTCCTTTAAACCTTCCCCTGACAAGCTTCTCCCTGCACAGAAGTGTACAAATTGCACCAAGAGCTTTAATAAATTACAGCTCCTAATTTGGCTCCTGATGGTTAGGCACCTAACCTGAGCACTTGCTTTCAGAACTTTGTTTTTCTTTGGACATGCATTTTTCCCTATCCTTGATCATTTTAAAGGTTGTATTTTAAATAAGCCTAGTCCTGATCATTCTTGTAGCAGCACTGCACCACTGAGATGTACACCACTGACCACAAGCTGCCCAGAAACAGGGAGGTTGTTAAAATCACCCTGTCACCACAAAGAATCAGCCTTTTTGTCAGCTCCCAGAGGCAAGAGACAGAAGGATGATGCTGAGTTTTCCTGCCTCTCTGAATTTATTTTGATTTTGCTGATGGATGGGTGTTTGGACAGCTGATCCACCTAGGCTGGGATTTTCCTACTCATCCTGCCTGGGGAAGGTTATGACAACTTCTCAGAAAACTTAGGGCTAGTAACTCAAATAAGGCCGTGGAAAATTACTCCAAAGTGACCTGATGTCCCAAGATATTGTGTTTCATTGTTTATTTGTTTATTTACTAGGAGGGAAACCTAGCAGTCACTTCTGCTATGCAAATTGCTAAATGTTTTAAAAATTCTTGGCATGTGCAGGACTTTTCCTACTTAGTGGTGACCAACAGTGACCTAATTCATGTTTGACTGGACTCAGTTACAAGGCTCCAGTGTGCTAGATACGTCCCAGAACTTCACCAGAATCTGCCAAGAATTCACCAGAACTTTTTCCCAAATTGTCCTCTGGTCCCATTTAGTTTTAGGATGTCACTCAGAAACTGCCATGGGAAAAGGTCAGATAAAAAAGTCCTTCAGATCCAACATTCCAAACCAAATCAATAAAGGCACTTGGTGAAACATGTTCTGTGTGTTTAGAATTTCACAAATTTTGAGCTGCCACTGAAGTCACAGCAAATATAAGTTTTGAGCCACCTGTCTAAAATGTCCCATTAATGTCTGAATTAGGATATCTCTTCAAGGAGACAGAGTTGAGAAAGCTGAAACTGAATATGAGAACTGAAATATAAGGACATGGAAATGTTGTGGTTTGGACAAGGGATATTTAAGTGACCTAATCAGATCTTTTTTATTTGAATGACAGTGGTAAAATTCCAGACTAACCATTTATAATTAGCCACATTCTTAGAATCCCTCTTAACACTTACAAAAGAGTTGACTACACTTTCAACACAGCTGATAATTCAGCTCCAGCCCAGCACTGAAACTGTCTTGACCCAGCCAGTCCATTTGGTAGTTCAAGTATTCTATTGTTGGGTTAGTTCAATATTTTATTAATAAAAAGCTTAACTTTAGTGATGTTTTCTTGGTTTTAGGTTAGTTTATTTAACAGCTCTAATAAAATATATAAAAATGAAATTGATACTGAACCCATCTCTCTGGAGCAACACTGCTCCCAAACCTTGGAGGGCCTAGAGTGGATGCCAGCCAGGTTAAAAGGCAATTTCCCCCCAATAAATCTGTGGTCTTGCCCTGGGAAGCTGTTACAGTAGGAGTGAGGAATTCTGCTTCAGCAGGGTCTGGCAGCAGAGGACCACACAAGGTGTAACTGGGTTTAACTGGGCCATAAATTGTCACTTCATTGTGTTACAATTTAAATAGCCTCAGGGATGGAGATTGCCACATGGAGGTTGCCACCCTTTCACCACACATTTTGCTGTCTTCCACCTCCAGCACATCCCTCCTCTGCCCCAGTCCTCCCCAGCCTCCTGATGGAGAGATGCTCCACACCTGAACATCACCATCCTCTCCATGGGGCCTCCACTTTTTGTCTTGCCATTTCCTGTGGATGGGAACAGTATCATTGAGAATTTTGTGCTTTTTAGGCATGTCTTTAGTGTGGACCTTCACTGCACAGCAGTCACATAGACTCAGGTGCAGTGTAGAGGCCACTGGAAGGAGCATTTTGGAGTCATGGCATTGGTGTTCAGAGGGACCAATGTGAAATAGTAAATAAAAGTCGTTCCTCGGCAATTCAAAATTTGAGTGAAGAGTTGCTAAGATCCTCCAGGGTATTTATCACTAACTTGCAACTTGTTAGGATTTCCTGGACTCAGGAGCATGGTTCTTCCCCACACAGTCCATCATCAGACTCATAACAACACTGTTCTATCTGGATGTTTTGCTTCTACTGCAGGAAAGAAATGGAGAAAGCAAATCTGTCTCCTCAATATTTATCATTCAGCATCTTTTTCCAGAATTCTTTGGCACAAACCTTTTTAGAAAAGAGGAAATGGGGAGTTTGGAGAGTTTGTTTAAAAATATATGTGTACTTATGTCTTGCTTAGTCATCAGAAAGGGCACCATGCCAGAAGGCAGAGACCAGAGGCACAGGGCACAGAAGGGAGCCTGGATGTATGATCCCCCTGTTTGGAGAGTGGGTAACAGTGCAGTCTGCAAACTGCAGCCCTAGCAGTCTGTTCATGTATTTCAGGTAACACTTTCTGCAATGAAGACCCACATTCCAATGCTCCTGAAATGCTACAAGCATTTAGCTTCCATTTTGGACTGACCTTTTTATTTCCCAGTCTATGCCCACATGTGACATACTCTCCTTTCCTAAATAGTCACAAGAATATTAACTTTATCAGCTAAAAAAAATCAGTTAAAACCACTCAGGTCTTCCACCTGTGGCACATTTTTTAAAATGAGGGTGTTCACACATCACATTAACAGCTGATAGATGGATTCCCCTGGAAGGCAAAGGGAAATCATGTCTCCCCCAAAAAGCTCAAGTCCTTCCTCCCAAGGACTCTCTCTGATAACACCAAGAAGAGCAAATGAACACTTAGCAACCAATACCAAAGGCCTTAACAGTCTGTGGAAGCACGAGAGAGGACTTCCACTGCCTTTTCTCCTGTGGAATTGCACTCTGTGATATCTGTGTGCTGGAGAACTCTGTGATCTCTTCCTTCCTGGCAGGCACCTGAACACCTTCCCACCAGCACAAACTCAGGACTTTTTATTGATGACAGAGCAGAAGTTATCTCTGCCAGCCTCCAAGAAGGCCATAAAGAATTATCAAGCAGCAGATACTCAGACATGTAAAAATGGAAGAGAACAGTGCCCAGTATTTCATTAAAACCATCCTTATCTACAATAAGCAAAGAGACTGCAGGATGTCTATCCTCATCTGGCCAGGAGTTCACTCTGCTCTTGCAGCAGGACAGGCAGCCAGCAGAGAGGGCAGGATGAATTGCCCCTACTCCCCAGAGCAGAGCCGATATTTACAGCAATTCTAAAAATTATGGCACAAGGAAATCCACAAGCTGGAAAGTCGTGCTGGCTGCAGCTCCATAGGAAACAGCGGGGCGGAAAAGCAAAGTTTGCCAAATGGAAGAGGAAAAATCTGGTAGGAATGCTTTTTCTTTTTTTCTTACTTCACAAAAAATCAAGTTTCTTAGGATGTTTTACAAATAATGAAGCACATGAGAAAACTGTGCATGTCAGGGGAAGGCAGCTGCAGTTCAAGTGGAGTTGAAATTAATGAGTGATGGGCACCGTCTTAAGATTCTGGGTATCCGTGTCTTGCCCAGCCTATCTCCAGAGCAGCACAGGCATCAGGGTACTCATTCCCTTTACCAGGCCAAACTTTCTACCTGACCTTGCTCATTGCAACCAGTGTAACTACCAGGAGCATTAGGATCACATTTCTCTCTGTAACTTCCCAACAAGTTTTGGCTTTTCCTCTCTGCACCCAAATGTAACAAAACACCCGTCCAGCTGCTTAACTTTAAGTTTTGTGTTTGGGTCCTGCTTGCTTTAGATGAATTCAAGCTCATCCTCTTTGCTGGGCTGGATCCAGCACCATCACTGGCAGTGTTACGTGGCCTGCAGAGCACCAAATACTCAGACCTAGGCTCAGTTATGAAGGTTTTTGGCTTTCATTCCTCTTCTGCATTGATCAAGGCAGATGGAACAGGATTGGGCTTCTAGAGGAAAGTTGGAACTAGGCAAACTTTAAGGTCCTTTCCAACCCAAACCATTCTGTGATTCCATGAGGAGTGTGTCATTCAAAGAAGAAACACAAGTGATATGTCCCCAAAAATCATTGCACGACCACAGACCTCACATACAACTTCCACCAAATTTCTAAACCTTGGGTTTTGCCCTGTGAAACATCAATATCTGTGCATCCTCACTCTCCAGCCCTATATATATTCCCAGATAAAGAAGTAAACAAATAGTTTCCAAAGAAAAAATATTAACTTAATTAAAACAAATTTAAGATTTCCATTCTAAAAATATTGTAACCTTTGGCTGGTTTTAATAAACATGCTGAGATTTTTCCATAACCTTAACACAGAAATTCATCTCCTGAAGGGTGGAGTCTTGTTTCCTTCTTTGCTCTACAGGTCAAGCTGGTGCTACAATGAAATTTGACTCAAGTTTTAGTTTTAATGATCTGACAGAGACCAATAAGGGAGGGCCTCTCTCATTTTTTACAAATAATGATAATTAAAAAAGATTCAAATATCATCTCTGGGGGACATTTTTTGAAAGCTTCCATAAAAACAGTCACAAATCACTGTAGATCCGTGTATTTTTAGTAATTTTTAATGATAAGAGGCTTCAAACACAAAGTTATTAAAAAAGGTCACTTTTGAATTAAAAGATCGAATGATTTCTTGATATTACACATATTTTTAAATTTTAATGAAAAAATATAAGAGAGGGCCCCCAAATGTGAAATTTTAACAAAAATTTGAAATCAAACTCAGTTAGAACTCCGTGTGCTCAGACTCAGGACTTTGAAATTACCTGTTATGAATAAGAACTAGGAAGTCCCAGTTTGTGAGCAGTATTGTCTGACTCAAAGCTTGGGGTCAGAGGACCTGCTGGGTCCCTTTTGGAGCCACTCTGGGGAATTTCAATTAACTATTTCCCAATATCTGTGAAGAACCTCCCTTTGGCTTGAGGATCCCCTGATGTAGCAAACATCACACGGCATCTTCCACCCTAAGGCACCCTGAAACCACGGCACCGAAGGCTCTGCACCCCTCAGAGCAATTCCATCCTTTCCCTTTTGGGAGGTGCCATTGGTTTAACAACCTCCAACGTAATGCAAACCTTCAGAGGAGGAATTTCAGGAGACAGAGTCCAACTGAAACCTTACAGAAATGCCCCCTTTCCTTTGCAAATACAGACCGGAGGCAAAATTTTAGGGCATTAGTCTGGTTTCCTGCTCCGGGGAAAGTTGTTTTATAGAGAAAAACCATCCCTGTTCATAACCCTGTATAACCCAGCTGAAATCAAATGTCAGATCCTCATAAGCATCTGTCCCTCAGCCAGAGGTTGTTTTTCTTCACGGATGAATCAAACATTCTGAGTAAATCACATGAATCACCAGCGGAAACATCATCCTCACAGCTTCATCTCACAGTTATGAATAAGGAGCTTGTTTTGCAGGTCCCCAGAGAAGAAATAAAGCCTTTGGAGCTCAGGGAGGGGCCCAGGACTTTCACAAGCATTTTGTTTTAATAGGTTACAAACAATAAGGTGTCTCCCTCCTCCCATCAAAAAAGGTATGGCCAATTGCTCTACAAACCATCTCTCAATTTAGCAGTACTTTTATTAATAAGAAAATGCTTGCACTGATGACATAGCTCAATAACCCAGTTATAAATCTCATAAATCTGTTGCAACAGTTACAAATGAGCAACGTGATTTATGAGTGGGGCCACTGACTTCTACACCTGACATAAAACTTTGTAGGCAATCAGCCACATGTTTCATTTCAGTTTTATATTTGACGTATAAATCAGGCAGTGAAAGGGACTCTCTCTCCACCCCCACTCCTCCCCTTGAAACAGACGGAGCAAATATTTTACAAGCAACATGTAAGTCACTGCAGCAAGGACACAATATGAGGTATGGAAAATATTATGCTGTGATTTCATTAGTTTCATGTGAACCAATATGGGGCACAGTGACCTGCCTTGAAGAGCAGGCAGCAGAGCAGGCAGTCAAGGTGGGGAATAACCATGCAGGTCACCATGGAAAAGCAAGTTTTCTTGCACTACATGCCCTGCTCATTTCCAGGCCTTTCCAACCTGTGGAAGGTCCACAGCTTCCCCTCCTGAGCTGAGCAGGGTTTGGCCCTGCTTTTGAAGTCAAGGTGTCCAACATAACCCCATGAAGGCAATGTGGTCATCAACAGAATGGAGCAGAAGAGAAAACCTGACAGTCAGAAGAGAAAACCTGACAGTCACTAACTGGACTTTTGAGGTTGCTTTTCACAAATGTTAATAAAATAACTCTCTGCCCAGCACATTTCACAGGATCCCTTCCCTCTTCAGATTCTACAGCAGATGTGCCCAATAGCTCATCAGAGCTTCAAATTTGTCCCCCAGCACAATGTTGAACAGCCATCTTTAAATAAAGAAATGCACTGGGAACGCATTTTGGTCACTTTAGGGGATTCTGCTATAACTGGCAAATTTCTCCTGAATTTATGTGTGACCCAGTTCTGAAGTGTGTTAAAACTCCTTCATTCATCTGAATCTCAAGATGAGTCTGATCTTTGTGCAAAGTGCTGTGTGAAATTAGGTAGTTAGATGTCTGCCTCAGAAACTCCAGGAAATGCTGCTCCAGTTGTTTAGATGCAAATTCAAATGTCTGATTTTCAGTAAGTGTAAAATCAGACCCACAAATATGAGAAAGTGCTGAAGGTAGGATGTACAGAAGTGAGATGAAGTGCAAAATAATATTTAACAACCTAAAGAAAATGTTATTTTAAACAAGTGGTATAAATCTGTAGTACTTTCACCCAATTGCACGAGTTAGTTTATCTCAGCTGGATAAAATCCTGTCAAAGTTTTTTATATGATCTCCTCCAGGGATGTGAATTTTTCCATAACAGAGGTGTTGGCCATTTCTGGAAAGCTCTTGCTATGAGTCAGGCATGTACTACTTTTCCATTTTCTCAGAAGAACTCTTTAAATACACTTGAGGCAATGGAAAGCCATCTGGAGGCAGAGGCTGAAGGACGGGCTGTGTCTGCCTGGTTCAATGGTGCAGAGCTCTGAGGATGGGGTGGGAAATGGACTATCCCTTGTCACAGCAAGATTTTTCTCAAAATTAAATCCACTGTTTCTTTACTTTTACTCTTCAGCGATTTTCTGTGATATATTCTATAAATACAGGCCTCTTGGAAACTTCAGTGGGGCTCTGATCAGCCCCCTGGGTTACACCACCATCTAATGTCTAGTGCAGATGAGGCTTTTGCATATCCTCAGGTGGTAGCTACATCTTCAACAACACAAATTTCTGCAGTCCCACTCAGACTGTTAATGTCTTGTGTACTCTAAAAAATAATGTACGCTCCAGCTTAACCAGACACCATCTGATTTCTCTAGTGTGTATTCCAAGTGGAAAACAGATGATTTGTTTATAAAGATGAGTTTCTTGGGCCATAGCTGAGATCTCATTATTTATTTAAAATTAAGTTGTAAATATACAGGAGAAAGCCAAACTTACACCAGCTGAGAAGTCCTCCTGTACATTTTTCAGCTGCTCCTGACCTTACCTCTTCCTCCTCACTGACAGGTAACAGAGTTGATTTCCCTGTACACAGGAGGAGCACTGGATACTGGAAAGTTTACACCTCTGAATGTTTGTCTTGATTAAATATGTTGAGTGAGTGCTGAAAGAATGATAATTAAGATGTTCTCTGCATGCAAATCGACATTTAGTTGGGGGTGATGGGACTGAAGCAAACACAGCAATGAAATAAATCAAGGTCAGTGTAAGACTGAGCTGCCAGAGGAGAGTTTCGGTGTTGGGCCAGGTCTGCATCTGACAGCAGAGGAATCCAGTACACACCAGTGTTTGAAGCCATGGCAAGGAATGCATGAGGATAAATGTGTACACAGAAGTTCATAGCCCAATTTTGCTTATTTGGCAGCCAACCTTTTCAGGCATAAATTGCTCTCACCTCCCCACTCTGTGAGTCTTTTCTTAGGCTTAGGTTGTCCTTGCATTAGCTCCTTGTAGTAGTGGGATTGTGCTGAGGTTCTCCAGTGGCCCAAATGAGTGTTTGCATTTCCAAAGGTCTCCCACTGGAGCTCACATTCTTTTTTTTTCTCTCCCTCACGCATCGACTTCAAAACATGAAGTGTATATAATGATCAGGAGGGATCAGGAGTAGCCATCAATGATTTACAAAGGGGAAATCATGCTTGACCAACCTGATTTCCCCCACAAAGAGGTGACCAGCTTGATGCATGAGGGGAGAGCAGTAGATCTTTTGTCATTGTCTTCCACAATAACACCTAAGACAAGATGACAAAGTATGGGTTGAATGAGTGGATAGTAAAATGGATTAAAAACTGGTTGCACCACTAGACCCAGAGAGCTGTGACCAGTGACACAAAGTCAGGTAGGAGGAAAATCACTGCGGATGTGTCCCAGAACTCTGCCCAGTTCTGGGCTCCCCAGTGCAAGAGTGACACAGATTTATTGGAGCTAGTCCAGCACAGGGTCACAAAGGTGATTACTGGATTGGAGCATTTCTCATATCAGGAGATACTGAGACAGCTGGGACTGTTCAGCCTGAGAAGAGAAGGCTCAGGGGGATCTTATCAATGTCTATAAATACCCAGTGGAAGAGAATGAAGATGAGGGATTAGACTTCACTGACAGGACAAAAGCGACTGGGTACAAACTAAAACACATTAAATATTTACTGTGAGGAAGGTCAAACACTGGGCCAGGTTGCCTGGTGATGATCTGGAGATAATTCAAACCAGACTGGACACAGTTCTGAACAACCCTCTTGGGATAACCCTGCTTGAGCAGTGTTGGACTAGACCTCAAGTTTGGACAAGATCTCAGGGTTGGACTAGATCTCAAAGCTAGACTAGATCTCAAGGCTGGACTAGATCTCAGGGTTGGACTAGATCTCAAGATCTGCCTCCAGCCTCAACCACTCCATGATTCTGTGACTGTAACAGCACATAACACTCATCTTCTCTGAAGGCAAAGAATATCCAGAGTACAGCATTGCTCATTATTCATTGTTCATTAGCATAGTTCTCATTGCCATAATAAAGTATATATGTTTTCAGACTCTGCTTTCAGTTGCAATTTGATACACTATAACACAATAATTATAACTGGAAGTGCAGCAGTGATCAGATCCAAGAAGCATTTTGGCTGCAGACTCCCAAATTTTCAGGAAGTTCCAGTGCAGATCTGCACCTTGCACCTGGTTCCTGTCTGTGTAATGGGCAGAACCAGCATTTCTTATCTGAACAGCCACCTGCTATTTCAAGAAAACCCAAACCCCACGGCTTTGGAGACATTCTTGTTTAGATTCAGACTCAAGGTTTTCTAGCCAAGGTCAAGTCTGTTGCTGTAAAATATCCTACCTGCTCCACTCTATCCTGCATCTCTAAACGTATTTTAAAAACATAGGTTTTAGAATGTTTTAAAAAACACAAAAAGGGGACATTGAATTAGAGCAGAACAAGACAAGAACAAAAATGTTTTTAAGCTGATTTGATTTTTGGGTTTTTTGGCAAGTTTTTCAAATAGCTTTTGGTGACGCATATTGCTAAAATGGAGCCAGAAATAAACTGTTTACGAGAATTTTTTTCCAGTAAGTGAAAATCCAATTATTTTGATTTGAAGGTTTTGGTTTTTTGGTTTTTTTTTAATAAACATTTTTAAATATTTGGGAGATTGTTCTTTAAATTAAATAAGCAATGACAGTCTGCAGAGGACTGCTCTCCCTAGGTGAGGGTCCTTCTCCAGAGAATTTTTACATTATAGGAAGGTCTAACCTCACAAGCTGAGAATGCATTTGGTTGGCACCTTTTTCAACAAGCATGCACTCCATTACAAGTGAATGTGCATTATTACAGTAATACAATTGCCCTGACAGAGTGTAAATTCAGACTGCAATTTTTTAAATTTTGCTTTCTGCTGGGCACTTCTGGTGATGCTTGTTTTCCTGCAGTTGCCTATGTCCCCATACCACTGGAGTTCTCTTAAACCACAGCTAGTGGGGGTCAGTTCTGAATCAGATTTTTTGAAAAGTTAACCCTAAAAAAGAAAGCCTCACTTCAAGAGCATTGGTGATAGACATTGTCTGCCTGGACTAACAGTGGACATTATCTGTCTGGACTTTAGGGAGGCCTTTGACACTGTCTCACTTAAGATCCTTACAGACAAGCTGTTGTTTTAAATTCTGGATAAGCAGACAGTGATTTGGCTTAAAAACTGGCTGAGTGACTGGGACCAGAGGTTGGTGGTCAGTGGCGTGGAGTCTGGCTGGAGGGCAGCAAGTAGTGATTGTATCCCAGGGGTCACACACTGAGTCCAGCCCTGTTTAACACCCTCATTAGCAGCTGGGATGATGGGGCAGAGTGAACCCTTAGCAAGCTCACCAGCAACACCAAACTGGAAGGAGTGGTTGACGTGCCAGAGGGTTGTGTATCCATCCAGAAGGACCTCAGTGGGCTGGAGAAAAGGGACAGCAGGAACCTCATGGAGTTCAACAATGAGAAGTGCCAAATCCTGCACCTGGTGAGGAAACAATGCAGGCACCAGGACAGGCTGGAGACCACCCAGTGGAAAGCAGCTTGATGGAAAAGGACCTGTGGGTGCTGCTGAACGCCAAATTGAGCATGAGCCAGCAACATCTCTTGTAGCCAAGGTCAGTGGTATCCTGGGCTGCATCAAAGTACTGCCAGCAGGTCCAGAGGGGTGACCCCACTAATTCAACACTGATGAGGCAAAATCTGGAGTTCTGTGTCCCATCCTTAGTGCAGACACTCAGACCTGCTGTACCACATGGGACACTGCCTGGCCACGTGCTCCTTGTCTCTGACTGCTCCCCATCAGCACAATTCCATGCATTTTGTCCCATCTACTTTAAAAGATACCTTCCAACCCAAACCAAGCATTTTGTGTGCTGTGCCTATTACCATTTCTTCTTCATGACTGTGTGGGTCTATGAAAATAATTTTGGCACCTAACTTTGATAAAAAGAGCCCTGTTCTTCATTACGCTTTGCAAAACACTGCTAGCCCAAGTTGGGAGGGTTAGAGAGTAACCTGCATGACCATGCACCTCTTGCTGTCTTTTTTACTCCTTTTTCTTCATGCCAGTTTGGTTCAGGAGGGTTTTCCTGGAAGAGAGGCTTTCAGCAGTGCTGGTGATGGGGATGACACTGGGAGGGGCAGTGTCCCATCCTCACTTGCATGCCAAAAATTGTGGGCTGCATCTCAAGTAAAGGCTCCTTGTCCTCCTGTAACCCCTGGCACCAGCACAAATCCTGCAGCAGGCTGCTGTGTCTGCCTTAGAGGCTGGTTTGCTTTTGTGTTGAAATTTCATGAAGCCTTAATAACTCTCACTCATAACTTTCCAGCCAACACTGCCATTGACCCTGAAAGAATGAATATATAAACAAAAGTCTGAGAAGTGAATGCAAATGAGCTGAACTAACTTACTGATTAGGACTATAATGGCTTAATGGGTAGAGCATGTACCCTCCGAGTCTCTTCCTTTGGCTTAGTTGTGGTGATGGAGAAGAGATAAAGACCAGGTGAAAAAAGGAA
The DNA here is from genome assembly GCA_013397815.1 of Aleadryas rufinucha. Taxonomy (NCBI): domain Eukaryota; kingdom Metazoa; phylum Chordata; class Aves; order Passeriformes; genus Aleadryas; species Aleadryas rufinucha. Next base: position 167,990 of record VZTH01016131.1, read on the forward strand.
ATAGGCAGACAAGATCCACCTGTCATTGGCTATTGGTTGCTTTTGTCACTGCAAGGACTTTCAGGAAAGAAAACCTGACATCTGACAAGATTTGTTACAAGACCCATTAGCACAATCTCCCTATTAACAGTTTTACCACATTCAAAAAGGTGGTGTTGGGTAAATACTGTGCCAGAGAAATTACATACATTAGTAAAAACTCCTCCATCAGAGTTTGACAGGTCCTGAAATCACTGAGCTAAGGTGCATCATATAATAGGTAGTCAAGCATAAAACTAAACAGAAAACATCACAAGTTTGGTTCACAGCTCAACAACAGCTCCACATAACCTCATCTACCAAATGAATAAGGAAAATAAAATACTTAAATAAAAGCATAGGGCCATTGTTTTCCCTTCCTGGCACTCAAAACTTGGCCCCAGATCTACTGTGCATTTTGTTGACTACTGAGAATGTGTCTGACAAACTTCGATTGAGTTTTGGGCGTTTAATTAAACAGCTGGTATCCTCTACACAATTAATTGTCCCCAGTCCCCTCCAGTTCAACAGCCAGAGCCAATGCAACTCTCCTTTCAGCTGCTGGAGGTGTTGATGGCTGCTTGTTGCTATTCCTTTTGTTTCTTTCAACTGGGGTATTCCCCTCTGGGAATTAATCCCATCAGTCTTGAAGGTAGTCTTGCAAAAACAGGAATGATGTACATTGAGGAACAGGCTGCCGGGAGAAGCTGGGGATTCCACACCCCTGGAGGTGTTCAAGCCTGGATGGTGCTCTGAACAACCTGGTCTAGTGGAAGGCGTCCCTGTCCGTGGGGAGGGGTTGAAACTAAATGGTTTTTTAAGTCCCTTCCAACCCAAACCTTTCTATGATTCTATGTTTCTAAGATAACACATGCTTGGAGAGGGACAAAGATATATAGGAAAAAAAAGCAGCAGTGCCCAGGGGAAAAAGGAGGAGACATTTTAATGCTTCAGGGATATTCAGGCTCAGCCCTGAAGTCTAAATGTACTAATCCACTCCGATTTTCTGAAATGACTGAAAGCATACTTTAACAATATGGATTCGTGCATTCAGAGCCCAGCCAGCATAAATCACAAATCTGCATTGTCTGCAATATATATATTCCACATTTTATTACCTTGGTTCACGGCTGACACTTAATTTAATGCTCACCCTTTCATGTAATATATTGCAAGATATGCATCACTTCTCGGTTCTGCACCACTGTGCTCAAATTGCCTATGGTATTGATCTATACGATGATTAAACCTCAGCATTCTTTAAGAACCTGGGCTCTCAGAGCACTAGATGGTGCTAGAGAATGCTCTTAGCCAGCTCCGGGGCTGCATCCCCACAAATTCCCTCCATGTACCATTTGTTTTTGCACAATGTAACAGCATAATCTGCACCCAGCATCTGCACTCTCAGCAGTGTTTCGGACGGGCTGCTGGCACTGCCCATCACTCTTCCTCGCTGGATGATGAGAAGTTGCTTGTTGTTGCCAGGGGCAAGCTGTCAGATTCACGAGTCAAGTGCCCAGGTCATGAGACTGCCTTCAAAAACAGGGGATATATAATTTTTTTTAAGTGTACTTTTCTTTTCACTCTGGTTCCTAAGCCCTAGGACAGTTATGGTGCTGTTTATGTGCTCCCTAGCAAAGCCTGGGAGTGCTGGGCACCAAAAGATCAGAGCCAGGCATGGGTCTGAGCAACAGAGTTCAAACCACGGTTCAGACCTCACCGGGGTGGGTAGGGAAGTTTGGTTTTGAACCATCCAAAGTAAAGAAACCACCCTTGGAAACCAGCAGATGAGAAGGACAATTAGGAAACAGAGCAGGGAGTTGTACAGTTCTGTGTCTGCTAACAACTAAAAGTAATTTTTTTGGCTGGAGCACACACTGGGAGAGGAGAGTTTCAGGGAGACCAGGACAGCCTGCACCCAGCAAGAGGTTTTCTCTTGTCACTGAGGTCAGAGGGCATCTTTAGCTGGTTCAGTAGGGTTAGGCTGGGTATGTGTCCTGTGATGTGCAGAAAGGGAAAGCAAGTGAGCTGCACTTCACCTCAGAGATGACCCTGGCATCAACATCACTGGGTCATTTTGTCACCAGCAGCTGCACCAGGTGAGGAGAGGCTCCTGGAGGGAAACCCAGGTGTTGGTCCTTCTTCTCCTGCCAGGTGCCCAGGGACGTGGGGTGTCCCAGGGAACCAAGGCACACAGATACTGGCAGGATAACAGGGATGATACAGGGCACTTTCCCTTCATGACAGCTCAGCTGTGAGGCTGCACACTGGGCTGTACAAGACCCAGGGGTTTATAGGGCGGCCACAGAGCCTGGTGCTATTAACACCACTGTTGTAGATTCAATCCCACTATGGGCCACTCACTTCTGAGTTGGACTTGATGATCCTTGTGGGTCCCTTCCAACTGTGAATATTCTGTGATCCTGTGACCCAAATCAGCAATATTTTCATGGCATTGGCACTGTGAGAGGTGCTGCCCAGCTGTGCCTATCCAGGGGGTGGGCACTCTGTGGGACGGCACAAGGCGACACCGAGCTGCAGACAGCAACTGCTGCCGACAGCTGGAGAGGCCACTGGGACACAGGGACACAGGGCAGCCTTGGGTTAGTCCTGGGGGCACAGCTGGCAGCCAGCACCCCTCCTCCTCCTGCCTGCAGGGCAGCTGCAATGGCAGGACAGCAGCTTCCCCAGGCGCCGACACCGCACGGGCTTGGTCTCATCCTGCCCACGCAGCACAGGCTGGAGCCTCCACCAGCTGCAGCTCCCCCATCCCACCAGGCTGCAGGATCAGCCCAGGGACCCATCCAAACCACAGCTCCCAAGGCAGGTCGGATCAGGCATGATGGGGCCAAGCACATCATGTGTGGTGGGCACATCTCCCGTGGCTGGCTCTTTCTGGACGTGGTGTGGCTACCACATGTTCATGCAACACCAGGGTGCAGCCACGGGCCGTGCCACGATTCATCCCACCAGGAGAATCAATGAGGAGCAGTGCAGAGTAAAAACCATGGCTTGTAAAACATGGAAATCCAGGTGGGTGTTATGGGCCCCGCACTTACGTGCCTCTGGTATCACAGACTGAAAGCAATCGCTTATTTTGGCTCATTTAACCTTGGTTTCGTTGGTGGCACATGTTCCCATTCTGCTCCTGCTTGATGATGGCATTGAAACCAGATGGAAATGCTTTGAAGAACTTAGATGTGATGTCATGGAATTACGACATCATCACTAAAACAACCAGCCAGACAACAGCTAAAGAATGACATTTCCAGGGAACTAAACTTGTGTTTTCAGCACCGTTAAGACATTCAAGGGACACAGTCAGATCCCATTAGGCCTGTAGCCTGTTTTGAAATATCAGTGGAATCATTATCATTTTTTTTCTCATTGAAATCAAATTAATTATATGAATTTAAAGGTATCTCTTGAGCACTCACAGAGGGTGAAACTGCAAACCAAAGGGGAAACCCCATTGCTGGGCTGGTTCTCCCAGTTCAGTAATGGGCTTAAAGTCTCTGCACTGCCCAAGAAATTTGCCATGGTGTCTCATCCCTGGCTCATGTTATATCACCCACAGCCTTCTAACATCACACAGGGAGGGAAATTTGCTTTTAATTGATTGTTAACCTACCCGTGTCCCTCTTGTGTGCCTTTTATTTACATTAGCAGTCTGAAAGAGCAAAGTATTCCCCTTCACATTTCACTCTGCTGGAGAAACGGGTTTGCTGTCATCACTCCTCATAAGCACAGCCTGAGACTCGCTTTCCCTAAACTCTCCCTTCCACCATTTGTCTTTACTACCTCATAGCTGTCAGCTTTTCTTCTAGCTGCTACTATGAAATGATTACAAGGTCGTTTTGGCCAAAAACCACTCAAAGAATCAAGAAGTAGAGGAGGAGGGGAGCAATTACTGATCTTCGAAGGGAAAACTGGAGAAAGCTGGGAAAGTATCCTTGATTGAGGGTTGCAACCCTCAGCCTTCAGATCGAGAATCACCATTAATCTCACCCAATAATACATTCAAGGGAATTGTGCACAAGCATTTATCCCAGCATCACCAAGGTTCTCTAATCCTTCTGCCACAAAGAAAACCTCTTCTCTTCTGAAATAATTTGATATGTGGAGAAACTCTGAAGTGGCATTCAGTTCTCTTATTGCAACAGCTGTATTAAACAAAGATTGACAGTGCTCTGTGACTCCATTATCCAACAGAATTTTCCTTACACAAGTTATTTCATCCGTGCAGCCTCAGTTTCCCCACCTGTAAAATGGACACAGTGGAAGCTTCTGGTTTGCCGGTGGAAGATGTGTCTGAGGAGAAACTGAGTTTTGTGAGAGCTGGTTGATTTTCTTTCTCCAGCTGAATGGGTACTTAAACACAGAGAGAGTCAGGTGAGAAACATTCCCAAGAACCTGGGAGAAGTAACTAGCCCAAATTACTACAGAGAGAGCCCTTGTTTGATCACCCCATGAAAAACCAACATGTCATGTTCAGGCTCTTTCTGTTCAAGTGATAGATGCTTTAATAGACAATCGGATAAATACATTTATTTCCCCAAAGAAAGAAACCTTCTGCAGAACAGGCCACTATATTTTCATGTCACTGCAACTTCCACTAAACATTTCTTTCTAGGCCTTTGGTTTCCCAGAAGGTGGGGGTTTTTTCTAACAGCTAGTGAAAATTTAGACAATTGTGTCAAATATTGCAGGGATTTCAGAATGAAAGCAGAGGTCCATCAGGACAGGAAAGAGAAGGCAAAGAGAAGGCACCTTCCTTTATCCTGTTCAAGCTTCTTGGCATCCTGCTCAGTAATTCACCCCCATTTTGGGGATGCAGAGAGAGTCCAAGGAAAACTTGAAGATGGAAGGGGGCCGAATTCTCGCTTTTTTTAGTGAAGTCCAAGGTAAGAACATCCCACCAGATGGGTGCTGGTTCAGTACCCAATTAGATATAATCAACACAACACCCACTCTGTGTTCTGAGTGGGAACCAGCAGGCACTGGTGGTGGTCCAGATTGTCACCTGGGTGCTGCTGGCTGCTGTCACCCACCTGTCTGGCACCAGCTCCGTGCCCTTTTCGGGGGAACCCCACTGCTGCCATCCACCACCCCAGCGGGCCACGCAGCCACCCCAAGCTGGGTGCGCAGGCCAGGGCGGCCAGCGCGGAGCCAGGCTGTCCCCTCACTCCCCTCCCACCTCCCCCTCGCCGGCCGCCAGGACTTTGTGTCCTAAAAGCTCATTCTTTCCATAGCGTAAAAAATAAACCAGCATGTGCTCCTCTCCAACGCCGCCCGTCTCCACAACGGCCCCGGGTGGGTTGTTGTTGTGTTCGGCGCTGCCTCTCCTTAAATAACAGAATTACAGCGGGTCTAATCCTGCAAAGTGCTGAGTAACAGCTCGTTCCCAATAAATTAAGCAGGCACTCAGCGCCGCAGCCTGATATTTGTATCCATGTCCTCCCGGATTATCAGTCTCTCCTCCTCGCTCTCTGCCCGGCCCCTCCGGGAGCAATTATCTGTGAATGAGAACAGAATAACTCTTTTAGCAGAAGGTTTCCACACTCGCGCACAAGGAGCGCTCTGAATGGATTTATCATGCTTGCTAAAAAGGGAGGTGGTAAAAAATTCCCCCCTTCTCTCTTTTTTTTCTCCTATATTTTAAGGAGAAATCCCTGAAGCGGCGGCCGTTCCCCCGTGGCTCCACACACCACGGGGGAAAAAAAAAAAAAGGGAAAAAAAATAGAAAAAAAAATGGATATAGTAAAACTTTTTAAGGGAGGCATGAATCGGTTCTTCAGAAAAACAAGGCAGCGGTGCCAACTGGAAATGTTTGCTTTGGGGGTGAGTTAGATGGCTGGCGTCAGCCAGGGCTAAAGACATGCCAGCGGAATGCAATATTGGGGAAGCAGCAGGTCACTCAATCACTGGCAATTTGCCCAGGAGCAACTGGATGCCTTCAGAATTTTTTTTTCCTTGTGTGTGCATGTTGCTTTTTTTTTTTTTTTCGCTAGGCAAACAGAGCCCCAGCAGTTCTGAGGCTGGGGAGCTGGAGAATGGTATTTCTGAAAGGCACGTTCCTGCAGGAATACCCCCGTGGGTCTGCTCGGCTGCACAGCAGTGACATCTGGCAGAAGTGGTTGCGTTGGGATGGATGAGGCTGAATCCTGCCTGCTTCTGCCTCCACGCACAAGGCAGCAGATGCAGCACAGTGCCAGGGCAGTGGGCAGCCCCAGGGAGGGGATGGAGCAGGAAGATGGGACAGCAGCGCCTCCAAAAATACCCTCCAGCAAACTAGAATATTTTTTTTCCTCCAGTAACAAGTGTCAAACACTATAGAAGAGACGTGTGTTTATATTTTGGGGAAGCAATAGGATTTTTTTCAAGGTCAATATGCTTTATGGGAGTGGAGAAATTAGGTAAAAGACAAAAAGAAAAATTTCCTCTAATGAACAACGTCCATTAACTCCCCACAGCACAGGAGGAGGCAAAGACCCAACAGGCATTTTTGTCTGCACATCTGTAGTTTTTCATTGCTATATCATTTGTGCAGAGTGCCAGGCTGCACGCAGAGCCCAAATAAGCCAGGGAGGGGAAGTGTCCCAGCAGAAGAGGCTCTAAAGGAGGTGGTGGCCTGACTTGCAGCAACCAGCAGCCTTAGGGATCTGCCTTTTTCACTAACATGGGAAATCAGTGTTCGGCCAGCAGGTGAATGCAGCGCAGTCACCAGCACATGACAGGCTGATGTCGACCGTGGCAGCTCTCCAGAGGTAAAAAGGAGCAGTAAAATTGCCCTCGTTTTTGCCTTCTCCATCCGTATGAATAAAACCCAATGTGTGAGAGGGAGGGCACCCCTTGTGAAAGCAAACCCAAAGACCAAGTTTTACCTGAGACTCCAAACTCGCAGGGTTCAGTCCCACTCTGAAGCATTTTCACAGTTAAACACCAGCACCAGCAGCCACCCATCTTCCACCACAACGTCACCACTCCACAGGGAAAAGCCACCCAGGAGATTGACGCTGCAGAAGGAGGAGAGGCAAACTTCTGCAGAGACAAATCTTATCAATCAAATAAATTGGAGAGAAAGTATAGATGCTTCTAGGCAAACCACAGCTATGGTTGTCAGGTAGGGATCCCTGAGAGGTCTCCTAAGCAGGGTCTGTACCTGTGCCCTTCTGATGTCTCCTGACCTGGCAGCTGCCCTAGCATTGTCATGCCATGGTGCCCAGTGACACAGCCACCAGCCCACCCAAGTCCAAAGATCATCAAGCTTTGAACTGCAAAGTCAGCTCAGGACACAATGCCCATTTGAAATGCAGGGGTTTTTTTCCCACTTCTGGTTTCCAGAGTCATTGGTCCAGCAAAGATGGTTTTAGCTTGATCACTCTTGTCTCTCCATCAACATCTTACTTTTTTAGATTTTCATCCTGGTTTGGGATCTTGATCCAGCTACGGGGGAGAATGAACTAAAATGCCCTCAGCATTCAAGGCCTCCATCACTCTCCTCTGCGTCCCTTTTCATCTTGTTAAGATTCATATTTGGAACAAGAGCTTGTCATTAGATGACTGGACCAAGGCTTTATTTAAAACAGATTGCACTCCCAGGTCAGTCACCAGTTTCTTGTGTGATCTTGAGAAGAATCCCCTTTCCCCAGATCCTGCTGCTGTAAAACAGATATTGTAACTTTTTCGTTTCCTTACTGTGCTTTTTTTAGTCTTAAGAAAGACAGTCTCACACGAAGTGAATGCACAGCAAAACAGTGACAGTCATTTGGTTTTATTGTAAAGTATCTTTAACCATTATTTATCAAAATACCCAAATTCCTGACAATGTCTAGGGAAAAAAAACATTTCACCAACTCCTTTTCCCCATGATTAATCCTTGTGAAAAGTATCACACCGGAGCGTCCAGCCCATACAACTGCTCTAGGTGCTGTAGTTGTCCATTCAACCTCGACACTTAATTGCCTGCAAGTGCCTCCTTTTTCCCAGGAACACCCTCAGCATGGTCCGAGGGAGCACTGATGGGCAGTGATGAAGGAAAGTGAGGACACACTCAGTCACCCCAAAGGATAAATATCACAGTGGGTTCTCCCACCCAACCCTGTGCTCCAGGGCTGCAGATCGAGCCAGGGTGGCCAACAGAGATGGGCAGGACTGAGCCCTTTGCTTCTCCTGCCTCAGTGCTGCTGTGTAACTTGGGGAAATCAGTTTTGTTTCCCACACCTCAGTTTCCCCATCTGGAACATGGAAATAGTTATCTTGGCTTCTTTTTAAAGGCCTTTCAGATGAACAGCCCTTTTAAATAGGTAAGTTGTTTTATAAGCAACGGGCTCTCACGCCTGCCAAGAACCAAAAGTGATATGAGGGAGATGAAATTCAGGCCACCTCATCAGCAAAGCATGTTGACCTGGCCTTCAAGACAAGGTTAGGGCTCTTGGAGAGAACCCATTCCTTTTTGGGATGGAAAGGAGTGGACATAGACCCAGCACATGCTTTCCTATTATTAGTCATTTGTATCCATGTATTGCTGCAAATGTGTACAGCCTTCAACAACCCACCAAAGCCTAAAGGGCACAGCCTAAAGTCATCTAACCCAGCAGCTTGACCATGCAATGGGGGATGAGAAGTTGCCAGGGAATTTCCCCATGATGGCTTGAGCAGGATGGATGCAACCAGTCCTCAGCAAGCCTGCAAGTCCCAGCACCTCCATGAGCCTCTCAGTAGGACTGGAGAGGGACAAGAGCAGCCAGAGGGACCTGCCTGGGGACCAACTGGAGAGCACGGCATCTCTAGAGGACCAGGTGGGTGACTCACATTTGGCCGGGGGAAGGATGCTGGAAGCAGGCGAGGTGCAGGCACAGGCGAGGTTCGTGAGGAGCTCACAAACAGGGCTGGAAGCACGACCGAGAGCTGCTTTGCACGGCAGGGCCAAATCCGTCCCTGGCACGGCTCCCCTGCAGCCGGCCCGGGGTGTTTGTGTAAGGATCCAGCCCTGGCCGCGCTGGGAGGCACCGGCTGCGCGGGGCTGGCATGCCGGCCCGGAGGCCCAGACACAAGGACAGTGCCAGATGCCAGGCATATTTTGTCAGCTGCGCGGGCTGCGGGCTGTCACACGGGGCTGGCTGTGCACCTGCGCGACCCCGGGCAGCCCGGCTATTAACAGCCGGCCGCAGCGCTCTGATGCCGGATCGCTGACCGCCCCGTCCCCGGGCACAGGGATAAACCAGCCTCCCCGCTGATAGCCCCGGGGCTCTGCTGCAGCCGGGACTGATGCAAATGCCAATGCACGCAGTGCTCGCTCCTCGTCGGGGTTCGATGTGTGCGGCCAGCCCGGCTCCACCGCCTCCGGCCGCCCCGGATCGCGGGATGCCCGGTGCTCCTGGCGCTCCTAGTCCAGTCCCTTGAGCTGATGGGGCTCTAAAGGTCTCCTGATGCAATTGCTGAATGTTTGGGATCCTACAAGCAAAGATGAGACCAGCACAAATTTCTGAGAGAAGACCTAACAGGGACCGCTAACATGAGTTGTGACGTGTGCTTAGTATCCAAAGGCAAGAGCTGCAGCAGGCACTGAGTATCTGGGGGCTAAAACCTTCTCAGACATGGGGGGTAGCATCTGAAGGGGTCAGGGAAGGAGGCATTGCTGGAGAAAGCTGCATTTACCTATTTTATCACCCCCTCCACAGCAACCTGAGCACCAGCCCCAAGCAATCCTTGCACACCCAGAGGAAAAGTCCTACCATGTCCAGCCCCTTTGCAAGAAACATGCAATGGGCAAGGGCCTTCACATTCTCTCTCTCTCCTTTCACTGTTGACCCAAAATAAGAGCAACCTGACTAATTAGCATCAGGATGAAACATCCAACATGGACTGCAGACTCTTAGGAAATAGATTTTGGTGCCTTGAGACACAGAAAAATGACTTCCCAAGCATCATGTGCACAGCACAGACGGCTATGTGACTTCTCCTCTTTTTCCTCATCAGTTCTTGGTTCTCGCATAAAGATGATTTTTAACGCCAAAGCATTGTGCTTCATCTCTCTTTATTTCAGGCCACAGGCTCACCACATTTTGGACTGGTTGCAACTCATCTGGTTTCACTAATACTTCTAATATAATATTTATAACTAGCTAAGGGCTGATCATATGACGGGTGTAATCCATAAGTCATGTGCCAGTTGTGGTTATTCTACACCTCAAGCCATTTTTCTGTATTTTGGTGTCCATAGCCTGCTGGGGTATTTCTATGTTTTGTCACTGTTGTACCTTTCCACCTTTGCAGCCTGGCTTTAAAGAAGGCTGTCTCAGTAATTGAGAGAAAAAGAATCACTTCATTTCCACCCAAAAACAGGACTTGAGATGAGAGAATCAACCAAAGCCTTTGCTTGCCATCATCTCCGGATTTTCTGAAGGAACTTGTGCTTAGGAAAGTTGTTGAATCTAAGCAAAATTATCTTCTCAACAAATTCCTCCTTCCCACTGCCAGAAGGATCATTTAACAGAAAGCAAAACCAGGTCTGACAGCTTTAGCTCACCCATAGCCAGCTGTGGCAGTCCAACTTCATCTTCAGTGGACACAGGACATTTCCTGGCAGACCATCAGGTGCCAGGGAGGAAAGATCCTCTGTATTAAAGGGGGAGTTCCTGTTGCATACAGATGCTTCCTTCTTGTTCTTTCTGTCCTTCTTACCCTACTTTGCCAGGGTGGACAAGTGGGAGAAATCTCTGGAGAGATGCTCAGACACGTCAAGAGATGTTCCTGACCCCTCTCAAATAGCACTTTATAAAATACCTTGAAGAAATTTTGGGTGAGACCATATTTGAGGGGGGAAAAAACTAAATAAACAAACAAAAACCACCTTTTCCTTAGTTTTGAAAAGAATGAATATCATTAGTGTTAAGCCACTGGCACCAGGCTAGGATCTGGCCCCGTGTGGCTGCAGAGGCAGAAGGAGAGTGAATTCTCCCTTTCCACGGGTGCTTACAGTTGGCCACAGCCTGTAAAAGCAAATGATTTAATGATTCATTCTGGCAAGCAGGGAAGGATGACTTCAGGTTTGAGCTTCCCACATCACTTCTAGCTGCTCCCCCCAGAGATCCAACACGTCAGTGGCCAAGATGATTGCACAACGCAGAGCCAAGCGGTGCTGCCTTCTCGGCCTCTGGGGCAGGAGCACAAAGCAGGGTCCCTCCGTGGCACATGGGAATTCAACAGCAAAACAGAGGCTGTGCATCAACCCCAGGAGAAACTGAACCTCTCCTTTTTATGGACAGCCTTTCAGCAGCAACAGCCTCTACGCCGTGGGTCAGTTTATCCAGCACAGCTCCGCAGTAATGGGATTAAGAAGCTCTTCACTGCTTGGATCGCTTCACAGTGGGAAGATCCAAAATCAACTGATGGAAAACAGGGTAATTCCTCCTGCAGAGGGAGCGGGATTGTTTGTGGAACCAAATGATCAAACAATGACTCTGAGCACTTCAAATGTGCCACGCCTGGAGACACGTACCCCAACCCTGCGGGCACGGGGTGCAGTGTCCGCGCTTGGTTGGGACCCCATGGCCTACCCTGGGGGGCAGTTCTGTGGGGCAGTCAGTGTCTGAAGTAGCAGAGGTGACAGGGAAAAACACATCCACCATCATATGAGGACGTGCAAAACACCTCCATCCGTTGCAGAACTGGGTTTCCACTTCTCCACAGACACCACATGGCCTTGTACCTTGCACAAACCCTTCTCTCCAAACAGAAAGATACTCTCGAATTCCTTCAGTGTCAACCTTGCCAAACTAATTTTCTGGTTCATCCAGCCCTCATGGGATTTGGCACCAAAGAGAGTGAGTTGGCTGAGCATCAGCAGCAGCAGGCACCTGGAGTTTGTGACAGAAGAGCAAGGCAAATTGTGGAGACCCATCAAGCCTCCACCATCAAGAATGGGAGTCACTCAACCAACCTCTCCAAGAGCCTTCGTGAGTGAAAACATTTCACACTAGATGCAGTCATACATTTAACATGTACACATGATTTCAACTCTGACAAGTTTTAGGAGCTTGTCAGAAATTATTATTAGAGGCTTTGGACACGTCCTGTTTTTCTTCAGTCTCTCCCATGGCAGGGAGTGAAGTCTTGTGACAGACAGGACCCTACTAAGAGTTTCCAATGTTCACACAGAGCTTGACACCTCAAAATTACATTATTCAGGCTCTTCTCCACTGGAAGAGTGAATGGACTACAGTAGGTCTGAAAATTGAGTTTTCTTCTCTCACAAAAATTCTGACTTTTACTTAAAATAAATAGAAACAGCTAAAAATAAACTTTCTGCTTTTAGATATAAAACATCAGTAAACATTGGAAATTTCATGTTGAAAACAGACACTTCTCAAGGAAAAAAATTGCTTAATCCATAAAGGCATTTTCTGACAGAAAACATTTGAGAGGTAAATATTTTGGAGCAGCCCTGGAAATGCTCTTTTGCCTAGTTCAGTGAAGTGCACATTACCTATTTTAAACATCAGTTGGAACACTGATATCTGGACCTTTAACAGAGAAATCTTTTTTACCCTCCCTTCCAGGTAAGCTCAGCAATAGATCCTCATAATGATTCTATGCTTTCCTCCCATCCCATTTCCACCTTGATTGTGACCAGGTTTGATACTTATCATGATACATCTGCAGATTTGAAAGCAAATTACTATCTCAGGAATTTATCAGGGGCTCTGAATGTCATTAAGAGCAATCAGCAGCAGGAAAATGGTTTTAAGTTAGGGTGAATGTGAAAATTAAACAGCCTCAATGAGTTGTTTGTGCATCATGTTTGGCTCTGCTCAAAGGTGGGTGGAAAGCACAGGAATAAAAATGTCCACATGAAAACTGGAGTCAGGTCCACAGCACATATTTCACTAGGCTCCTGTTTCAGGGCAGCTAAGGTTGGCTTTCTGATCAGCTCAGCACCAGTATCACAAAGAGAAACATTATCAACTCTTTCTGGTGTGCTAATATCCAATTTATTTTTCAGCAGTGCAATTTCCTGCCTGCTCTTTGAACATCTATCAAAGGACAAGACACCAGATCATGGCAGACATTCTTCTAGTGCTGACATCTGCTAAACCAGTCAGTCTGTTCCTATACAGCCCACTCAATGCATCCTAAAATATTTTATAAGCCACCAGTGGAACAGAGAATGGTAATGTGGGTCCCTGATCTTTATTTGAGCCACCTTGATGTTCAGTACAGATGGGGAATCATACTTCAGCAGCCAGAATTTCTGGGTCCATTCAGTTTAGGGTTTCTTTGTTACCTCCAAACCCAATAAAATCCACTTAATGCCATCTGGCACTTCATGTCCTTCACTGTTTTTCATCTGAGAGCACTGGCAAATCTGCATATGAGGCTTAATCCAAAAGCCTCTGAAAACCAATGGAAAGATAGCTTTGGATCATGATTAAAAGTACAAGATTTTATTTAGAAAACTGCTTTCTACAGCTTTGCTGGAAGGTGTTCCTCCTTTGAACAAGCACTCAACGAGCAGCAAACATTCCAACAAAACATCTGGACACCTAGGAAAAGATTGGTCTCATTACATTTAGAGAAGCCCAGAAATATCACTGATAAGCTGTTACTCAAACTCATATGTGTTAGCTCTGTTGCTATTTTTGCTTTGTGTGACACCACCGATACCATGAATATCAATGTGTTTCACAAACATAGGCAAGTACAGCAAGGGACTACTCACAGCCCATTTTCAGAGTTATTCATGGAACCTGAAGTCTCTGTGTCACTGTCTCTCATGTCCTCTCTGGCTGTATCCCAAAATATTTCCCATACCAGTTCTGACTTCTGCCTTAGTTTTGAGGTCTGCAGCCGGGGGGGGGAAAAAGTGCCTAAGCACCTGGGACTTCTCTTGAAGGTTTGATTGCAGGTTTGCCTCAACTACTCACTATTCAAGGAGTCCTTTTCATTGCCTTCTGCTCCTAACCATCCTTCTGGGTTGTGATTGTATCTACTGAGCATGACCTCTCCCATCCCTGATTCACATCTCCCTGACTTCATTCCCATTCCATCTGTCCTTGTCCTGGGTCCTCCCCTGTGTCATTGCTCTTCCCAGTCTTCAACTTAGTCCCAGGCTAAACTTTTATTTTCTTCTTGAAAGAGTTCCTGGATGTATTTTGGCCAAATTTCTGGCCTGTCATCTCGCTTATCCAGACCACTGGATTCTTCAAATTCATATCCATTGACCACATTTGTTCTCATTAACTTCTTTTGAGCCCTGCCCAATCCTAGCCACCTTGCTGAGGCCCTCAATCTAATTTCTCTTTCCCTATTTTTTTTGGTACACTGTTCACCAGGGCCCTGATCAGTATAGAAGTGAGAAATTCACAGACCAAACTGTCAGAAAGTTGATAATGCCCACAGAGTATGCATTTATGTGCTGTGAAACATGTGAGGATGCCAAAGTGGAGAAACTGTATTGCAGAACTGCCTTGAATTTTGGCAGGGGTCGTATTTTATATCATATTAAATGTAGGAAGACATTTACTGACTAGTACTAACCCAAGTCCTGCATTAAACTGATGTATTGGTTACCAGTCACATCTTTCATATTTTAAGTAATTGAGCCTTTTCTCTACTTTCAGGATGCTGACAGGCAGTAACACAAAACTGAAGAGTTGTACTGAAAAGGAAGTTGAAAGGGAAAGTTGGGAGTCAAATGGTTTCAGGATTCACAGACTTTATTTAAACAGTACCTGAATGTTGGTAGAGTGAACAACAGAATAAAATCTATCAGAAGCAAAGTATGGGAATGAAGTTCAAAAAGGGAATATGGAAGAAACATGCACACAGGTAAGCTAATGTTAAAAGTCAATATAAATCTATTAAAAAACCTTCTGAAGAGCAATTTTCTAAAGCCCTGAAAGCTAATAACAAAAGCTACCTCAAACACTTCCAAAGCAAGTAGTTTTCCAGACAGCTGTTCAGACTGATAGATGATCAATATGTGATAGATGAGCACTCCAGACACATTATCTCGTGATAGCAAAGTCAAATAAATACGGAGGATGCATCCCACACTGCAGCCTTTCCTGCCCAAGAACACATCTGAAGAGATACCTCAAACTGAAGCATCAGTAGAAAACATTTTCAAACAAACTGATAAAGTGAATAAGACCAATCTGCAAGACCAGACAGCATTCACCCAAGAGCTCTATGGAAATCCAAAGAGGAAATTGCTGAATGGTTATCCATGGTACAGAGCCAGCCTGCTGTTTAAATCAGCCTATGCCAAAAGAATAGAAGCAGTAAATGTGATGGAAAATGAAAAAGAAGTTTCCAGACAAGAGTGATTCTGTGTAAGGCAAACTGATAAACATTCTAAAAAAGGACATTAGACACATCAGAGAGCAAGGTGTAATGGGAAAGAGTCGTGTTGCATCTGTAGGTGGAAGTCAAGTCTCACAAATCAAGTTCTTTGGGGGTGTCACTGAGGGTATGGTGATGTGAGTGATGCCATTCACTTGGCTTTACAAATGTGAGAACCTATGAAAAGTTTCAAGGTAAGAGCTACTCTGGATGGTTTTCTAAAAATGAGAACTTAGTGCTCTATGGGAATTAAAAAAGCAAAGAGAAAATTAAAAACTAGGAGGAAAAGACTTCAGAGCAATATCACAAATTTTTGCACATAGCTCCAATGAACCAATCTCATACAGGATAGAGCAGAACTATAAAAGGCAAGAAAGGGCAACAAGATCCCAGAGACAGGGAACAGTTTCCAGACAAGAAGAGCCAGAATAGGTTAAAACCCTTCATCTTGGGAGAAAAAAACATCAGAGGGGATCTGAAAGAGGTCTGTGAAGTCACGAGTTGCATGGAGAGGGTGAACAGGAAATAATTGTGCATCATTTCTCAAAACTTCAAGGGCCAGGCAGACACTAACTAATGAAATTATGAGGCAGCAAGTTAAGAACACAAAAAAAGGACATTTCTCTCACAAATGAGTTATGGGACTGTCATGGGCACTAAAAATTACAAATTAGTACAAATGGGCTTAAGACAGTAATGGTGGCTAGCTCCAGCAGGGCTGTTACACATCACAGTCCAAACTCAACCTCAGGAGATGCCTCAGCTGCTGACTGCCAGAAGCTGGAATGATGTATCACAGGTAGCACCACTCTGCACTCAATGTGATTCTTACTTTTTTTTTTTCTTTTTTCAGTTTCTTACAATCTTTCTATTTTATGATTTCAAGGTTAGTCATAGCAGCATGACCCTGGACTCCGTGTCCTTACTCACTAACCTGCCTCTAAAGAAATGTAACCCAACATGAAGTTCAAACTTAACTGGAGACAAGGTGCTACATGAAATTCTGTGGGAAAATACCAAGTTACACTATTGATATACTCTAATAATAAATTCAGCCCTTCTGATGAATGATTAATAGAAGAAAATAATAAACTTTAGCACGTGATAAGACTTTCATGAAGAGGAGCCTCTCTAAGTATCTTCTACCTTCTCAAAACCTCGATTTCTCCACCATGGTGGGAACAGCCCACTGGAGATGTGGGCACATTAGCTCATGTAAATGAAACTGTCAGTGTCACTCTTCCCTTTTCACCAAAAAAGGCTCTTTTACACCTGGAGAATCTGACCAGAGACTTTAGAATAAATATGCCTCTGATTGCACTCTCTTTACATAACCACTAAGAGTCACTGGGAATTCGTGGGACCTTTCAGACCACAGTCAACAGCCACCACTGAAAAATCTGGACAACAAATGCTTGCATTGCCCTCACCCACAAAAATAAACTTCCACCCAAAATTTATAGGTTTTAACTAAAAGACAGACTGTCCTGTACCTCTGTTCTATGTAAGATCAACTGTCCTGTTTCTAAAACAAAAGAATATTAATTGCAAGACTTTAATATCCTCAGACCTCATCCTTTTCTCTTTTTTCTTTTTTTTCCTTTCTTTTTCTTTTTTTTTTCTTTTTTTTTTGTGGGGGAAGGACCTGAAACTTCAAAATAGAAAAGCCTAAAGAATGCTGAGTGCACATGGGGTAACTAAGTTTGAGCTAATGCTGATACTGGACATCTTGTTGGTGCTGTAGGGTGTAGGGGACAGGGACCACAGTGAGGAGGTGGGCTGGGGCAAGGAAGGACACATTCCTGCTGCTCACCAGGATCCTCAGGAGACCAGGAACACTACAGGGAACAGCTCACTAGAGGAGTTTTGGCAAGGCTGGGACTATACCTCATGTCCATCTCCACACACAACCCCTCTCCTGACCACAGGAACAACCTCCCAGCCTCAGACAGGTCCTAAGCAAACAAATGGGAGGATTTTTACCAGTTTTAATGATGTATGAGGTCAGATCGAGCTGAAGCCAGACCAGCTGCCAGTGCAACTGTGCATAAATCAGTGCATTGGCTCACAGATGGAGAAAGAGTTGAGGTTTTTGCAGGTCCTTACCCAGCTATTCAACCTCCCATACATCTCACACCCAAGCAATTTTGGAGCCAACACTGCTCTTGCTGAAGTCCATGGATGAGTTGTCCTTGGCCTCGATGGCCCCAGGGTCACTGTCTCACAGCGTGGCTAAGCCTCTCACAGGTCACTGGAGACACATCTCAGCTGGAGGAAGGCACTGAGGCATTGGTTTGGGTAAGGTAGTACTTCCACTGGGGATAGGCTGAGGACTTCAGGCTTTTTGATTTTAAACAGCATTGCTTCTTTATAAAATTGAGCCTCTCCACCTGCAGCAGAGTGCATCCACACTGATTTGCAAGACTGCCAAAGACCCAGTGTCCCCCACCAGGAAGGATGCTGATGTATCAGGAAGTCAGATACCTGTGGAGGATTCAGTGGTGGTAGGGCCAGAGGGATCCTGTATGATTATTTAGCCCAGTGTTCCACATAAATTCATACAGTACCTCCTGCATCATGTCCCCAGCTTAAACTGTAACATGAATTTTTAAAAGTTGTCAAGCTTTTACTTACACCATTCAAACAGTATAGACTCCATTACTCTTTTATGTGTTGCATTGCAAAGATCATTCTGTTTGGCATAACATAACTGCATAGCTCATCTCACAAGCCTCATTTGTTCTGTCTCTGGATATCACTGCACTTCTTTCTGAAAGACAGGAAAGCCACAGGACAGCAGCAAAGTCCTCCTCATGGAGATGTGAACAGGCAACAAAAGCATCTCACCCTTTTCTCTTTGCTGAGATACACTGACAAAATGAATTTTTCAGACCTCAGATCACTGTTCCAGCTGAGGAGAGGAGAGGAGAGGGACTTAAATCTCTTAATTCAGGCTAAGAGAATAAAATTAAGCTGCAGACTGTCATAAGCACTTTCTTCCTCTAAATGCACATTGACTATGTCAAGTAAAAAATAAGCATTTAAAAAGAAATACAATTTTAAGTTAATGACAGATATGACTCCAATTTACATTGTGTGTGAATAATTCTCATTTCCTATCTCATTTCACTATCCTTCCTCAGTTTCATATTATCCAAGAGGACTCCCATAATCCTGCCCATGCACATTTGCCAAGTCTCCAAATAGCTTTAAAAAAACCCGCTGATGAGAGACCACCAACTTTACGGGATCTTACAACTCCCACTGTACATTTTATGGGTATTTAGAAATGCTACAGGGTTTTCCTAATGCTGGAGAAATTTCACTTCTCTTCACTAATAATAGACATGTGTTTCAGCAGTCTTTCCTCACTTTTCCTCTCCTTGCCTGCCTATATTCTCAAATTGCTGCTTTTTAAGATGTATTTTTCATAGAACTATAAAACCAGAGACATTTTTTCTTTTATTTTCCTTTTCCCTTTTTTTTTCTTTTTTTTTTATCCTCAGATTAAGGACTGGACGAAACTTCTAGCCTGCCAAGCTTATGCTTTCTTTCTTTCTTTTTTTTTTTTGGTTGTTGTTTAAATACTTCACAATAAAAGAATGTGCTCCCAATGGAATTTTTACAGCAAAGAAAAGGTCTCTCTTTCTTCTTTCTTATATCTTGCACACTTTGAAACCCATACTGAAACTCTGAAACCTCCTGAGGAAGACGGCTGCTCACATGCTGTCAGACTATTAATGATAATGTCAGACTACATGACACATATTTAAATATTAAAAGAAAAAGGATTAGGGTTGCATCTCAGTCTCACTTTGATGATTCAACTTTACATTGATATCCTCAACATGCCACTTGCAATCAGACTTCTGGTTTTGCTCTCCAACAGCATTTTAAAATCATTCCTCTTGCCTAAGGAGGATGTTGGAAAATGTACATGAGAGTAGATGTTCCTTTTTAACAAGTGCAGAGCTCTGGTTTTTCACAGGGTTTTTCTGGAGTGTGTTCTGGTTTTCAGAAGTACAAAGCTGTCACCAGCTGAATCATCTTTCAGAAACGCTCAGGATGCTTTCCTGGGGAAAATATCCTGTCCCTTGGGCACTGCTTTGGAGACATCTCCCTGGCACCCACCTGCAGCGTGTCTTTCCCCCATCACCTGTCCTGGGCTCTGAAAACAAGCCTTTCAAACATCCCAACTGCACCTACAACTAATTCTTGCCACCTAGTAGATTATTTCCATTTCATTTTCCTTCCTACTTACTTATCTTTTTAAAAAATGTATTGTCTGAAGACACATTCTGGGGTTTCACAGTCATTTCTTACAACCACATTAGTTTTTATCAGGGCAGAGAGCCACCCAACAGGGTGTGTCACTGGCAGAAGGCAGAGACTGATTTAGGGTACGGTGTTGTAGTGCCAGGGAGAGCTTGACCCTGTATGAGTGGAGTTAATCCATGACTTTGAGTAGCTCAGTGCCAGAGGGTGCTGGAATGAGAGGTTAACACTTCTCCAGTGATTTTTACCCAGGACTCTAATGTCCTTCACAGGGAACTGGCAAAGGGTTTATTTCCTTATTTGTAGAACCACAGAAGCATTTGGGTTGGAAAAGACCTCTACAATCATCGAGTCCAACCATTCCCCAAGGCCACCACTAAACCATGTCCCTAAGCACCACATCCACATGTCTTTTAAATCCCTCTAGGGATGGTGACTCCACCAATTCCCCGGGCAGCCTGTTACAATGCCTGGCAACTCTTTTGGTCACAATGTTTTTCTTAATATCTGACACAAATCTCCCCTGGTGTAATCTGAGGTTATATCCTCTTGTCCTTTATTTATGCTTGAAGGCAGAGGTAGCAGAGTTGCACGACAAGTGGTGCTGGTGCTTATGCTGAAGTTATTTTCTCAGTAGGTCTCAAAGCAGAGGAGCAATCCCTTTCCCACCTCACCAGTGTGCAGCCATGGCCACACCACCACATCACAAAATGCCAGGCATACCAAACAGGGCTGGGCTGGAGGTTTGCTCACCCCAAGCACAGAGAACCTCAGAGCTGGCAAAGGCAGGAAATGGGAGTACAGCAAGAAGGAGAAAGGGCAATGGGATAGGACAGTGGCACCATCTGCTTGGCTCTGCCAGAGATGAAACCTTCCCTGGAGTGTGTCTATGTCCTGCAAGTACCTGCCTTACCCATATCTGTGAAAAAGGACGTGGCAGGACTGCTAAAATGATGCAGCTCTGAGTGCAGACAAGGCTAACACAACATGGTCTGCAGAAAGGAAAGGTCAAAAGTTTCCCTACAGGTCATAGTCGTGGTCCTGTCACTCTGCATTACTCCCCCACAGCCAGGTGATTCCCTCCATCTGTTTTTCACCTCATGCCATCATTTTGGCATGTAGGCACTATGCAGAAGAATGAGCTGCTGCATCCATATGGCACAGAGCAGTCAGCACCACCTGCAGATTTTTTTGCATTTGCTCCCAAAAGCCATGTTTCTCTGGTGGCATTGCACGAGGACACGCTGCTCCCAGCTCAAATTCCAGTGCCAGCCCAGCCACAATGCTTTATTTTCTAGAGGCCAGGTGGTGAGCTCTGGCAGCACTGCCCATCTCCACTGCTCTGGGGCTACCACGGCATGCACTGAAGGGATGAGTTTGCTCTTCAGGAAACTCACCTTTGCTTAAGTGAAAGAGTTAACCTTCATCTAAACAACTTAAGCTGGTAGAAAAGGTTGCATGAACTCTTTCACTGAAGTTTAAATCTCTCCCCCTTCAGTTTAGTCACAAGCCAGTTTCAGTTTCAGTCTCCTTTAAGGCAAACAGGAGCAACCCAACCGGATGGTGACAGGAGAGTCCCCACCCAGTTTGCAGTGCTTTAACTGTGGAAGCAAACGCAGGTGAACGCAGTGGGAGCAGGTTTGTGTGTTCACAGTGTCTGCGCTCCGTGGCTGGCAGCTGTCACTGCTGTACCCTCTGTGAACGGGGCACAGGCAGGGACGGGCTGCGTGCACCGCTCCGTGCGTCACGCCGAGGGACAAGGCCCATCGTGACTCAGCCCCGAGCCGGGCCACCCCGGCCATCCTGTGATACCCATAGCCACAAGGATACTAAAAGGAGAGAAGGGGAAGGTCTGACAGGCGGCTATGTGACTAGGGACACTCAGGTTTAGGTTTCTTCTTGGAAGCACTCCGTAACGCAGTGACGGCCAAGGCAGCAGCTACATAACCAGCACAGAGAAGATAAACAGGCCTTAGGGGCAAAATGAGAAAAAAAATGGTGTAAATGGCTGCAAATGCCTTTGGTTTTAATGGGCTTCATCTATTTACCACTCAAATGGATTTGGTTCATGGAGTCAAGCTGGAAGAGCAAGGGGATTTTAGGTAGGCAGAATTTAATGGCTGAGACTGCAATTTTGGGCCAAGGTCCTCCTCTTGTGAGAAGAGCCACCAAATGTTTAACATAGGCTCCCACTGAAGGATAGACCCTGCTGGAGGGGCTGGTGCTACTGCCACTCACTGGGATGCTTGGGAGAAACATGGTCAACTGAAAATCCCTCTGCTGGCTCTCAACTTTGAGACTTAGAGGAACTAAGATGAAAGATGGAAAAAACAGTCGTTAAGGCATGCCCTAGCATTAGCAGCAATAATTCACAGGCTCCAGCTGAGGATATGAGGGCGCTTTGCCAGCACCACCACAAGGCAGAGGGATGCTGCTACCCACACTGGGAAGTCAGGCACTTCTGAGTTCAACTGGCTCACCTAAAGTCCTTCTGCAAAGGAAAATCAAACTGCAGTGACACCTAGGACACGGGATGTAATGGAGGAGGCAGCACTGCTGTTACAGATACGGTACTGAACCAGGACTCGGCACATCTCTTCCTTGTGGAGTACTTTCTCCACAACCTCTGCTTTCCCCATCTGAAGAAACCTTGCTGTGTCTGTTCTGGGGCAGCCTGGCCACAGTAGCAAGAGGAAATTAGTCATCAGGCAGAGCTTGTCTTGCATCACAGACCTACACGAGGTCAATAGAAGCTCCTTCTCCTCACCCCATGTAGTGCTGATGGCTGCTAGGTTGACATGCCATAGGAGGAAGAGGAGGAGGAGGAGGAGGCAGAGGGTAAGGAGGAGGAGGGTAAGGAACCAACATCCCTTTCACTGCTATGAATTCAAGCATTTCACAGCTTACATCCCACTGATTCTCAGTACAACTTAATGTCTAAGGGGTTTAGATGACTTGAAAAACCAGGTGCCTAAATAACAGAGATACTTTTAAAAATCACAAAGGATCTCCTGAAGTCCCTTCCACCCCAAAATTTTCTTACCATCCTGATAAATGCAGTTTATTCCCAGCTCTGCCACAGCTCTGACTGTGAACTGCACCTCTCCATCCCTCCCTCACACCCTGTCTGCCCACTCCGCAGAGAACCCTGGCCCTGATTCCCCGGAGGCTGAGGTAAGAGGAGTTGAGGGTTTTTGGGGTGCCAGCAGAAGGCAGCCCAAAGCCGGTAGCAGTTACCCACGCGTGCTGTCTCCCTTGTTAGCCCTGTGAAAAACAGGGCAGATTGTTCCTGCGGAATAATTCGTCCTAGTGGATCCGAGTCGGTAGCGGAGCAGCAACCGAAGGATTCCAGGAGCGACGGGAGGGATGTGTGAGAAGCGCCGGAGCTCCCCCAGTTCCCCATCCCGCCAGGGTGCCCGCTGTGCTCCCGGGCACATTTAGGAAGGCAACGTGAAGCCAGGCACCCCCCGCCTCGCAGATCGGGTCTCGATGCGGGAAACCAGTGACAGGAGAGTAGAAGCGGGATGAAGTGGGTTGGAAACCAAAGCAAATCACAGATTTCCCTGGGGAAGCAAGGCGGGGGGCTGGGGGGGGAAGCGCACACGGTGGGTCGCGGCGAGTCTCCGGGGGGCAGGATTTCTCTTCCATCGCATGGAAGAGCGAGATTAAAGAAGAAAGTGGGAGTGGGGTGGGAGGGAAGGGA